>JAJJHY010008789.1:15533237-15551126 GCA_021224005.1 Drosophila setifemur
CCTCGAGTGCATAATGGCACAATTTAAATACGGCTGCGGAGCGGATCTGCCATGTGAATGAACCGTGAACTATGACCGGCTGCTGGCAGCCTCTGAGCTTAAAGTGTTCTCAAAGGGCTTAAAGCAAAGCCACAGTTTTAGATAAAAACCTAGTTTCATATCTGGGAATATGGCTTATAAATTCCTTCCTCAAATTATGAAACATAAAACCAGACTTAATCAAGTTGCAACCATTTGTTGGGGACTTCATGTTATACGAATTTGTCATTATTTAGCTGGTTTCTGGTTACAAGTTGTGCTTGTTCTTGTGCCGAGCAGGTCGCACATGTTTTCTATTTACCCACGCAAAACAATAAGCTAAAAGCCATTTGATTTTGATTTATTGGCGCACGTACTCTATACAAGGGAATGAAAGGCGGCGGCGGCGACGGCGGCGGCGACGGTGGCGGCGGTGGCAAGAATGGGGGCAACATGCAACAAGCGAAACAGACTCCTCCAGACACCGATAGAAATCGATGGCATAATGATTATCTATTAAAATAAATCACGTATTTGGCAGACGATACGTTGGCTGGTGGCAAAACTTGAGCAGGCCAGGAACAGAAACAGAACCAGAAAGCCAGGCCAGAACCAGTAACAGAAAACTCCGGACCCGGCCAAGCGTTGAAGTCTATAAATTGCACTTGTCTTGGCCGGCTACCCCCCCCTTCTCCCGGCCACATCGGCTTTCCCGGCTCATGTGTCTCTATGAGGAGTTAGGAGTTGGGTTTGAGGGATAGGGCACGATGGCAAAGGGCTGCCCTTTAATGCATTTTCCCCCTCACAAATTGTCACAGACAGGGCCAAAGCTTTTGCAGACAACGTAAAGTGTAATATAAATAAATCGAAGCTGACTTCAAGTGTTTAAGCCGTTGGCAAAGATGCCCGGGGACAAGTTCAAAGGGATGGCTCAGGAAATGTGAGCAGAAGACGCTTACAAAGGCATCACACAAGTGGGGAATTACTTTGATGCAATCCTTTTCGATTGATTCGCAGACAACGTTTGCCCAAGCATTAGAGTCCTTTTTAATGTTTAATTTAATGGCAGTTCTTTTTAGTGGTTTTTATTAGTTTTTTTTTAAATGTATGCTTAATTTAGTTATACTTGGGTTAGGGGTATGGATAATGGGAACCTTTCATTTACTTATGAAATTGAATTCATTGTTACCCTTTGCGTATACGTAATATTTTTGTAGATCTTGCTTTTCGCAAAGCCTCCTTTAATTTACTTTTTTTGTTTTTTTTTAAGTCTAAAAACAATCTTGTGTGTTTAATTTTTTTTATGCAGTTTCTGTGAAAGTTTTCTGTAAATAAAGAACAATTAAATTTGTATCACTCAATCGGCTTATACTTGAAATAAAGCTGTTGAACAATAAATTATTCTCAACTGATTTTCTAATGTCAAGGGTGGGATTATATTCCATTATTCAATGCTTTGTTTTCTTTAAAAAAATATAATTCAGTTTACGGTTCGCAATATAAACTAATCCTTTTTTTTCGTTTAATTTAATTCCCTATTTAATTAACTTGAAATTTGTATAATCCGAGTTCCAGGTGATTATGTTTTGTGGACTATGCATTGCATTTCTTTGGCTGCCAAAAGCTGCTTAGGCTTGCAATTCTGATTTTTTGCTGTCGCACTTTAAACTAATTGCCAGCAATTTAGCAAACGTTGGCAGTGCAATGCGGCGTATGCGTAATATTTATGACTGTCTCCCTGTTCCCTCTGTCCCTGTTACCCCTTTTCCCCCCTTTTCCCTTTCACATCTCGCTCACTTTTCGCTCTTTTGTTTGCTGGCTGTTGCCGGCTGGGTTGCCCAGTGCGCACATTTGCCGCATAATTGCCAAGTCATGATTTTTTACACACCAAGCCAGGAAGGAGCAGCCAGGAGCAGGCAGGAGCAGGCAGGAGCAGCCAGGAGACAGAGATGCTGAAATACAACAAGTAACGAAGGAAATAAACGAAGCATTTTCATGACTCCCCCCCTCCCGCCGACTTTTCCTGCCCATTTTCCGAGACCATTGTCTGTTCCAGCAGTTTGCTGATGATATTCGCACTGGGCATAATTTCCATGTTGCTTAAGCGGCATTTTGTTGTTACTGCCCTTTATTCCCTCTACTCTCTTGCTCCTCCTGCTTTATCGTTATTGACAGTTTTATACGTTTCTTTTTGCCCGTATCTCTTCCGTTTTTTTATCTTTTTCGTATCAAGTTCCGTATCCTGTCCCTTTTGCATAGTTTCAAGTTTCGGCAAATATCGTTTCTCGGTTCGTGCCGCAGTTTTCTTTTCCTTCTCCCGCTCCTTTTTTTTTACAATGTCCAAAAGTTTACCTTGGGGAGTCGTCTGGCTTTAGGGATATCCTGTCATTTCTGGCCACAGGCGAAGTTAATGTAATGCCAATGGATTGGTGGGAGGAAGCTGAGAGCCGAGAAGGACCTCCGATATATACACATATATATATGTACATATATATGTACACTAGCAAAGCCCATGCGTGTGTTAGCATATTTTTGTCATATTTTGCATCCACGAGATACTCGGCACTCAGCTGCAGCCTCAACTTCAGATGAGGATGTCAGCACTTCAGTGGCAACTTATGGCGCTCCAATTTCGCGCTGATGCATAATTTTTTCGCCTTCATCTTCTCGCATAAAAATGCGCTCAAAGGGGCGCAAAAGCCGAAACCCGGAAAAAAATTGAGGGAAAACTATAGGGAGCGCGCAGCTCTATTCGGGGGGGAGATTTATACACCGGGAGAAAATATTAATTATATGGTTGAAAATCCCTAAATTCGTAGAACTATAACAGTTTTGTAAAAGATAAAAAACTTCATTTGGAACTGTGATATTTAGAGCTGTCTTTGATATGTCAATACTTAATTCATCTTCTAAATAAATGCATATTTAAAGAATAATTCTAGATAAACTACAAAATTTTAAACAAATTTAAAGCTATAATTGAGGTTTTTAAATAAAAATATTAAGAATGATCATTACGAGTATCTTTGAGTATTGAAAATAATCAGTCAATTTATTTTATAAACTATTTTTGCATATAAACAATAATTTGTATATTCTTGAAGCCTTAATTGAATTTATTGAAATATCACGAACAGCAGAATCATTTCAAGCAATTGGAAATATAAAGTTGATTGCTAAATTGGAGGTTTCAATTAATTAGGTTTGTCCCCGCATTCAATTCCTTTAGTTCGTTGAATTTATTATTTTAATTAAATATCAAAAGCTTTTTTGTGCGTGTTCCCTCCGCTCTTTTGTTCCGGTTCTGAAGCTGGAGCTGATGGAGATCCCGGAGCTGGATGCCGAAGCTGGATGCCGGAGCTGTGCCGGAGCTGTGCCCCAAGTGGTTCAGCTGGGTTGGATGGGTGTGCGCTTTGTGGCGCTGACTTGACATGATTAATATCCCCGCTGACATGCGAATCGCAGTTGACTGACTACCGACTGTCGTCAAGTGAAATCAAAAGCAAGGCAGCAGCAGCATCAGCAGCAGCAGTAACTGTTACAGCTTCAAGTTTGGCTTTAAAAAATTCAGAATGAAACAACAAAAAAAAGGGTCCCAAATAAAAAGGCAAAGTTCAGGCATATATAATATAAAATCCTATCCCCCAATTTTATTTGTTTTTTAGGCATTGCTCGACGCATTAAAATCTCTCTGGCCGCATAAATCTCTCTCGCAACGCATTCGAAATTCTAATTTCCGTGGCGCGTAATACGGAAAATAAACAAACAAACAAACAACCAAACCAACAACCAACAACCAACAACAACAACAAAGTTGAGCCAAAAACCATTAACATTTTCCAGCTTCAATCACGGCACAGTTCGTGGATGTGAGTGCCAGTGAAATTAAATAACAAAAACAGAAAACTGAATCTGAATCTGAAACAGAGGCTGGGAAAACGCGGAAAAAAATCGACAGCAATAACAAACAAATCAAGCGAAATTCGGCATTTAAAATCCAGACATAAAAAATGTAATGGAAAGCATTAGTGCTCATAAAAAATGGATTTACACAGCCTTTTTAAGGCCATCCTGATCCTGTATGTCATACGAGGTGAGTATTGAGCCATTGCCATCCTATTTGGGCCTCCATAAAATGGAGCACTCTAATCGATAGCATTGATTCGGGTTCTAATTAAATGGCAGAATATTCCTCCTAATGGAAGGACATTTAAACGATTACTTTTTGATCATCTTTTTAATTATGGATTTTATTATAGACTAAATGAATGAATTTTCTTAAGGTACTCAATAAAATTTACTTTTTATTAAATTCAATAATTAAAAAGATTACCAAAAAGTAATTATGAATTTTTGTTTTAAAACGTTCTTCTTTCTCGCTCTATAGAAAATGTATGGGAAATATAAAATTTCTATCCAATAAAGGTTTTTTTTAAATATATTGATATATTCTGAACCAAGATATATCCCAAAATACAAATTTCTTAGGAATCTTACCTTAATAATGCTTTTTGAAAGCGTTCTTCTTTGTTGTTCTATGGAAATACTATAAATGAATAAGGAAAGATTCTTCAGATATGTATCTTCAAGTATATAACCTGTTTCAGGATGTACCGATTTATTTTTAAAATATTGTTCATATATAGATATATCCTTAAACACACATTTCATAAGTATCTTACTTTAATCAAAGATTTCTTTCTTGCTCTTTAGTAAATGTAGGGAATATAAAGATTTTCACTAAATCGATCGATACATCCTCAACCGAGATATATCCTTGAATATATTTTAATATTTTTGTAGTACTTGATTTAGTGTTCTGGCCTCCCCCACATCCATTTCAGCTTTGCCCACAAAAGCATGCAATTAAATTTGCAACATAAGCCGAAGGAAAATTGTTTGGGGTGGAGCTGGGGTTGGGGCTGGGTTCTGAGTTTTGAAAAGCGAAAAGCATTTCAATTAACGCAGCGCCGCATATCGCCGTTAATGAGCGCCCCCCTCGTCCTTCCTCGTCCTTCCTGCGTCCTGCGTCCTCCCTCAGCGTTCAACTTTCGCGAGGGGAGACAAAAGACGGGTTGCGAAGTTTTGCGGAGTTTGTGCCATAAAACTGAATTATTGAAAAGCACACGTTTCACTTTTGTTTTTGTTTGTGTTGCGTTGCGTTTTGCGTGGCTCAAAGAAACAGAGTCAACAGCAAAAGTTTGCATGCCCAGACAGCAAAGCAAAGGACGAACAGGAGTCGCAGGACCAGGAGCAGTAGCAGGAGCTGGAGCTGGCGTTTTGTGAAACTTTCTGCCGGTGGCGTGGCTCGACACTTCAAGGCATCCACACACAACGCACTCACCCACCCACAACCACAATAACGGGGGCAGACCATAAAGGACACGGCGGTGGTGGCGGTGGTGTTGCTACGTGGCAGGATCAAATGTTAATTGCAGTTTTCGAGCCATAATTAGAGATCCTCATTGTCTAATGTGTCACGGCATTTAGCAACCGAATATGTCTGCCCCCAACTCCCAACAAGGCACCATGGAACAGAGGAGTCTGCCAGGACAGAAGTGCTAACTACTAACCCCAGCTTAAACAAATGCACAACTATCCGGGTGTAACATAATTTCTTAGCAGCTGTGCACGGAGAGAAAAGTTGGGTAATCTTAAGGCAAAAAAAATTACATTCAATTTGAGGAATAATATAGTTTGAAAATAAGTTAAAATCTTTTCCGATTAATTGAATAATTTTGTTTATGATTTACCTAACTCGATCTGAAAATTTGAACTAATATATATTTCTAATTTGTACAAGTAAATTAATTTTATGAAAATACACATTTAATTTTGTTAATTTATAAAATTCGGAATCTATTCCGATAATTCTATATATGATTGATTTGGTTGATTATTTACTTATCTCCATTCCAAAATAATAATTACATATTTTCCTAACTAACATATTCTTCAATTTTTATAGGCACTAAATTCAAGTAAATTGGATTTTATATTTGCACATTTATTATTACAATATATTTTTCTTAAATATTTAAATATTTAATCAAAGTTCTGAATAATTGGTTTCAAAAAATAATCTATTAATTAATTTATATTTTGTAAAGAAAGAGTTAAAAATAAAACAAGTAACCAGAAATTTATTCATATTTTCCTTGGAAAAATCATAGTAAACACTTCTAGGAAAACCCGAAAATAAACCATAACTCAACCGTTCCAAGAAGAGTTTTCCGAATCCCTTGAGATACAATCAGAATGTTATTTTTTTGTCCCTCTGTAGGTATGAATATTCAGGTGCGGAATGTGTCCATGAGGAGGCGAAGAGAAATGAGAGTTCGCATAAAGAAATCCCTTGGATTTGTTTAAGATGCCTCAGCCAGATTGCTCGTTTCCCTTCAAAGACCGCTCCTGTGAGCCAGCAGGCTAGGTCCTGGTTCTAAAGCTGTTGCACTGCTCCCCTGCTCCTCCCTGCCCCCTCGCACCTCGCACCAAGTTCAACAACACGCCCTCGAAATGTGAATGACCTCAAATGTCACGTTTGCTAAGCGCATGAAAGCAGCGGGCAGTGGGTGGGGCTAGGAAGGGGGAGAGAAAGGGGTGGGCAAAGGATGCGAGGAAAGGACCTCTCCTGGCAGTTCGTCACATCGCTGCGAACGCAGCAGGAGGGCCAAGATTATGCAGCTTCTGGCTCCTGACTGCTGACTGCTATTTTATGAAACAAAAACAAAAACAAAAAACAAAAACCAAGCCCAAAGACGATGCAAAGCCAAAGGCAGCAGCAGCAGAGTCTGCTGCTAGAGCTTTTGTGCGAGGTCCTGGCAACATTGTCCAAGAAGGAGCCGCTCTTTTTGGGCTTAAGTCCAAAGCATACCGAGCATAATCAGCTTCATCATCAGCAACAGCAACAGCCACACAGCAGAGGCAGCATCAGAGGCAACATCAACGGCAACAGCAACAGCTACACCAGCAACATTCAGTAAGCAAAAGAAGAAAGGCCTTTACTGCCACAGTCAGCAGCAACATCAGACTGGAACAGCCAGTGGCATAGGCTGGGATTCTTTTGGGGGTTAAATATTCCCTAATAATAAACAAAAGATTCGGAAACTCTTCTTGGAACGTATAAAATATTGTTTATTTTCGGGCTACCTAGGAATGTTTACTATACTTTTTTTAGGAAAATATGAGTACAACTCTTTCTTCACAAATAAATAATAAAATTTTATCTCTTTGTTGATTTTTAAAAGAATTTTATAACTGAAAAACAGAAATGAATACAATTAAAACTATAATGTATATTTTATTAATATTTTAAGAGGATGTTTTAACTTGTTAGTTGTTGTTTCTTATATATACGAACAATGAAGAATGTTTGAATATCTTTGAGTATCCAGCAACTCTCAGAATAAATTANAAATTTAATAATTCTTATTTTGGGATATATTTTATGTTAGTACGTTACAAGAAACTAAATCTATATAAATCGAAAAAATCCAAAGAGAAGAAACTAATATGTTAAATCTCACAAAAAATTCGATATTTAATTTGTTAATAATTTTCATATAATTACGAACAATGAAGAGTTCTTAAGAATTTAAAATATTTAGGAATTCAAGGAATAAACTATTCAAACATATTTATTAATGATAAATCTATATGTACATTATTTTTATAGAATAACTGTTTTTGTATAAATCTAAAAGTACATTTTTTTTGGCATACACTTAATGTTAGTGAGTACAGGAAACTGAACCCACTGAGAAGAATCTAATAAATCCCGCAAATAATCCCCTTTGCGTGAGCCACTGCAACCAGCAGCCACATCAGCCCGCAGCTTAGCAATGGAAGCGAGACAAAGCACCAGGAAAAGGACGATGACGATGACGATGAGGATGACGAGGACACTGCCGTAGATATGGACATGAAGCTGGCAGGGGCCACTGGCGTTGATCTTTTGCTGATAACTTTGGCTTTTTGAGAGTGGCACACACAAAACACAAAAAAAACAAAAACGGGGGATATCATTCTTCAACTTCTGTCAAGGAAGTGTTGCTGCCACAAAAGGCCATGGATAAAAATCCTCAATGGCATAGAATGGCAACGCAGCTTAATTATTTTACCAGGAAAAACAAAATATGCAAAACAGAGAAAAATGCAACTCGGGATAATGAGATTGCCGGGGCCAGATACAATTCATTTTGCTACCACTGTGAATGTGAATGGAAGATGCGGATTTTCCGTGTTCCGTGTTCGGAGAACATTCAAGCTTTCAATTTGAGCAATTTTCCTGTTTTTCAGCTTGTTTAGTCAAAGCAAGTCAAGAGTTTGGGTGGAGCAGGAAGCTGGCTCCTCGTGCCCTACGTGCTCTGACCTAAGCAAATACACTTTACACTCAGGACCTCTCTCACACACACACACACACACACACAGAGACTCTCTGGGAGGATTCCGCTTTGTTGCGCACCCAGACAGATGGAGATTTCGTTCGCAGGTCGCCGGATCCTTCGACATCGCATTAGTCGAGGCTTTTAAGCAGAAAAATGCGTGCACTTGAGGGCCACCACCACGCCCAGTCCCGTCCTGTCCTGGCCTGTCCTTTCCCCGGGCATGGAATCCCCGTGAAAGACCTTCCGCATTACTCCGCATCACTCATCCGCCCTGGTGTCCCCTCTGTCCCCCGTCTCCTCTGTTCGTGTGCTACTTTAAATATTAAACGCTGCCTCCTTTTCGACTGCCTGAATCAAAATTGTCCTTTGGATTTGCCAGCGTGCTTTTATTTTCCCTCATCTTTATATTCCCGATTTTATCAGCTATTTAAATACCTTATAAATATTTTATCTTTTAATCGAGATTATTGAGTGAAAATGTTGCAAAAATAGTCCTAAGATTCTCAGTAAATTAAATAAGCAACAGTTCACAAAGTTGAATTATAAAATATCTACTTTTGTCGATTTTAGCATCTATTGAAAAATATAAAATATTTAGTATCTTTTAATCGAGATTATTGGAAATTTTAAGGAGATAGTCCTAAGATTCTTAATAAATATAAAGTCAGCAACAGTACAGTGTGCTTGGCCCGCTGCTCTATTCGCTATATACCGCTGACTTACCCTCCCCCAACGAAGAACATATGGAGGCTCCCACTAAGGCGATCATTGCGACCTATGCAGATGATATTGCTGTTTTATACAGCTCGAAAAACAGCGTAGAGGCAGCAAATGGACTCCAGTGGTACCTAGACACACTGTCAGAGTGGTGCAAAAGGTGGAACCTTAAAATCAACCCAACGAAGACGCTAAACCCCTGCTTTACACTAAGAAAGCTTATCTCTACGACCCCCGCTATCCAGTTAGAGGGAATGACACTGCAGCAGCCGAAACAAGCCAAATATCTTGGCATTACACTGGATAAGCGACTCACCTTTGGACCGCATCTTAAAGCTACAGCCAAAAAATGCGGCCATAGGATGCAGCAGCTGCGATGGCTCACCAGCCGGAAAAGCACTATGTCGCTAAGGGCCAAAAGAGCGGTCTACGTACATTGCATAGCTCCAATATGGCTATATGGTGTTCAGGTTTGGGGGATTGCCTCCAAATCCAACTACAGGCGCATCCAGGTACTGCAAAACCGCGCCCTGCGCCAGATAACAAACTGCCCCTGGTACGTGCGCGGATCTACACTCCACCGAGACCTCAACATGCACACGGTAGAAGAGCAAATTGGAAGGCACACGAGCAGATACAGCGATAGACTGCAAAGACACCAAAGTTCACTCGCAAGAGGTTTACTGCCTGCGAGACCATTAAGAAGGCTGAAAAGACTAGGGTTTGCCAAAACGATTGGACAACAATAAGGCATGCCTGCAATATTGAATACTCCTCATGTGAATGCATCAGGTTCGGCTCTTAATTAAGTATGAAATATGAGTTGTTATGGTACTATATTGTATGTACGGGTTCAACGCTTAATAAATAATATTTATAAAAAAAAAAAAAAAGCAACAGTACAAAAAGTTGATTTTAAAAATATATTAAAATTTATGGATTATATCATCTATTTAAATACCTTATAAAAATTGTATCTTTTAATCGAGATTATTGAGTGAAAATTTTACGGAGATATACCTAAGATACTTTATAAATTAATAATAATATAAGTAACAAAATATCTTCCTTCTCTCCCAAAGAGGATGCACCTAACAATTTGCAAAATATATCTCGAAATCTCGCGGAAAGTGAAAATGGGAGCACGTCTCTGTGTACATTTGTATTTGTCAAGTCAAGTCATTTCCCCTCTGAGCAAACAACAAAAAAAAACCAAGGGAAGACAAGATGGATATATAGATATATAGACAGACTTCGCTCACGGCATATGCAAATCAGCTTTAATGTAACATCCTTTGTTGTTGTTGTTTGCCTCCTCGCGAAATTGCGTTTTCATTTAAATGGTTGCCGGGGCGGGAAAAGTTTTTCTGATTTAGTATTTTGAAGCTGGCAACTGGGGAACTTCATTATTATTTGCAGACACTTACCAAAAAGAAAAAAAGAAACGATTTTTCCGCTCACTTTGTTGCGTCCAAGTAAACGTAATGTGAATTGAAGTTGCCTTTGGAGATTGCTTTGCTTTCCTTTCTGTTTTCCGTTTCAGTTGGATTTTCTTCTCAATTAAGCAGCTCTAAAATGCACTTCAAGAAAGTTAAGATGAAATAAAATTTAGTTTTCTTTGGAAGAGACCGATTTTTCCCTGTGTATCTTTACCCTGAAAAGTCGCAGTTTGAGTTTCAGTTGAATCTTTTGCTGCTGTTGCTCATTTGCATTTAGCTGGGCTTGACTGTCAACAGTTCGCTATTTTCCTTTCTGCCTTTTCAGGGCTTTTCTTTTTCCACTCCCGGCTGGGCCATTCATTTCCCTTTTCTCCATCCATCCAGCTCCATCACGGCAGTTTTTAATGATCCATAATAATGATGCAATCTGCCGTTGGCATCGCTAGTTTCATTTAGTTCTCCAGCGCGTTTTCTTGCGCGTAATTGATTTTCAACCGAGGGAACTTCCACAATGAGCCACTGCATCTTGATTGACAGAGCTGACAAATGGAGCCGGAATGCTTCTGAAGGAAGCATCGGATATAGACGACAGACATTGTCCAGGAACCAACAGCCAACGCGCTGCTCCCCGATGAAATGTGGGACACTTCGATGACAGTTGGGTGTTCCGTGTTCCGTGCTCCGAGGGGAAAGCTCCTCTAATTAGCTGCAACTTGTCCCGAGCCTAAGACAAAGTTTTAATTGAAATCCTACCTGCAAATCTCAAATCAACACACACACACACACACACATTCTGCAATTAAGCTGATAGAATGAAAGATAGAAATGAAATAGAAATAAACTAAAGAACATACAACTCGTTGGATAGATAATTAAATTTTCATTAGACCGTGTCCCGGGGCTGGGGTTGGGGTAAAGTTTTCCCAGGGAAGGGGGCGGGGGGCGATGGCGAAACTTTATCTTAAGTGACTTAAAAACTAAAACTGCAAATTTAATGCGCTCCCCCGTCGTCATGTGGCAGACACGGCAACTTGCGGCAAACACTTTTTACTTTCCGCAAACATTTTGCTTTCTTTTTTTCCCCTATTTCGTTTTTATATATTTTTATTTTTTTCCCTTTGTATTTTAGTATTCCTTCTTGTGCGGCGCATTTCCTTTGGGCATTGCAGTTGACAGCGTGTTGCCAGGCAGAGGAAAAGCGGGCTGCTGAAAGGATATGAAAAGGATGAGGCAGGGACTAGGAACGGGGGGAAAACCGCAACGAAAGTGGCACAAAGTTTGCTACACTTTGGGAGTTTTCCGGGGAGGAGGAGAGGCGGCATCTCGGCCATCTTCGTTATCTCCCGCCTAATGCCTTTTTGACAAAACAATTTTTCATATTATTGCTCGACTGCGGCGTTGCTGGGGTTGAAAATTGCTTACAAATTTAGTGTTGCATGCTTTGCGGCTGCCGCCGTTGCTGTTGTTGAAAGTGCCACAAGGAGTCCTGTCCTACCCAGTCGGTTTGGGGCAACTGCCAAGATGCGATTCTTCAGGGAGGACAGAAAGTGATGGAGATATCTGGAATGGCAAACTATGCACTAGGAAAAGGTTTATACCAAAAAAACTTTTTAAAGTCTTTATAACTATAACTTTTTAATGCAATTTTATGTTCAATGTTCAGATGTTAATAGAACAGATATATATTTTGGTTGAATTAGGTTGCAAGAATAGTAATTAAATAACAAAATATTGATTTAAGCTATTATGGCCGAATTAAAGTTTGAATATCCTTAAATTAAATGTAATTTTTTTATATAGTAAACTTCTCCAGTCTTTTAAAATTTATTGAAGACACTTTCAAGCCACCAAGACTAAGTCTTTCGATTTCTAATTATTTAACAAGCTATATGATAATAATTAATAAGCATAGTATTGATTTAATATATGGTTATACTGAAAACAACAGTAATAGGTTAAATATCCTTAAATCAAACTGAATTTTAAATATAATACACTTCTCCCATCATGTTATATGATAATATTTAAACAACTAAATTAGTATTTAAGATATTATAGTTATACTTAATAGTTATTTTTACAACCTTAATAATAGTTAGAATATTCCTAAAACAAACCTTATTTTTAATATAATACACATTTTCCCGTCTTATAAAATTTATTCAAGACACTTTCCACCCATCAAACTAAGTCTTTCGATTTGTAATTTTTCTTGAAAATTCCAAGTGTAATTTTCAAGGGGGGGCAAGGGGAATGTGAAAGTCCTTTCCCGTAAATTATTCATGTGTCATAGTCAGCTCACTCGCTGCACACGAATTTCTGGTTATTTTCTGGACAGGAGACAACGCCTTAACTTGTCCGGCCGCAACAGCTCCTGGGCTTTCGCTCCGAGGTTCTGAGGTTCGGTGAATGAATAATAAATAAGACATAAAAGCCGCATCAAAGGCAATTTTAAAGCATGGCCCAAAATTATGCAATCTATGCCACCGCCCCGGCTTCGGTTTCGGTGTCGTCCTGGCCCAGTCGGTTGGTGAGTTGGTGAAGCAATTAGAGGCGGGCTTTTGTGGCCGGCGACCACAACAATGGCCGGCAGGTAGAAAGCAATTGTCTCCGCAGCCTTTGTTGTGGGCCAACGGCACTCACGACGCCTCATTAAAATTTAGGCCAATCCCCAGCCCCTCCTCTGGTGCCACGCCCACATTGGTAGGAAAAGCTAAAGCCCCCCTGGCAACGTCGCTACTTTATTTTTGCAGAGGGGGGGGAGCGGAGGAGGTGGTGAAAACTTTTCTGGTCTAACAAAAATTGAAATTAACTTCGGGAACAAACACGGGACGATGCCATTTAATTAAAATTTTAAATTTCCCCAACATTTCAGCCGAAATTTCTCTCTCATTTCATGTTGCTTTCTCTCTGTTCTTTTTTGGCTTTTTTCCAGCTGAGACCAGCCAGATTGTAAATGGACTGGATCTGCAGGGACCGATATTTCTTCATGAGCCACCGCACCGCGTCGAGTTCTCCAACAATTCGGGCGGACTTATAGAATGCTCCGGCCACGGCAGCCCCCCGCCGGAGGTGAGATTTCCTTGGAACTCGGAGGAGCCGACTTGGCTTCGCCTTCGCCATCGCCTTCTCATCCTCCTCCACTTCATTCTCCATTCTTTCCTCGCCGCCATTTAATATTGCTGTTTAATTATGCATGGCTGTGCGGCATTTGCCTCTGCTCATTTCCAAGTTAATTGACTGCCCAGCAAACAAATACTAAACGCTTTTGCCTGCACTTAAAAAAAATACACTTTTTATTAAAATTTTTTTTTTTTTAATTTGCTATTCCGTAATTCGCGCTTTTGATTTTTTGATCTATTTTAATATAAATTTTGATATTCTGAAATAAATTTTTGCATGGATTTTAAGTATTTATTTTAATATACAGAATTAGTGCATTAAAATAAAATATTTTTTCACGTAATTTTAATTTTAATGAATATATGTTTTGTAACATTTTCTTGCTGAACTCCTTTTTCTTTTTAATTAAAAAAACTGTTTTTGTTATGTTACTGTTTTATTATTCTGAAATATGATCATTATAATTTTTACATTTATTTTAAAGTACGTTTTATTATGTTAAAATATATTTTCAAGGAACAATAGTATTTATTTTACTAAATTCAATTAGTTCATTTAAAAAATTTATTTTATATGAGTTAAGCGTTTTTTTTTTTAATGAATACATGTTTAAATATATTTTTGTAATATTTTCAACCTCAAATTATTTTTCACTGCTCTTCCTTCTGTATACTTTTTCGTACCTATTCTGTTTTTCTCTGAGTGCCCTTCTCATTCTCCCTTAATTCCATCCCATCCAGGTGGAGTGGACACCCATCCCGCCGCAGCAGGACATGGTGTTCCAGCTCTCGAATGGCAGCATGATGTTCTACCCATTTACGGCGGAGAAGTACCGCCACGAGGTGCACGCCACCGTCTACAGGTAAGTTCACGAGGAGAAGGACTCCAACACACACTCCCCACCGGATTGATTGTTAATCCTTTGTCCTTTATCCCGGCAGATGCAAACTGCGCAATTTGGTGGGCACGGTGCTCAGCCGGGAGGTTCACGTGCGCGGCGGTAAGTTGAAATAAATTTTAATTAATTTACGGAAAACACAACCGGAGCGAGAAGCGAACCAAAAATCCAAAAAAAAAAAAACACTCGGAATTTATAGCCACCAAGTTGATTTGTGCTGACGAAGTGAGTTTGGCTTTCGACGCTGTCGTTGTTGTTGTGGTTGGCGAAAACTTTGGCCTAATTGGAAAGTTTTTCGCGCTGCCCATAGCCGGAGCCAGAACCGGAGCCGGAGCAGGAGGAGGAGCCGGAGCCGGAGCCTGCCCGAAAAACTGCCACAGCCATCATATATACTATACTCTCTTAGCCCCCGGAACCCCAGGAAGCGAAGCCTAAAAGCAGGCAACGCAAGTTTTAATTACTATTGCTGCCGGCAAATGGTGGCCTCAGGCGCCACTCCTCCACTCCCCCCGCTCCCCTCGGTCATCACCCTCTCCCCAACAGATTCCCCCTCGATGATTTCCAAACCAAGTGAAAAAAAAAAAAATGGTTTTGCTCCGCGCTAATTTGGCGCCTCAGTGTGTGAGAATTGACTGCGGGGAGAATATACCCTGATTATGGATAGGCACTTGGATGTGTCCATTAAGTTTGGTACAGAAAAGTATCTAGATGGTAGAATTGAATATTTAAAATAATTATATTTATAGGTTCAAGTTGTTGAAACTTGACTAGACTAAATTTTTTTGGACAATTAAACAAATTTTATAAATAATTTGAACACATATGTGTTATGTATGTATATTCAAGTTTATAATTAGAGTCCAAAATAAATGCCAGTAAACAAGTTCCTTATTAAATTACTGATTCCCAGAAAGCGTAAAATTACCCCCCCAAAAATAAATAACTGCCAGCTAAGAAGCTTTTAGTGCATTTAGTATTCCCCATATTAAACATTAACCTTTCGATCAATATTTAACACAGCTCAGAGCATTCAATATTCATTTTATAGCCAATCCCCCCCCCCCGGAAACTACCGAAACTACCCAACTTTCCATCGAAAAACTTTCTCATTCTTCACTAAACTGCATTAATGAACCGAAAGTCGGCCAACGAAAGAGCCTTGGGGCAATCATTTTGATTGCCATCACATGTCGCATAGATTTTGCGGCTCATTGGGCAGTTTCAGTTGGCCAAGAGACCCTGGACCATGGGGAGCAAAAAGGGATAACGGCAGAGAAACAACAACAATTAGCAATGACCATAAAAGATATATGCTGTCTAAATGGGAGACCAAAGGCTAATCCTCAAAGGGTCCACTTGAGTTTTGGGGTTGCTTTTAATTAACAGTCCGTAGAAGTAGAAATAGACAAAAAAAACCGCAAGGCAAAAACAAATCGGACAAAGTCGCAACCGCAAAGATCTAAGATACAGTCCGATTCACCAGATATATATAGTATACATAGTGTGTGATATATATACATACATACCACACCATGCGTTCGGGCAATGCAAAGTTTTCAGTGTCCGTCAGCAGCTAACTCAACGTTACGTATACGCCATGTCGGCTGGCTTATTTTATTTGCGGTCTCCCTTTCGTTCCATTTCCTTCTCTCCCTCTCCCTTCTGGTTTTCCCTAGCCCAGCCTCTTTGTTTTCCGCTTGGTTTTTATGGGCTCCAGAAATTGTTTTTTCCCCTGCTTTTTTTTTGGGGGGCAGTGCTTTCCGCTTGAACAATTTGACAGCGCGTAGATTTGGCGCAAAACGTTTTGCCTAATTTGGGGAAAAGTTCTAGGAGATTCAGCGATCTCTGCTGGCCAGCAAGTAATTCTGTTGCTAATGTGAGCGTTTTAGGGCTCGGGATCTGGATGCTGGCTTCTTTAATTGGCAGAGCTTCAGGACCTCGCCGGGTTGAAGGACACACCCAAGACTGCTTTTGTTAAGTGCGCGTAATTAGCGCAACTTTGGCTGGGGCAAGAACAACAACAGAAAAAAAAGAAAACTCTTGACAAATTCTGTGCGATATATATTCAAGTCAAGCTTGAACGCAATTGCTGGTATTTGGTTTTGTCAGGCCACAGGACATCCATAGGAATCCGCTCCTCCTCCTCCTTCGCAGAACTTCTGCTGACAGTGATGGATGATGCTGAGAGCCACAAAGTTGCCGCAGCCACGACTTTTCAGCGCTGACTTTTCCTGCACTTTTGCATTTCATCAAACAAAACGCCACACATACACAGGCAGGCAGAGATCCATAGATAGTAGCTCATGCATAGGTATCCTGTGCACATATATAGAAAAGTCCTTGCACATCCTTGCAAGATTCTGCAGTGCGAAAGTTTGTGATTGAGCTAGAAAAGTTTGCTTGAATGCCGCTGGCTGCTTGTGTATGAAACCTGCGTAATTTGTTTCTAATTAGTTGAATGCACATTGTTGAGGATCCTCCACCTAAGTTCTGCCTCCCTCTTTGTAGCCCGCAAAAAGGATACTAAGTTGAGGGGAGTTTTGCATATGAAACTGCTCATTTGCCATGGAAATGCAGACGGGGAAAAATTACAACAAAATTGGTTTCAAACTCAGACTCAGACTCAGACTTCTTGTTGAAGTTTCCGTGAGCGAAAGTTCTGTAAAAGTTGAATTAAAACCTATCAAATTCCAATGTACCTTTAATTTTTACAGAATTAAAATTTCTTTTGTTAGACATGCCTTTGATATAAAAATAAACTAGTTGAAATAAATAATTATAAACATATAAAAATGCAACTGATATGGCAAACTTTTTCATGCTTTTTGAATTCGTTTTCACTGCAATCAGAGCCCCAACAAACAATAATTAAATAGAACAAATTTGAAACTGCCAGCCAGACAAAAAAAAATGAAAAAAAAAACAAATAAAAATAGAATAAACATTCAGCGGACGGGGGAAATCCACACAATAACTGCAAATCAGCGGAGACTGGCATACCAAAAGCATCTTTCCGGCACGCACATCATAAACATAAATTTCCCAACCCAACCCAGACCGATCCCGCCCCCCGTTTTCCGCCGCTTGTGAAAAACTTTCCCACACACAAAACAAAACGGAAATGAATTTCCGCACAAATCCGAGTGCAGCGAGAATTTTCCCTCCTGCCCCTCCTGCCCCCACGTCCAGTTTTTTGGTTGCCACTTACTTTGTGCGGCGACTATAAACTTAGCTTTCATACTTACTTTCCTGCCCAGCTGTCCTGTTCCTGTCCTGTCTGTTAGTCGTCCTTCGTCCTTCGCCCCTC
>JAJJHY010008789.1:15551169-15561824 GCA_021224005.1 Drosophila setifemur
CAGTTTGGAAATTTCCATGCAAAATGCAACATGAAAGGCGAAAAAAGAAAAGTTTACCCTAGCCAAAAATAGAGAAAACTCTGCACCCAAAAAAAGAAGGGAGGAGGAGGAGGTGAAGGGGGTGGGGGAGGCAATACAAATAATGAAGATACAAAAACAAAATTGTGCTAAACTACACTGGAAATAGCAGTAGCAGTAGCAGCAGCAGCAGCAGATAGAGGAATTATAATAAAATGTTGTCACAAAGTTGTTCAGTCACAACAAACAAAAACAAAAACAATAACAACAACAATAACAACACAACTTTTCAAATTAAACTTTTATCCAATTTTAGCATATTAAAGTTGGCCAACAATCGCCGAAACCCAGAATCAGAGAGCGTACCGAAAAAGTGGGAATTCGGAATTCGGGATAAGTTTCCTGGGGGCTAGGTTTGTCCGCGGGCATTGGCCTAATCTATTTACGATTAGCCCTCGAAAGGAGATGATTCCCCTGAACCCAAGACCCCCTCCGATAATGTCCAAAACAATGGAACGCACTTTACGCAGTTGCCAGTTGCAAAATTGCCTTTGTCCATCTTAATTAATTTGCCAACTGCCAACCACACCAGCGGCGTTGGCAACTAGACCTGAGAAATGCTTTTAACTGATGCAAAGCATCCGGCTAAAAGCCACAGTGGGTCGAGGATTGGGTTTAAATTTTAAAGAAATTTATTTTAAAATTTTAGAACACTTTAAAATTTTAGAAATTACTATATTTTATGTTCCACTATAATTCAAGTGCCTTCAAATTAAAATGTAAATTTATTTACAAAATTTTAAAGCCTTTATAATTATTTAATATACAAATTAAAATACCTTATAATCGACAATAAATTCAATTGAATATGTTATTATATATGAATATTATATAATAGTATGAGCATTTATCGTCACCCTCAAGACCAATATCATGGTTAGGATCTTAAAACATTTAAAATATATGTACGTATAGAAATTACAATATTTAAAATTGCACTATAATTTATATAAAATATTTCTAAACTAATGTTAAATCCAATCCAATTTCTTATTAAAATTTATCATCAACCCTGACACCACTGTTCATTCGTGTCTCACTTCTGTCATGGTTAGGATCCTTGTCATTCTTAATTTCGAGCTGAGCTCTTGCCCTGGACACGGGCAGCGGAAAAATATCTTTAACTCAAATTGCCAAATCCAATTTTTTAACGGCCTTGCCACCGGTCCACCCAAAATCCCCCGAAAACTCCCCCAAAAATCCACCAAAACCCTCCTAAACTCCCCCAAAACCCCCTCAAAACCCCCTAAAAACTCCCTCTAAACCCCCGGAAAAACAACCTTCATCCGGCTGACAAACGGCAACACTTTTGTAAAGTGTCACAAAGTGTTGGCCAAGTTAGGGCTAGGGGTTTTTTTTGAAGGGGAGTTTCAGTGGGATGACTGAACTTAATGTGCCACATATTTCGGCTGTCGCAGCCAGCGGGGATCAGAAGCCCTTTTTTTTATGCCGTCCTGTCGCATTAAAAATTAAAACTCACACAAAACACAATACCCGAGGACCTTAAGCTAATAAAAACAAACTGACGCTGACAAAACATAATTGCTAAGGTTTGTTCTTGAACTCGCCCACGTAGCGTATGCGCAATATTCGAGAACATAAAAAAAAAGTACAAAAAGAAGCCAAAACAATCTACATAAAATATGCTTTTTAATTCGTTACAGTCGTCAACCAGAAGTACGCGGTTCAGGTGCACGACGAATACGTGATGACGGGCAACACGGCGGTGCTCAAGTGTCAGGTAAGACTCTTTTTTTTCTCAGTGCAACCTAGCAACCACACCGCGAAATTCACTTAGGCACACATAAATCTCATTTTATTTTTCGGAGATGACCCCGGTCGGGGGGGTCCGAGGAGTTTTCGTCAAATTTGCTTATCCCAAATGTTGACTCTACTATGCTATCCTATCCATAGGTGCCCAGCTACATGTCGGAGTTTGTTATGGTCACCGCCTGGGTGCAGGATACCGGCATGCATCTGTATCCGAACACGGACATCGGCGGCAAGTACACGGTGCTATCGAATGGCGAATTGTACATAAATAATGCGGGGCCCAATGATGCGTACAAAAGCTACACATGCCGCACTGTAAATAGACTGACAGGTACGTGATAATCGCATTTTCAGCTTAATCGTCCGGCTGAGCGATGCATGAATTGCCCCGGACTGGACCCAGTCCGGACGCAGTCCGGACCCGGTCCGTGATCAGTCCGGACTATTGGTTCGGGGGCGGGGGGCGGGGTCAGCTATAATTAAGTTGAATAAATAAGCAATGAACGGGGAGGTGGTAGGTGTGCGTGTGGCATTTGCCACGTTGCCACAATTAAAGAGCTTTTCCTTATGAAAACAATCTTGAATTTCCACACATCCCATTTGGCAGCCTAAGCTTCTTTTTTGGGGGATTCGATTAAAAATATCAAGGCTTTTATGTATTTACAAATAACAACAATTGTTTTTTTTTTTAACAAATTTACATATACAAACCGGAAGATTAAATCAGTTGTATGTATATATATTAGACTATGGGATTTCGGTGATTTTTTTTTTTTGGCTATTAACTATTATAGTTTATATTTCCTATATTTTCATAGTTTCCCTTAAACATTTTTAATTCAAGTTTTTCCAAATTCATCAATCGGAAAAATAAATAGTTTTCTATAGCTATCAACTTTAATTGTCAACTATTAATTATCATACCAAAAATAGTTTATATTTCCATAGTTTCTACTTGAACATTTTAAATTCAAGACTTAGCTAAATCATCAATTGGAAAATGAAATATTTGGTATAGCTCAACTATCACTAGAAATAATTAATTATCATACCAAAAATAATTTATATTTCCCATTTTATAGTTTCCCACTTGAACATTTTAAATTCCAGCAATTTGAGTTTTTTAATAATTTACCCACAGCTTGAAAATGAAATTTCATTTTATGGCTTCGAAAAAAAGAAGATGCTCTGTGAAAGTATCTTAAAATTTGATTGACAAACTAAATACGGCTTCGGTCTGTTGAATCTTCTGCTGGTCCTGAGACCAGGGAGCAGATGGAAGTGGAACTTTTGTTCACTCTGTTCTGGCCAAAGTCAATTTGTCGTTTTGTGCATAATTTATGATGCGTGACATTCAATCGCCGGGCAAAGGGCATTGAGCTCTGGGGAGTTTTACTCCACACACATACAGATACACTCATCATATGGTATATATATATTTCTGATTCCGAGTGTTTCTGTGTACGTGAGATCCTTTCGAGATAAATTCTCTCCCTTATTTGAAGTTTATTGTGTGTGAAAATGCGCTTAAGCTGAATTTCTATTAGCCTTTGTGCGCATATTTCCCATCATCAATCAATACGATAAAAGTTGCCGCCCTCTCCCAAGCCCTTCTTTAGCCCTCCCCCATCCCTTCTCCATCCTTTCTCCACCCTTTTCTCAGCTTTCTCGCATTTATTTCTTTTCAATCTTTCCCTTTGATTGTACGATTGTGCATTTTGTATTGTTTGCCTTGGTTTATTTACAGTTCGCACACTGTTTGCCCGATGAAAGTTGAATTTATTTATTGTATATATATTCCTGTTCAGTTTTGCGGTGCTCCTCCTCATAAATACTCCTACTTGGAGGCATTTTGCGGTTGGCCAGCTGGCCAGCTATTTGCTTAATTAATCAAATCGAATCGAGCCGCAAAAACCGCAAGTTGTGCTGCAAATTTCTGGCCAAAAGCGTACATTATGAGCTGCATATTAATTTGGCCGTGAATGCATCACGAAAGCAATGCCAATTTAGGTGATCTCCTCCATCTCCGCCCCCTATCTATGGTTTTGGCCAACCCAAAACTGAAACCAGCTCGAGTGGCACTCATTAAAAGTGCAACATGAGCAGGAGTCACTGCGCTGGCCAGGAGGAGCGCGTAGTTGGAGGGGAGTGGGGGGGATTGGAGTGGAGTGGAGTGGTCATCACTAATTCATTTATCAAGCACAACATAGCGAACACACATGATGCATTAACCCAATTGGGCCCAGGAGAAAGTACCAAGTTCTACCAATTTGGAACACGATTCTGTAAAACATTATCATTCAATATTAGTTGTCAAAAATAAATAAGTGGCATTTTCCATTAAAAAAAAATATTTATTAATCGTAGATATAGCCTTACAAATATTATATATTTAAAAAATTCTTTAGAATAAATTACTACATTTTGTTAATAACATTGATTGCAATAAGTTCTGTTTAAATTTATTATGCAAAATTTGAGTTATTTATTTTAGAGATTTTTCATAGCGATTAGCCAATACTTTAAATTTTAAATTAAATACTAATTTATATCTGAAATTTAAACAGAAGAAAAATCCAGTGTAGTCAAAATGGGTTCAAAGAAATATATTTTCTGTTTTTGTTAGAAAATGGAAGCATTTTCAAAAAATGAATACCAATTCTAGCAATTGCTTTATAAACATTACTTAGTTATAAACAAAATTCTGTAGAATCCATCTAATGTGCTATTATCATTAAACTAAATTATCTCTTTTAAAATTGATTATGCATATATGATTTGAAATATTTAAATACAAGATTTTTCATTGCAAATTTTCAATATTTTTAATTTGTATTTAAATACTTTAGATAAATCTAAAATATTCAAATAATGGAAATATAGGAAACTAGGGCTTGGTAAATAGGTACAACCAGTGCTGCCAAAATGGGTTAAACGAAAATGTATCTGATACCTGGCTGGCACAAAAGCAGACAACAGTTTTTCGGGGGCAACGTGAACGGTCTGCCGGCTGCCGGCGTCATAATTACAATTTAAACCAAAAATCCATTTATTTAGCACAATAACTCGGCATCCCGAGCACAATAAGCCAAAGCCAAAGCCAAATCCAAACAATGGATGCCATATAACCGAACTGAACAATAGCTCCCCTAATGAAGATGCAGAATTGAGTTAGGCTTCATAATAAGCACGGTCCTAGATCTATGAAGTTCGTTTTAGATAAGGAATCTGTATCCATGGTTTTCCACCGAATTTGCTGAACTACTATACTAAAGCTTTTCCTGGCTGACCTGGCTGTGGTTATCCTGCCTCCCTGCATCCATAATGAAGGTTACAAAAAAAAAAAACATAAGAGAGCTGAAAAAAAAATAACAAAGTCAGGGAGAGGGAAAGGGCAGAGTCCAGATGGTCGGAGCAATCAAGTTGATTGCTTTCATTTACTTTCAATTAATTAAAATATACTATGCAGGGGCAGAACAGGGATCCGCAGGACATGCCATAAATTTGAGCCCGCTTTAAATCTAAGTAAATGCCAGCGGGGTCCCCACTGTCAGCTGCCATCACTTGAGCCATTTTTTTTGCACATATTTTTGTTACCAGTTTTTGCCGACGTTTTCCCATATTTCTTCCTTTTTGTTTCCCCCGCAGGTGAAATACAAATTTCCACATATCCCGGCCGCATTATTGTAACGGAGCCCAAGGGCATGGTACAACCGCGCATCAACGTCGAGAAGCATTCGATGCGGCATGTTGTCCTTAATGGCCAAACAACGTTGCCGTGCATAGCTCAAGGACATCCGGTGCCAACATATCGGTGAGTAAAACACAACAACACAACAACACCACACCGCACCGCACTCACTAAAAAATAAAACCAAAAAAAAAAAAAAAAAATGAGAGTAAAACCCTCCCAAACCGGGAAAACAAAATCAACAAATACATCGCGGGACGTGTGCAGGACCACTTGGAACACGTGGCCGTGTCACAGGACACGGGACACGGGACACAGAACACCAGACACAAGCCGGGCTTGGGGGTATCCAATCCAACCACCTCCGCAGCCGCAGCCGCAGTTGGCGTCGCACTTTATGACAATGTGAAATATTTAGCGCTTTTGGCAAATAAACCAAACCAAACCAAACGGAAAAAAAAATGTTGCGAAACGAACCGAAAAGCGGAAAAATGTCCAGGCCCAGGATGTCAGGGAAAAATCATAATAAAAATGTCAGCCAAATTGTCAAAATGTGGAGCCCGCTCGTCGCCAGTATAATGCCCTGTAGGCCTCCATGATGGGAGCAAGTGGGGAAGTATTTCAGGGCTATGGTAAATCCAGATGGACTTCTCTCCCTGCGATTCCCATTGGATTAAGTAGGGTATCATTTTTTATTCCGAGGGATAATAGCAGATCAGCCTAAGATTAGCCAGTGGTGAAGTGATTTTTAAATCAAAGTAATAGACTTATAGATTAGACCAGGTAAAATGGGTAGAATAATCCAATGAATCAAGAGATTTTAGAATCAAATACCAATTTAATAATTTTTATTATAAATATATCTAAAAGCTGAAAAAAGCTTTGAAAAAGCGTAGAAAAAATAACACCAAATGTGTAGGCAAAACAACTTTTATCTGAGCTGAAAAAGTGTTTGAAACTTTTGTTGATTAATATTTTAAAATAATAAACTTAAAATCATGAATTTTGGAATAATAATTTGAATAACAAATTTATTAAAATGCATAACAACTCCTTTAAAAATGGTTAAAAAAAAAAAGGAAAAATATTCCTGAAACAACTTTATTGCACTTTTTGCCAAAAAAAAAAAGTTTGAAACTTTTTGTTATATAAAAAAATACTCAATATTCTTGAATATTTTTTATTAATATTTTTTGAATATCTTAAATATCAAGACACCTTTTAACAATGGTATAAAAAAACACATTTATTCATGAATTTTCCCCTGAAATGCCAAACAACTTTATTTCACTTTTCGCGAGCTGAAAAAAAAGCATTTGAAACTTGTTTTTTGGTTACCCCAGAATTTATGCCTCCGGCTTTTGGTGGGGCAAGGTTAACAGCTGTCTGTATTGGACAGGACCTACGTATGTCAGGCGGCTTGTTTATTGGGGCACTCTCGGAGGCGTTTGTCTTGACTTGCCACGAGGGAAATGCCACTCTTCGCGCTGTCAGAGACACAAATCAATCAAAAGCTGAGCATCGTTTATGAGCGAAAATGGCAAATTGCTTTCTGAAATGTCGTTCAAGTTTTTAGCACTCCAAGGAGAACGAAAAGGGGGACGACGACGACAAGGACATGGTCTGGCCACTTTGGCACTTGGCTCATCATGGCGATTTTCAGGCACTAAAACATGCATGGAGGGACATCCCCACCAAAGAGAATCCCCGCCCACCCCAGGAGTCCGAGCAGGATGCCATGTAATATGCCATTGTAGATGGCACAGCTCACGGTTCATGGCTGTCCTCGGTTCTCTCGGTTCTCGCTCTGTAATTCCTTCTCCAATCCCTCTTCTTGGTTCGCGCTTCTCGGTTTTTGGATGTGCCCTGAGCTCTGGTGTCCTTCGAGCTGCATGCATAAAAAATGCGCCCAGGATGTGCCACATCGCGAGTGCCTTTCATTTGATGTCTCCCGCTGTGCCGTCGAGCAAAAACCAAAAAAAGACGAAGCCCCAACAGAGAGCTATTTTCCAGTACATTTTTGGATAAATACTATCATGGAATTTTATGCCATTTTTATGTGTTTAACTAAAAAGTATGTAATTAATTCAGTGTATAGTCATAGCATTGGAATCCTTTATTTAAAGGAATTTTAGGCATTTAATCCATTTTGGATAACAAATCAAATAAATATAGTTAGTTGCAGAATTTGCCTAATTTAGAGTCAGATATATTTTTATATTTATAGGAATTTCAAACATTTGGTAAAATTTGTATAAAAAATAAGAAAACTATTTTTGGCTGCAGAATTTTTGTTATTTAGAAGCAGTAATATTTTATTTCAATAATTATGAAACTATAAAAATTCATAGTTGTAAATTAACAAAATTATTTAATTTTTCTATTATACCAGTGAAAATGACCTACAATTTTTTTCGAGTGCATCAAGTTCCAAAGAATTTCGAGGCAGCCGATGAGTTTTGTTTGCTGTTGCATTGTTTTCCGGCCTGGAGGTCCTGCCTCATAAATGTGGAAATAGTTGGCCATGTTGCTGGCTCCCGCTACTTGGAGCTGTGTGGGTTTTTTTTTTGGGTCTCCCTGCCTCATATTTGAAATCTGTGTTTTTTGTGTTTTGGGTTTATTGCATAGTTTCGGGCGAGTGACGCTTTTGTTTCCCAGCTTGGAAATTCTTTTGTGCAGAGGGACAGGGACATGGTGCTGGTGCTTCGATTCTTTGGCAGGCAGGCCACCCTGGCATATTGATTCAGTTGTTGATAATCACTGACCATATTTCCAATTTAACAGCATTTCATATGCAAATAGCTCAGAGAGTACTCAGAGTGTGCCCTGCATATGTGCAAAGCTCGGCATTTTCCATGATTTTAATTAAGAAATGCCTGGCCGGGGGCTGTGGACAGGCCTCCGCCTCCGCCTCGGCCTCTGCCTTTGCCAAGACGAGGAATGCACTCAAGTGCAATTAAAGCCAAATTAAAATCAATAACTTTCATACGGGAATGGGAATAAAAAATGATTCTCGAACTGCAAGTGTGGGTGGGCGGTGGGCGTGGCCAGCCATCAAACAGATTATGACACGCGCATCAGATGAAATCGCAAAAAAAATCTGTTGATTTACGCAATTGAGATATATTTTCAACCTTCAACCAGAACTCGATTTCTTTGGCAGTCTCCGAGATTACTCTTTTAATAATGATCATTACATTACACATAATAATTTAATATTATTTCATGTAATGCATATCTTTACAATGATGTGCTTAAAAAAATTAAACATTCATAATAATATTTATCTTTTGATTCTGTTTGCTGAAAGAAGAAATATTCCCTTTTGTAGCGAATTTAATCAGGCCTCGAATATGCCCGGCACGATTGCAAATTGTACATAAATACCCATTAAATAAAGCAATGCATATGCATACATGAATAAATCGCACTTGCCACGCCCACTGCCCATCGTTATGCCCACTTAAGTGCAATCATTTTTACGAACTATTGAAATACATTTTTCATCGGTTAGACCCCGCAACCTGCCCACACAATTCAACAATTCAACAATCAAAGGCTGTTCGGAGAGGAAAACACAAAAAAGAAAACAAAATAAGGATAAGAGGAAAAGGGAAAAAAGGAAAAGCCCTCGCTGGGAAATTATTGATAATTCAATCGTCATTTCAATTTGTTTTTAAAGCCCGCCGCTGGCCACTCACTGCACTCGACTGTCAAAATCTTGGACAAATAAAGCGGAAATGAGTTTTCCAGATTTACGATTTTCGCGTTTCCCGATTGCTCCCGCACCCGCACTCGCACCTGTCCTGCCCTGTTTGTCTTTGTCCTTTGCTTGGACGGCATTTCATCTCCCCGATATCCTTTTATTTGTTGTTTTTTTTCCAGGTGGTTCAAGGAGGAGAACGAGCAGCTGCTCCCGCTGCAGCTCAGCGAACGCATCACCATCGTGTCCGCCGGCCTCCTCAAAATCACCAAGGTGCGTAGGGTACACTCAAAAAAAAAACTGTTATTTTAAGCAAATATTTTGTTTTTCCGAAGGCGTTTCCTAAAAGTAAATCCTTATGATAATAATAATTAATTTTTAAAAAATTCAGGAAAATTTAATTCTTTACTGGTTTTATCATAAATAAGTATTTACAAAATTAAATGACCTTCCAAAATTTCTAAAATTGAACTTTAAATAATTTGTTATACAAAAATTATTCTAATTTCAAAGACTTTCCAAAAGCATAAAATCAAACTTAATAAGAATTTTTTATTTAAGCCATTTCTTACATCGATCGTAAAATATTATATAAAATAAATTATGACCCTCGAAACCATTTAACTTGTTTAAGTGTAGAAAGATGGACAGTGGGGGGTTGTGAGGGAAGGGGCAAAGGAAACCGTGCTGATTGCCAATTGATTTCATCCATTGCAGGCACGTCTCGAGGATAGTGGAAAATATTTGTGCTGGGTGAACAATACGGCTGGCGAGGAGACCATCCAAGTGTCGCTCACGGTGACAGGTGAGTGTGTGTATGATAGAACCCCGGGTATCTCGGTGTGGCCCCCTGGGGCGAGGGGGATCGAGTGGAAAACGTGGATACTCAAAACGATGCTTCCCACTTTTTGTTTTTTTTTGCACAAACACAGCTCCTTTGACGGCACACCTGCAGCCACAGGTGCAGACGGTCGATGTCGATAAGGATGCGCAATTCCAATGCATTGTCTCGGGACATCCGGTCCACGATGTCAACTGGCTGCACGACGGCAAACCCATTCTCAGGGACAATCGCGTTGAGGTGAGAGGCTTTCCCAACCACATATTATCTTTGCACTTGAATTATCATCAGTTCTCTTTGCAATCTAAGGGAAAGTTTATTTGGAGTTTTGTTATTCTGTTTTTAAAATTATTTTATACCATTTTCATATTTATTTCCTCATAAAACTCCTATTGATAATAATTTAAATTATTCCAAGGGATATTATGAGGCAATAAATAAAATTCCTAGGAATATTATGAGAAAATAAATGTTGTATTATTAATATATATATTATTAATATATATATTTAGTACTTTAATACTTAAATATGTTTGAGAAATTTTGAGTAGCTATTATTTTTGGTGTAC
>JAJJHY010008789.1:15561861-15671808 GCA_021224005.1 Drosophila setifemur
ACACATTTTTCCCCACATATTTACTCCCCTAATTTCTTAACATAGTAATTATTATATAAAGATATATTATAATATTATTATATATACTTTGAGTATTGTAATATTTTGATATAGTTGAGATAATTTGGAGTAGTTACTATTTTTAGTGAATAAAAAAATACATAAATATTAACTTAATATCATTTATTTCTCTCAAAATAATTGCACCCACCAAAAAAAGATTCTTATTTACTTTATCATCCTTTAAATGCAATATATAAATATTTTTCACATTCCAAAACAGATATTAACCGACCCGCCGCGTCTGATTATCAAGAAGGTGCAAAAGGAGGACCCCGGGATGTACCAGTGCTTCGTGTCCAACGAATGGGAGCAGATCCAATCCACTGCAGAATTGCAGTTGGGCGGTAAGCAATCATATCGCACTCAGCCCCACTCATTTGGGCTAATAAATTTTCGCATCAATCGCAATGGCCATTAATACCCACTTATGGCCAAAACAACAAACTGAAACCCAAACACACACACACATTCCATACTAGACCTCAATCAAAAGCGTAATTTCCTCCTCGAAGCCGGCAAATGACGACCACGAAACCGCACAAAAATAAATGTTTGTCATAATTGCATTTCATTATTTTCTAATTTAGCAAATTGCTAACATTTTTCACCAACAACAAGTTGGACAACAAATCACAGTGGAGCTGGAAACAACAATGAGGAGCTGCCCATAAAACGCAGCGACGACGACTTAATTTTATTACCAGCACTAAAAATCCTAGCCGCAGACACTAAACAGGGGGGCGGGATGTTGGGGGGGTTTGGGATTGGATGGATGTTATAGATGGGGGAGCACATTGTATCGTTTAGATGCCTTGGAGCCACACATCCAGAGTAAATCAGCACGATTTAAGGGGTTTATGCGTCGTGCTCCCAATACCATTAATTCTAAGCGGGGGATCATCGGTGTTAAGGGTTTTGAAAAATAGATGTGAGCTGATATAGAGTAGTACCCTAAAGCTGATAAACTGTATTATCTTACAAAGAGGTCTTTGAAAAGTATTTAAAAATAAGTACAAATTGGAAATAATTATGAATAGAAACCTTGATGTTGAAAATAATATAAGTATCTTAAAAGGGGACTTTTTTGTGCA
The DNA here is from genome assembly GCA_021224005.1 of Drosophila setifemur. Lineage (NCBI taxonomy): Eukaryota > Metazoa > Arthropoda > Insecta > Diptera > Drosophilidae > Drosophila > Drosophila setifemur. The sequence continues at coordinate 15,563,016 of JAJJHY010008789.1, forward strand.
AATGCAAGCTGTTAAAAAGTATTATCTTAGAAAGAGATCTTTACATATTTTTTAAAATAAGTACACATTTTAAATTAAAAAGAACATTTTAATTGAAATATTAAATATAAAGCACAAATTAGTTTCTTCAAAGGTGTCTTTTTGCAAGCTGATAAAACAGTATTATCTTAAAGGAGTTATTTGAAGTCTTTAAAAATTAATGAAAATTAACAAAAAAAAAATTGGAAGTAATCACGAATTGAAACATTGACGTTAAAATAAAAATTAGCATATAAAATCAAAAATCAAAAAGAAATATGAGTATAAAATATATAATTTAGTTCGTAAAAAAAAATAAAGGAACAATGTGTACTCAAATTTTGTAAAATTTTGATTTACAATTTTAAAGTACTTTAAAGAGACAACTTAATTTTGATAAGTAAGATATAATTTTTTATAATTGTTCAGGGAACTAGGGAATTCATGGGAATTAAATTCGAGCAATCCTTCTTTTAAGTGTATAACTCTGAATCTCCACAAAATGATGTTTAACAATTTAACTAATGTATCTTGCAAATAACACAATACACCAGATTGGGCATTTCCTATTGAAATACCCATACCAATACCCACACCCTGGGTTATCGCGATATCTCATCCCGCATCAACATCTCTGCAGATACATTCGCGCTTTGTCGCTTTGGCAACATTTTGTGATTTGCTTTTAGGCGCAAACGGAAATTGATTTCGATATATTATTGGCAAGCTTCGCACAATCGCGGGAATCCAAGGGGATGTGGGGGTGGACGTTCGGGATTCCCTTACTTTCCGCCTTTCGGTGTTAAAAGCTGTCATCCCCTGATCCCCGGGACCCCCTCTGAAAACCCCCAATCGCATCCCTTTGGGCCGACCGAAGCGCCATTAAGCGGCCGGATATGGCAGCAATTGTGACAACGCTGCAACCGTATATTTGTAGGGAACACACACATCTATATATATATATCTGTAGTATCGTGTGAGAGTGCAAATAAATATGGCAACGTATAACTGGCAATGTCAGGCGACTATCGTCGCCGACAACCGAAAAATCCCGAGCAGAGGAAATTGATACAATTTCCATCAGCTGGATAACATTCGCCCGGCTTGTCAAATGCATTTTCTTTCGTTTGCCGTTGGAAAACATAAGCAATATCAAGAGGAAAACCAATGGAAAACTGAGGAAATGCATTGGCAAAGGAAAGTGCGAATTTGGTTTGGGGCGAGGATACGACAAAAAAATTATTCAATCCAGATGGGAATCATCTCCTTTGAAATATACGTGAAAGGAATCTTAAAGATACAAGAAAACACAAGTTGATGTGTTGAATTCTGATATGCAAATTCAGTTTAAGTAATATGAAATATTAACTTAAAAATAAATGGTTCGAAACTGAATGAATCCTCTAATAAATTTTGTTTAAATTTAAATTTTCGGAAAAGAATTTTCCTCTTTTTCTTTTCCTCCTTGTGCAATTGTAATGAAAAACTCCCCCAATAGATACGTATCTTCATTTCGAAGTGACTCCATTCAAGTGCATAATTAAGCAGCCAGCCATCGATGCAATCTTTGTTCTCCCATGAAAACGAAAAAATGTGAAATTAAAGGAGATCACACATGACTCCAACCCCACAACCTTAAAACCGTATCCAGCCGAGTCCTTTCAGTTGGCATTAATGAAAGCCTTTAGTCACACAGAACACACCCTAGACTGCCCCACACTCCCCCTCATTTGAGCATAGTTTCCAAATGGTTTGCCTCCTTGTCTCACTCCTCCTTGACTCCTCCATTTAATGTTCATTGCAGATGCCTCGCCGGAACTGCTTTATTGGTTTTCGGAGCAGACGCTGCAGCCGGGTCCGACGGTGTCGTTGAAGTGCGTCGCCACCGGAAATCCACTGCCTCAATTTACATGGTCCCTGGACGGATTTCCGGTAAGTTAAGCCACCAAACCGGCTCCTAAGCCCAAAACTGCGGAAATGCAGGCGGAGTCACCGAAGGCCGCTGCTTTCCGTTTCCTCCTCAAGCAGCCGATGATAGCCACAAACCCCTCCATTACGCTCCCCGATATCGTATATAGCGGACAGATACTTGTCGGCGTTACTGTTATCTTCTCGCTTAGCCGAGAACATGCATAAATATTTTAGGAACCGAATGCCCCCTCCCCTCCTCCCAGTACTCCCACCCAATTCGAATCCCGCACCCAATTCCAATCCCAAACCCAAGAGCCAACTCTTGAGCATACTTTGGATTCCCAGCTTTTGCGTTGCTTTGGCTTTGGCTTTGCTTTTTGCTCTGCTCTCCACTCGAATTTTTTCGTTTCAAGAATTTATGTTGCCTTTTTTTTTTGGCTCCTCCTCCTTTGCCCGGCTATATTTTCAAGGATTTGTTTCGTTTATTTGCATACATTTTCATTTTCATTCGAAGGAGAGGAAGGGAGTGAAGAGGGAGAGAGATGGGTCCCTCGGATTTCTTAGTTCTCGGTTTGCCCAGTGCAAATTTTATGCAATTTCAATCAATTCGATTTACATGAATTTTTCATTTCACCTCGACGCTCTGTGATTTCGGTGAGAAATCCTTCTCCCAAAGCTGAAGCCCGAGTGAAAAGAGTTTTCCTAATTGGCCCACTCCTGATGAGGTGCTTCTCGATCGGTCTAAAAATGTATTCCCCCTTTATTTTGCAGATACCAGACAACTCGCGCTTTTTAGTGGGTCAATATGTTACCATCCACGACGATGTCATCAGCCATGTGAATATATCAAATGTCAAGGAGGAGGATGGCGGGGAGTACACCTGCACGGCCCAGAATGCAATTGGCAAGTGAGTAGCCGCGTTCCATAAATAAACAAAAAACACCGAGTGCTCCGCTCCGATAGGGTTGCATCTGGATATGGAAAATGGATGGGCTTGAATGGATGGATAGGCTCTGGGATAAGGGCATAGAAAGCATTTCCATGCTAAATCATAAATTTAGTTGTGCAACTAGGGGCAAAAAAAATACACCACATAGAAGGCGGAGGCTAAAAATAAAAAACAAAAAAACAAACAAAAAACCAAATACAATGGCCCGGGCATTGTTTGCAGGCAGAAAGAGCGGCATAAAATCCAAACAATTTGCTGAGGCAGCCAAGGCAACTGTCGATTAGAGAGGGAAAAACAGCAAATGGCATAGCATTTTTATATATAGTTGAATCCTAAAAAAGTAGCAACAGAAATGCCACAATAAGATACCAAAAAATAATATTTAATAATACGAATTATACAAATATTTCATCAAGTTTCAGTAAGCAAAAATTGCAGGTTTTTAAGGAGGCTTTTAGTAGTATAGTTTAGTTTTCCCAAAAGAAAACTTCATAGATTCCTGTTTAAATAAATTCCATAATTCAAAATTAATATTCTCAATTTTGAATCCCATTTTTCGCTCAGTTTAGGTAGCCAATAAAGTATAGAAACATTTTATTTGAATCCCAACCCATTCAAACGCCAACTGCCATCTCCAATCCTGCAACTAAACTCTTGCCAATATTTGATTTCTTGTGTATTTCGCTCAGGGTTTCGCACAGCGCCAAAGTGAACATCTATGGATTGCCTTACATACGCGAAATGCCAAAAATAACTGGGATATCTGGTTCTGATTTGATTGTTAAATGTCCCGTGGCTGGTTACCCCATCGATAAAATTCACTGGGAGCGAGGTATAGTATACTATATATATATATATATCAACAAATATCTTTGTACACATATTATGTCTGCGATGTGGAAAATATTTGTGTGATTTCTTTTTTGGCCATTTTGATATTCCGCTTTATGCTTATTTGCCTTTTGGGCAGTTTGTTTGTTATTAAAAATGGTATGTTTGTTATGGCGCACATATCAGTGAAAATTATTAAAACTACAAAATGAACGTTCTGTGTTTTTTTTCCGACTCATGTTTTCTTTCGGTTTTGCAGTTTTTCAGTTTTCGGTTTCAAGCGAAATAAATTTAAATTCGTCCGAATCCGTTTTTTTTTTTTGTTTGCTTTTCTTCGTTAATTATTATTTTTGGCCATTTGTGTGTGAGCCCGTGTCAACACACAGGCAATCGTATTTATTTCGCTGAATATTGCCGAAAAAGAAAAAACATATAATGATCATAAATATGAGCGAGTCAAGGATGCTTTAAAATCTTTTTAAATTTATTGTGTTAAGTCATTCAAGTTAAATTCAAAGTCCTGTAAATCGCTTGAAAATTAAATCCCCAATAAAAAGACTGATTTATTTCCAAATCAAATATTTAAAACTGGCATTTAAAAAGCTTCGTTTATTATTTAAACCCTAAATATCTTCATATTTAAATATAGTATCTGCTTCCTCAGATCCATGTATCTACCTCAGGGTTTCTCTCTTTTAATTGAAGAGCTTTTAAAAAATTTGTCCTCTCCTTTGGCTAGTGTATGCAAATAAATAAAGCAAGCCAAAAAAAAAAGATACAAAAATACAGACACCAAATGCTATATGGCCAGTCATAAATCGCATAACTTTGTTTTATGTGAGCACCCAAATTAATTGCCAACGCCGTTATGCTTTCTCCCCTTTCTCCCCTTTCTCTCCGTTATGCCACCATTGTTGCAACCACTTTCTCCTGGCATTTCTTTTGGGTAAAAGATGGGCAAACGCTGCCCATAAATCGCCGACAGCGTGCCTACAACAATGGCACCTTAATTATCGAGCAACTGCAGCGCCTGGAGGATGCGGGCACGTACACGTGCATGGCCCAGAACAAACAGAAGCAGACCTCGCGGCGCAACGTCGAGATCCAAGTACTGGGTAAGTTTCTCCCTCAGCTCTTCCCATATCCTTCAGTCTTCCATAGATGCGAGACTTGGGGGGTTTTCATTTTCCCCCAATATTTAAAATTAGAAGATGGCGCTGATTTCGCGTGCACATGAAAAAAAGGGATACCACAGAAGCCTATTTATCATTTTCAGGGAGTTGGGAATCAGGGAAAAATTTAGTATCTATAATCAATGTATTGATAAAATGTATATTTTGGGAAAATTTAAATTCGCTATTTAGGTTTTTATATATGTATATAAATATTTGTATTCGTTCAATCGCCTTTAAAAAATTTAATTTTCTCATTTTAATTGTGGCTCTTTTCAGCCTTCAGCTAATGAAATTCATATAATTTCAACCACTTTTTTAAAGAAACTGCATTTAAAAATATAAACACATTTAATTTTCAAAAATATCTAGAAAATCGATTTCGAAAATAGTTTTTTTTTTTTATCAGTGCAAGGCTGTTTAACAAATGTTTAAATTTGCTATTTAAGATTTCATATAAGTTTTCAGAATATTTTCATTTCATATTTTATTTTCTCAATTTCAATCGTGGCTCTATTTAAACGTGAGCCTAGGAGATTTAATACTATATTTGTTTAAAGAAACTACGTATTAATTTGTAATAATATCTAGATAACCAATGACGAGAACTGTTTTTTCTCAGTGCAAGGCTGTTACAATGAAACTATTCCAATTAGAGTGGCGAACGAAACTATGCAGCCGCAACAGAAAAAGCAACAGCAACTATTTTCCCAGTTAATGCACATGCAGAGGCGGTGGGCGGTTTCTAGGGGGTGGTTAGTGGGTGGGCGGCTGGTGGGTGGTTTGTGGGCTGGTGGGCAAGGGGTGGCAATAGGCTCAGCAGACCCACAATGAAGTCATTGACTTTTGTGTTCTGTCTGCGGCAACTCCGCCGTCGCTCCTCGGCCTTCCCACTCTTTATAATAATTTACTCGGCAGCTGTTGCTAAGCCGCAGCTGCATTGATGCGAGTGCCACGCCCACAATTGCCACTACCAGAGGCACCACTAGCTGCCACCACCATCCTTGATTATCGGGCTCAGTGGATTGTGTACTCAAGCCAAACTCAGATGAGTTTCGCGACATTCCCAACGATTTACCCGCGAAATGTTTTCTGGCATTTCATGTTTTAATTTTTTTTGTATTGCTTCCCACGTTTACAGTGCCTCCGAAAATTATGCCCATCCAAGCGATGACCAACATGCTGCGCGAGGGGATGAGGGCGGCAATCTCCTGCCAGATCCTTGAGGGCGACCTGCCGGTCAGCTTTCGATGGGAGCGCAATGGAAAGCCACTCATCGGAACTGGGTGAGTTCTTAAATTATTTATAAGTTATTATTATTTATTATGAATTTAACTTTTAAAGAAACAATAATAAATAATATTAAAGAAATTTCCCATTGTTGAATTTTGAAAAAATATTTATAAAATTAACGGTTTTTTAAATTCAATTTTTAAAATGAATATAACACATTGGTTATTTAATTTTTTACGCATGAAAAATCTAAAGCAAATAATATTTTGTATAAATATTTAATACATATATTACCATCCCTCATCCTTCTCATCCCTCCCCTCAACAGCAACGAAGTGTTCCGGCGCCTTGATGAGTACTCCGCCAGTCTGGTCATCGAGCACATCGCCTCGGATCATTCCGGAAATTACACCTGCATAGCTAGCAACGTGGCGGGCACTGAAAGATTCACCGTACCCTTAACCGTAAATGTACCGCCGAAATGGATCCTAGAACCCAAGGATTCGAGTGCCCAGGCAAGCTCAGATGTTCTGCTGCACTGTCAGTCCTCCGGCTACCCGAAGCCAACTATCACATGGAAGAAGGCCATCGGACCCACACCGGGGGAGTACAAGGATTTCCTCTACGAGCCCACCGTTCAGCTCTTCCCCAACGGAACCATTTTCTTCAAGAAGATCAGCAAGGAGTCGCAGGGTCACTTCCTGTGCGAGGCCAAGAACACTATTGGTTCCGGTGTGAGCAAAGTTATATTCCTCAAAGTTAATGGTGAGTCTTTAAGTTTTTAGTAAAATTAAATTACTTTTTTTTTATATTTATTTGAAAGTGAAGTAATTAAATCATTTAATTTCCAAAAAATCACATTTTGCCCAAGGGATACAACAATATATATTAAAGATGTACGCCATAAGATACTGAACCCCCTTGTTGCCACGCCTCTTTTCAGTACCCGCCCACTTCCAGACGAAGACGAAACAAATCTCGGTGGCCAAGGGCAAGCAGGTCCATGTGCAATGCAACGTGCAGGGCGACAATCCCATCGACTTCAAATGGAAAATCCAGTCAACGCAACAGTATCTCGACGAGTCACTGGATTCCCGGTAAGAGAGAGAGTGGCTCCATCTCCATCCCTCCAGCTCCCAACCCAACCCAACCCAACCCAATCCAATGATTCCCTTTCCCCCGATGTCTGTGGGTCTGGCGAAATCAATTCCAAGTCGATTCGCAAACAACAAATTGCTTTTAATTAAAGGAGTTCTCCGGAGCTGGGATTTCGGGTTTGGGGTTTGGGGGTCCTCAGCTCTAACTCAATTTTCACCAGCCAATGAGTTTTTCCCGAGACTTGCCTCATATTTTTGCAATGAGAATTCTGAAATTCCAGAGTCTAATCAAGGTTTTTCCACAGCCTGTTTCTGTTTGCTGTACTTTACAGAGAGAAAAATATATGTAACAAAGTCTTGAAGAATGTTAAAAAATGAAGAGCCATAAACTATGAAATATTTTAAATATGTCTATGGAATTTTTTTTATCTTCTGTAGTATTTATTTGAATTTAAGTAATATGATATAATTTATAAATTCCTTTTTCAATTCACTTATTTTCACAGTGGAGTGTGCAATAAATTTTAAACTCTAACTGACTTGATGCATAATAAATTCCAAGCCCACAATTCAAATAAAATGGCTTTACGCTTCGTTTAGTCTTTGGTAATAAATCTCAGACTCCTTGAAGAAAACTCAAAGAAATTAAATTTAAAATTAAAAATGAAAATAAATAAACAGATGTACTTCATTCTGAGTTATTTAATTATTTTTTTTATTTTTTCTAAGTACACCCGCTCAAGAAATATTGCAAAAGAGAAAACTTGGACTTGCCAATGTCATTTTCCTCAGCCATTTTCCTCAACCATTTTCCTTTTACCATTTTCCTCGGGCCTTCTAGTTGAGCAGCTTTTAGATGCTTAAAACTGTGTTCCATTTTAGTGCCCACTTGTGGCCCCTCCCCATCTCTACCCCCATTTATTTGTGTATCGTAAGTGTTTTAATGTATATGTATTTCCGGATTTCTCTTTTCTTCCGCCCCACCTTTCCACCCACCACCCACTTTTCCACCCCACCTGTCCAACCCGCTTTCCACCTGCCGCCTTTGACTGGGCAAACAACTGAATATGCACACGCGTTTTATTTATTTATGCCATTTGCACACGTGTGCGTGTTGCGTGTATCTGTGTGTATCCGTGTGTGTGTGCATTTCGGCCTCGTATGTCTTCGTCTTTGTCAACAAAACTACAACTGCGACAACAACAACAACAACAATGGTAACAACTGCAACGTGGAAAACATTGTTATAAAATTGCATTGCATCGCTCACGTTGCGCAAACACGTATTCCACATCCACGTATTCGTACTCGCATTCGTATCTGCATCTGCGTATCCGCATCCGCATCTGCATTTGTATTTCTATCTGTATCTGTGCATCGGCTGCAAATGCATTTACTTGCATATAAATCACACACAGCTACACAATAAGAGATCAAGTGCTCGACGACGGCATGGTCTCCGAATTGGGCATCTCGCACACATATCGCCAGGATACGGGCATTTATATCTGTCAGGCGAGCAATGCCTTCGGACAGGTAAGTCTGCCAGGTTACCTGGCTGCCAGGCTGCCAGGCTGCCAAGCTGACACTTTTGTGTGTGTGCGGCACAAGCCGACACGACACGGTTCCAGAATATTATTATGCATTGGGTTTGACTTAAATCAAACTGTCGTTGGACTAATGGAATTGGGCCGAGGACTAGTTCATTTCGATCGGTGGAGTCCTTACTTCATCGTCACTCTAAGCGAGCGATAAATCACCAGGATGCACTCGAATTAAATCAATTTCAATGGAAATACAAAACTCTTCAGATTCTGTTTAAGTGTTGGATTTCCATAACAAGTAAAATCAAACACAATTTTTTTTTATGTTGAGTTTCTGAAAGCAGAAAAAAATCCTTACCTAAGATTGATCAACATTTCGAAAATGTATAAATTAAATAAAAAAAACTACTAATTTATTTTTTAATGTGTGAAGTAAGCCTGCCAACCTGCAGCACGCATATGGCCAGAAACCTTTTCGACCCCAAAGCCATCTCCCTGCAAGTTGGCAAAGAATCGCTTTTCCCATTTTTCCCCCGCTCATGAAAACCGATGTTAACCCTAATTTATGGCAATTTGAATGAGACTCGAAAGGCAACAGCAGCAGCAGCAGCAGGAGCAGCAGCAACAGCTGCAACTGGCTGCCTGTCACTGCTTTCACTCGGCGCAAATGAACTCTTAATGCTCCATCTCTCCAACTCGGCCCAAGTCCATCCCAACGGCAACAAAGCATCTCAACATCATCAGCATAATGGAGGGAAGGCGGAACTAACACAGAGTGACCCATCTATTTGATTTTTCGGCAGGACGAAATGTCCATCCAGCTCATCGTGCAGGAGGTACCGGAGCAGCCCAAGAATCTTCGCATCAACTCGCAGCAGTCGCGCAGTTTGCAACTCACCTGGAGTCAGCCCTTTGCTGGGAATAGTCCCATCGAGGAGTATCACATCTACTACAAGCAGATATCAGGTAAGGAAAAGGAATTTAAAAGACTTAAATTGTTTAAGTTTTTGTAAAAAAAAGTTAGTTAAAACACATTATTTAGCCCGCAAACATGATTTATTCAACATTTAAAGATACTGACATTACGTATACGTCTCTTGCAAGAATATATTGCGCATACGCCTAGTTGAACGGTGATTGTTCACAAAAAAAATTTCAGCTTACCATTTAAATGCCATAATTTTAAATGAAATAATAAAAAATACTATTCAACCTAGTGGCATATATTTTTTAATTAATATGATGAAATAGCCTGTTGTCAAACTATAAAATCAATCATTTATTTATATTTATTTCTGGCGTTTATTTTCGGCATTTATGTTTCAATTAACTCGACATTTTTTGGACATTTCTTAATAAATATAAACACCTTTTTAATTTAAAAATATAGCAGCTTAGCCATTTAACCTTATTTAAAATGTTTTATCATTAAAAGTATTTTAAAAAGTTATTTAAATTCCAGTCTTAATATTTCATCTTACCACATATATTTGAATTTTATTCCCCTTAATTTCCCCCTCCCAGATATTTGGCAGAACGCCGAGCACCTAACCATAGCCGGAGCCCAGACCGTGGTCAACATCCATCAGCTGCGCCCGGCCAAGGCCTACCACATTCGCATGTCGGCGGAGAACAAGCTGGGGGCATCTGAATTCTCGGAGGTGGTGCAGGTTACCACACTGGAGGAGGTGCCCTCGGGACCACCGCTTACCGTGCGGGCGGAGCCGAAGAGCTCCACCGAGATCTCGGTGAACTGGGATGCTCCGGAGCGTGACCATTGGAACGGCATCCTGTTGGGCTACTATGTGGGCTATCAGATGTCGCTGACGCCCGAGGACAAGGAGGTGAATCCCACCCAGGGCTTCAGCTTCAAGACCGTCGAGGTGCGATCGCATTTCGGTGGGGAAACCGTGCTGGCCAACCTCAACAAGTACACCCAGTACCACGTCATTGTCCAGGCCTACACCAGTCAAGGCAGCGGACCACCCAGCAAGGAGATTGCCGTGCAAACAATGGAGGATGGTAAGTGGGCATGGAGGAGGGGATGGGGAAGGGTAGGGGATGGGGATGAGGATGAGGAAGGGCAAGTGAGTGAGGTTGATGGTGCGATCCACCTGGCATACATTGATTGGATTTGTTAATTGCCCGTGCACGAAATCTGACCTGGACCACGGCGACTGGCTGCCCAGGCGTCTGGCTTTGGTCTGCACTGGGAGAAAAAATTTATAAACAATGAAGCAAAAAATATTTTAACTTTTAATGAACAATTTTATTATAACTTGAAAATAATTACTTCTGAAATTGAAATAGATAAGCTGGAAAAAATGTTTTTTATTCTTAAATATTCAAATTTAAAGTTGTATAATCTTCAAATAGCAGAATCTTATTTTGAAAATTAGGATGCATAAAAAAAACTTAACCTTATTTGCTGAAAATATATTCTTCCTATAAATTAAGCTAAAATATTTTTTCGAGTGCATTGAAAGCGTTTAATAAACTTTATCCTTTCCGAACATCCTCTCCACCTCGAATGCAGTGCCCTCATCGCCGCCAGAGTCACCGCAGTGCGATGTCCTCGGCTCCACATCGATTTATATCACCTGGTCTCCGCCGGACATTGACGGCCAAAATGGCAAAATCAAGGGCTACAAAGTGTTTTACATATCGGTGGACGAGCTCTACGGTAAGTCCATTTGGCCAGTCTCGCTCCTCTGCAGCAAGGGAGGGAGTTGCCTTTGAGTTTACGTTCGAGTACCCCACCTGAGGGGCTCCATTTCGTTGGGTTTTTTCCACCCTAAAATACAACTTTTCATAAATGATAAAAAAAGGGGACTTTAAAAGCAGTCAGAAATGTAAACAGTTCGGGAATCCATAAGCTATATTGATTCATTAAATTTTTTATTAAAGCTATTGAACTGGGGATAAGTTTTTAAAAACTAAAATTGTTAAGATTATTATTTATACTTGCAAAATCTATGTTATTATTAAGTTTATTGGTTTCAGTCATTTTTGTTAAACCATTCCTTCTTAACTTTTTTAAACATTTTGCTATAATGCTATAATGTTTTTATTTATAATTGGTGTATAAAATATTTATTATTTTTCTCGTATAACTTATACTTAACTTATAATTTTAAGCCAGAGCCTGCATAATGTTTTATTTACCACCTCATTACTCAGAATCCTTTACTGCATTACGGCATTCGAATATTACCCAATTACTTCGATATCAGTGGGATTCCAGGGCTCTTATTTAATTATACTCAGCTGGAATGTGGCCAGAATGTTGTCGGCCCGACTGAGTTGGCCAACTTATATTTTTAAATTTATGGCCTCGCCAATTAATTAGCCCACTTCATGGCGGGCGGCTCCTCATATTTCCAATCAGTGCTAATTGTTCTCGGTTCTCGGTTGTCGCTCTCGTTCTCGCTCTCGTCCTCGCCCCGCTGGCAACGCAATCCGATGGCTCCTTCCCAGAAACCGATCCGGAGGTTGTCAAGTCAACAAATCAATACGTCACCATTGAGAATCTGCGCAAATACACGAACTACACGGTCTGGGTTTTGGCTTACACCAAAGTAGGCGATGGCATGAAAACCAAACCGTTTTATTGCCGCACCCACGAGGATGGTAAGTGGCGTTCGGTTCAATGAACGCAAACGAGGTGCGGCACCCTTTTCGCCCGTCTCCGCGGGACTCCGTGGGTCTCCGCCAATCCCAGTCCCATTCCCATTCCCTTCCATCCCAGCTACATCCTCATCCCCATCGCCATCCCCATCCCCATCCTCAGCCCCGTAACCATAACCAATCTTCATCCTCATCAGCCACCTCGATGTCGTTGCCGCGCTGGCAATTTCCATGGAGTGCCGCACACTCGCACACCCCCCTCCCCCTCCCCCGATATATACATTTATTCATATACCATATCTATCTCTCAATATATATGTGTGTGCATTTATTTGTGCAATCGCAATTGCGGCATGCAGTTCCCTCCGCCCCGCAGGCCATCAAGGCGATACCCGCGTCGAGCACGAAAATCATAATATCCTGGCTGCCGCCCGACCTGCCCAACGGTGACATCGTAAGTATCCGCTAGGACACTGAGAGAAAAAATGTTATTTTAAAACCAGTCAGTAACCAAGTCAATCATGGAAGAAGGAAATTGGACTTATACTAAATTTTTGCAAGGAAGTTATTTACATTCCAAAGTTCACAATTTTGAAACTCCATTCCAACTTTAATATATAATATTATCAAATTGAAAATTCTTTAGATATGCTCAAATTATCATAAAATTTAATATCTTAAAATTGTTGTATCTAAAAATTTGTTCTAGAAGTAATAAATTGTACAACAATTCATATAAAAGTTTATTACTTACCTAAAAAAATTATGAACATTTTTATAAAATTTTATTTAAATAATATACCAAAGAGGAATTCAAAGATTACAAATTTTTCTCTCAGTGCTTTGATTACCCCCTATCCCCGCCTAATTAGGTGATAGTTTAAAGCACCCAGTTGCACCCCTTGCCAACCTTTTCATCACCCTACTTTAACCTTTCGCCGGCAGACTGGCTACACCTTCTACATGTCCATGCTGGAGGGCGGACGCGAGGAGGGTACCCACAAGCGACTCCTGGGACCCTATGTGGAGATGCACGAGACGGTGCGCACCCAGGAATCGGCCACGTACCAGTTCTGGCTAACTGCCTCGACCAAAACGGGCGAGGGGGAGAAAACTCAGGTGGTCACCGTGCCCCCGAATAATAAAGTCCCGGCAAGGATTGTCTCCTTTAGTCAGAGGATTGTCACGCCCTGGAAAGAGCACTTGGAGCTGCCGTGCCGCAAGGTGGGAGCACCGGCTCCGGTTACCATTTGGCGCCAGGATGGGCACAACATGGAGACAAGTGCCCGCAAGACGATAGCCAAGAACGGAACCCTCTTTCTGCGGGAGTGCCAGGCGAGTGATGCGGGCAACTACACGTGCAGTGTGGAGAACACCTGGGGCAAGGATGAGATCGTTTACAATATTGTGGTAAAGGTGCCCCCGGAGGCTCCAAATTTGACGGTGATAAATGCTTACACGGACAGCCTGCTCCTGGAGTGGATGGACAATAGTCACGGTGGCAGTCCCATCCTCGGTTATGTAATCAACTACAAGCGGGATAATGGGGACTGGGAGGAGCTGCAGGTGGATGCCAAGATCGCCTCGCACCTGCTGAGCAACCTGTGGTGCGGCACTCGGTACCAACTCTATATTACAGCCTTCAACAAGATTGGAACTGGTTTGCCCTGCGACATAGTGAACTCCTACACCAAGGGAAATCCCCCAGTGCAACCCAAACACTCCCAGATGATCACGAATAACTCCACTAGCGTGACCTGCTGGCTGGATTCCTGGGGAGATGGCGGCTGTGGTATCCTCTACTTCATGATTGAGTCACGGGTTTATGGCAGGTCCTCCTGGAATGTGGTATCCAATCATATTCCGCCCACGGAAAGGATCTACACGGTCAGCGATCTGGTGCCGGGCACCAAGTACCAAATCAAGGTGACGGCCCACAATAATGCAGGTTCCACAACGGCCATCTACAACTTTACTACTCTGTCTACTCAAGGAGGTGGGTTTGAGTGGGGTGATTTGTATCTTTTAGATTGATTTTTAATGGGGTTTCCTTATTTTCAGTGATGTTCAACAACGATCACTCCACTCCTGTCTCCCATCTGAGCGATCTGCCCTTCTATGCCAACTTCAAGCTGCTCCTGCCCATCTGCATATCCCTGCTGATGCTTCTGGCCCTGATAGCAGCTGCTCTGTTCCTCAGAAAAAGAAGTGAGATTCAAAAGAACCTTAAAAAATAGTTTAAAATATTAATTACCATTCCCATCCAGAGTTGAGTAACCAGGCCCGCCTGGCCAGTTCCTCCATGTCGGAGTCCCCATCGCTGGCCAACCTGCAAAACAAACAGAACCGAGATCAACAGTATCTGGCCGTGCGTTGCAATCCTGGCACCTCAGCACCCCGGGGATCCAACTCCAACGATTCGGGTAGCTTTGGGAAGGCGGAGGGCAATGAGTACATCGAGGATATCTGCCCCTATGCCACCTTCCAGCTGAACAAGCAGACCTACAGTGAGAGCTCCTACAGCGGCAATGTGTACAGTGGACCCTACCACTCGGTGCGCGGATCCTTTGTCTACCATGATGTGAAGCCGGAGAGTTACCACGTGAGTGCAGTAAATATGGCTTTGGATTTTGTCCATCAGAATATTTGCCAATATTTAATTCGAATCTCTTCACAGTCCAAGGAGCCGGAGTACACGAAGGTGCGTCGAAAAGTCGGCCGCCTCAGGGATCCGCATTCGGAGAGCCAAGGTATTCCCATGGTCATTCCTCTCGTTCCGCTCCCAAATCCTTCATCTAGTTAATCGTTGCCATTTTGTAACCCCCTAATCCTACTCCCCCTAATCCCCGATAGCTGTAAGCCAAATTGAATCATCGTTTGTCACAGTCGCATCCCCACCTCACCCCAACCCATCCCAAGCCCACCTCCTGGCCCTTGGTTTTGACCCATCTGTTTCTCATTGCTCTCAACGTTCTTCTCCATTCTCAT
Organism: Drosophila setifemur; assembly: GCA_021224005.1. Classification (NCBI taxonomy): domain Eukaryota; kingdom Metazoa; phylum Arthropoda; class Insecta; order Diptera; family Drosophilidae; genus Drosophila; species Drosophila setifemur. The sequence goes on from JAJJHY010008789.1 coordinate 15,578,387, forward strand.
TTCAACTTCATCTCAATAACGAATCAACAAACAACGTACAAATCAAATCCATCGAATCGTACTAAACTTTTAGAATCGGACAATCCAGGTTCAACAGATTCCGAAGTTAGGAAAATCCTAACGCTTCACATCCCAATTACAGAATATGACACACTCGGTTCCGAGTCCGACAATGATGTGTCTGCACGCGCTCTAAACTCGGCCAAGTATCGCGCCCAACGTGGTGAGTATCTGCGAGATACTTTTCATAAACATTAATAGGGAAAATTTAATTTTTTGTTAACTTATTATGATTTGAAATGCTCTTAATAATATTATAATTTTAAACTCATTTTTAAAGCTAGTTAGAAGTGATGATTTGGATTTTTTTAAATTACATACAATACATACAATATTGGAAAATAATATAAAATTATTTTCAAGAGAAAAATAAAAGTATGATAAAAATGCTAAGTATTTGAAGAAAATTATAGTTTATAAAATAATAAAAAAAAACATTTATAAAGCTATAGAATTTTATAAAAAAAATAAGTTTAATTTATTTGCTTTGTTGGTTAGTGTAATTTTACGATACAACAATTATTTTCTCAGTAAAAATTATTTATATATTTATACCTTTGCAGAGGGTATTATAATTTTGACCAGAAGTTTGTAATGCAGTGAATGAGATATTTCCGACCCTATAAAGTAGATATATTCTTGATCAGCATCACCAGCCGAGTCGATCTAGTCATGTCTGTCTGTCCGTCTGTCTGTCCATAAACATGCCATAAATTCGCCATTTTTAAATATATTTTATTTACTCTTATTAATAATTATTTTAACATATCCTGAAAGTTTCATCAAAATCGGACCACTATATCCTACAGCTGCCATGGGAGAAAATGGGTCATTGAGCATAACTCTGGTGTTTTTCAATTTCGTATGGGATTTCCGAAAGCAAGTACCAGGCGAACAGAATAAACAGTAGGCTTATTTTTATTATTTATTTGTGTTCTTTTATGTGGGAGGGGAAAGGAATATTAACCTTCCTATTGGTCGTTGGTAAAGAGAAGAGAGAAGAGCACGAAGAGGGGAATTAAGGGGAAGCAGTAGGGAACTTGCTGACCTGCTACGGTTTCTGTTGGCCTGGTACATTAACAGAAAGCTCCAGAAGGCCAACAAAAATTATTCCACTCTATTTGAAAAAAATGCAGCATACTTTTGGGGTTATATTAATATTCGCTCTTGGTTAGTTTTGAAAAAAATGTTGTATCTTTTGGGGATACTTAAAATGAATTGAGCTGTTATGGTCGACCTTCTGTAACTTTCTGTTCGCCTGTTTCTGAAATCCCATACAATGTTATCAAATTTTAGCCATTACGTTGTTGGAATTTGTTGTAACGGAAATTTGATCTAAGTAACAGAATGGTACCAGGCGAACAGAAAGCTCCAGCAAGTTACCAGCGTTAAAATTATGTTACAAAAATCATTTAAAACTGTAGCATACTTTTGGGGCGATTTTAATTCGCTCTTGTGTAGTTTGGAAAAAATGTTGCATCTTTTGGGGATACTTAGAAATGAGTCGAGTAATCAAAATAAGCCTACTGTTTTTTCTGTTCGCCTGGTACTTGCTTTCGGAAATCCCGTACAAAGTGACCCATCAACCGAAATAATCTACGTCACTAATCGGAGTGTTTCGTTTATTTCATCTGAAATCCCGTACAAAATTTACAAATTTGAGCCAAGGGAACATAACAGAAACCCATGCTTAATAATAAATTAAAATTAAATTAAAATCGTGGATCTCGTGGAAATCTCGTTTAATTTAGAAAAGTTATAGGCTATAAACTATATATAAATTTCATAATTAATTTCTGCAAGGGTATTCTAAGCTTCGGACCCCGAAACTAGCCTTCTTTTCTTGTCTTGAACGTATTTATTTCAATACCATGACTAATAGAGGGTCCTTGTGTTGCAGATACCCAGGATGAGACCTCGTCGTCCTCCGAGACCACGCCCACTAGCATGACCCGGAAATCGAAGCCGCCATTTGCCGCCCGGAAGGCTGGAAAGCCGGGAACCAGCGGCAAGCGGCACGTGCGAAGTTCCAGTGGCTACTCCAGTCACAACGAAGAAACTACTTTTAGGTAAGTGATCCGGTGGAGATGAAATGAGTGAACAAAAAACCGAATACCAATTGCCGCTACTTACGTAATCAGAACCCTGTACGTTTAGCATATCCAACTATCCACCAAACTATCAGGACCACATAAATCCACCAGCTCGCTTTTCGGATGCCAACGACAAGACGAAGACCCAGACGTCGCCACGAATGCGTGCCAATCAGAAACTGCACCGGGAGGCGTTCCAGATAAATGTCTAGGGACTTAATTTTAAACGTAATCTTAATTCTGAATGTAAAAACCAAGAAATGGGAAACGAAACTGTTGTAAAATCTTGTTGTAAAATCCACCCAAAGAACGCGGAATCGAAACGGAGCGAATCGAATGGAAACGAAATTTCGACAGAGACATAGGAGCCCACTTCCAGCTAACTAACTCGAAAAGAATACCTAAAGGCAAGGAAATCTAGAAAATGTATTTCAACTATTTACAATAGAGAGAGCGATCCACACAGAGCAGGGGGAACGAATATTATAAATTTTCGTGGGGTTTTTGATTTTCAACGAACAGTCAGTTTATGCCGATCGAACGGAAGCAGCACGAGAAATAAACCATAAGACTTATTTACACACTGATTATGCTTAGTTGATCTTGGAAGCGTAGTGGAAATAAACCTAATATAAGTTGAGGTCGCGATATGGATAAAAAAAAAATAAATTAATGTTATAGATCCTAAATTAAGCATTTAATGTATGATAACGTGAACTGCGGCAGGCCGCAGATGAAAGTGCTCTGCCGGTGGAAAACAAGCTACTCGCACTCGTACATATAGTAAACCGAACGAAGCGAAAAATCGGGGCAGAGCAGCCACAAAATATAGTACTATATAACAATATATAAACCATTATAAACAGACGGCCTTCGTGCTAAGCGATAATTACAAAAGAATCACGGAGAGGAGAAGCTCCTTGCATTTGTAGTGAATTATGATCATTTCGTTGAACTGCATTGTTTGTTTCCATTGATCGATTTTTGCATCAAGAATACTTGGCAACTGTTAGCTAGTTACTTAAATGAATTAAATTAATTTACGGGGATACAATAACACGAACACACACGAATTCTCAGATAGTTTATGAAACTGTTGTACATAGCTAAGCGTCAAACAATTAATTATACTTCGTAATCTACATCTACACACCCGAGAAGGCATTAAATCGTATTAAATGTTAGTGGAAGATATATTACCAAACGCCAAAGTCGTAAACCAGCATGCATTTCCATAAGCGACCGCTCAAAGAAAATAAAACTACTGATCCCGGGACAGAGCCAGATTTAGCCGAATATTTGCCAAATACCAGACACAGACACTGCTCCTGTACCATATAGACAAGCGTATATATACATCTCTATTTTCCAATAGCTACAACGACAAACAACAACAACAACAACCAAGCAACCAATTACATGACAATATCACACAACAAGTACATAACATAACATAACATAACATATAAAATGCATTACGAGAGGAAACAAAAAAAAAAACCCAAAGAAATGTAAACGTAATTCCACTCGCGGATGATAAACTTATAAAGTTAAAGTTAAATGAATGAATTAATTAGCATCGCAAAAAACATTTGGCAACGGCAACTCTTCAGACTGCACAAATTGTAGGCATTTAAAATCCAACTCCAACTGCAGTACTTGGTTGTAAATTTGAAACTTTAAAAAGTGTTTTTGTCACATTGCAATTAAGAGAAACTACATAAGCAAGTTGTAAAATTAAACCACACGAAATTCTTCTAAAACCAGCACAGTTTATGTACATTGAAACAAGTTCGCGGAAAATAATGAAATACATGACATGACATATGGATAAAACCAAGCAAAGATTGCTCTTTTATTTGGAGATAACAATAAGTCGCGCATTTATTTACACAGTTGACAGTTGAGTAAAACAGAGGGGCGGGAGCCTACATATATATATAAGCCCGACTCGTACTTATGCGGATATACACATTACATATTTATAGATTCACACCGAAGGGAGGGCTTCCTTATTGACTACGCACTACCCTCACATCGTTCTTGCAATTGTTGCATTTAAAGCGTTTTCATATAGATATTAATTACAGATAGACAGTTTCGGAACTAAAGGCTATACAATGATTGTGTTTCACTTACACATAACTTAAGGCTAGGCAGGATACATTACATCTTAGTGGCTTTCCCGCGCGGTTACAAAAGGAATTCTAACATTTCGCTTACAGAACACACAGAAGGAGGGGCGTTAGCGTGTATAAAACTGGAGTTGGGAGTAGCAAAACGTATTTTCGATAATTGGTAAGGATAAAGTCCGAGCCGATTCAGCTTCTTCGATTGGTATTTGATTGATTTGTTGCTTATGGCAAATATCAGAACATGATGGGCTTGTCCTTGCACTGGTCTATTACGTAGCCGGTGAAGCGTTTTAGAAACTTGGGATACTCGCGCTTGTACACGGCCCTTAAAGCGCTCGCCGGCGCCCATCCTCCGGGATTAACTGGGGGATGAGAAACCATACAAATTAATGAAGAGATCTAGTGGATTATTCTAAGGGATACTTACCCACAGAGCAGTAGGTGATTTTGCAGGTTAGATCTTCGCGATTCAAAGGCTGACCCTTCTTGTAGCCCTCGGGCAGATGGGTCTGGCAGGCCAGTATGACGGTCAGAAAGATGCGCACGCACTTTCCGTTCTTGGACTCCTGTTTGGCATACTCCGTTGAGTTGTTGCACACCACCCACATATCGCGGGCGCCTTCCTCCAGATCGTTGGTGATCTTGCGCATGTGCGACCAGAATTGCGCATCCCGCTGACTAGCCGGCCAGATGCGCTTGTGGGTCTGCAGAAAGAGCAGGGTGTCCGCCGAGATCTTCTCCAGAATTGTGCAGTCCTCCAGGGTGGCTAAGGAAAGATGCATATTGTTGATGAGGTTTTTATTTTGGCTGATTCGTATTATTTTTCTTGAGAGATTTTCTATTTAAATTGGATTTACAGAGAGGCTTTTACAGTTTAAATTATATCTTTACTTTTGTTAGATTTGAATTTGTATATTTGAATGTTTGGTTATTTAATTAACATTTAACCAACGAACTTATCTCACTCTGATGTCTTTTAAGTCCATACTCTATCATAAAAGCATGCAGAATCGTTGCAACTTTAACATTTATTTTAAATCCAACAAAAGGAAACAGTAAAAGTAAAATTTAATGCGATTACTCACTCTCCCAGTCGTTGCGGAACTCGGGCATGAAGAAGTAATGGCACATTTCCCTCGCCGTCACGCCCTGGACAGTGTGATAGGCCTTCAGGGGGTCCATCACCAGCCCGTTGACCTCCTCCTCGCGTTTGTACATTTTGATCTCCCCCTCGTCGGCGAAGATTTGCCAACCGTTGCCATCCTGGCCGACGCCTTCACGGGCATAGTGCAGCTGCTCCTTGCACACGCGATCGATCTGGAGGGGACACAAATTTGATTAATGGATGGATGGATAATCAAGGTGACAGATTGGCAATTTCCGGACTGGTCTGCTGGCCGAGATTCACTCACCTCGGGCCACAGGGCATGGCACTTGGCCTCCGCCCCCGTGCCGAACTCTTCGCGTGCCTCCTCGCCCTCGGCCACCGCCTCGTGTGGGACATTCACCAGGGTCTGCGAGATCTGGGACTGCAGCTTCAGCTTGAAGCGCAGCTGCATGTCCTCCTCGATTTTGTCCAGCCCCGTCTCGACAGCATCGAAGAACTCATCCTCCGGCAGTGTGGAATGTGGACCCTCCTGCAAAAAAATAGAAAATGGCAAATCGGGGAAAGAATTAACTCTGGCACGTTCGGAAACTTATAAACTAAGTCAAGTTTAGCCCGACAACATCTTCGAAGGTTCGACCTAATTAATTTTAATGACGAAACCGCATTCAATCCAATTGGAGGGAAACGAAACGTGCTTTGTATAAATTAATCGCCGACACTTGTGCGGCCAAATGGCCCAAGAAAATCCAATTTATGCTGTTGTTTTTTTCGCTTCAACCATCCATCCATCCGCCTCCATTCGCTTCCTAAGCTGAAAATTCGCAGAGGCAGAAGGCGGAGATTCTCCTCGACTGGCATGCGTAATTGGGCGAGCATAATGGACACAAAGGCACATCATTGTGCCATGAATACGTAAGCAGTAGAGAACCAGCCAGACGGGGCTTGGTGCTCGCCGATACCCATTATTCAGCAGTGGAAACCCTTTTGGGGGGAACAACAAGTCTAGGAGGAGTAACTACCTCAAAGGAGGCAAAAAATGTATTAAGTGTTCGGCAAAAGTATGATGAAAACTACTTTGCTTTATGAGTCTCTCATGATGAGTTTTGGAGTACATTTGATCACAGCAATTATATATTTAACACAGAAAGAAAAATCGTTAGCCTGGATAAATAAACTTCTGAAAATTGTAATTTGTTTTCTGTTTATTTATTTAACAAATATTTGAATTGAAAATGTGGTTTACTAGATCGTTATTTAACATTTTTTTCTCGCTTGGCAATACAATTTGTTGTTGAATTTCTACCAAAGACTCATAAAATGTTTATGATTTACATAAAAAAACAACACTTATTTCCTACGCACTGCGAATTAATTTATATGCCAGCGAGTAAACACTGTACCCTCTGACGTCTACGGATAGCGCGTGTATCCCAAGAACGGCAAAAGGCGCGGAGAATAAATGCCGCGAATGGAATTTTTGTGGAATTGAATTTATATTTATTAATTAATGCTGACATGTGCGATCCCACAGGCGAGGAAATAAGTGCCAAACAGCACCCCAATCGGGGGGTGCACCACATCTCATTTTGGCCAAGAGAAAAGCGGGTAAATGGAGCCATGTTGGCCAGCATGATGAAGTCATTGGCTATATGTACTTAACCCTGCGGCGTCGAATCGTCTCCTCACTTACCAGGCTCCTCCTCCTCCTCCCCCTGCTGGGCGCAACCCGCAAATTACCGAATTTTAGGCGAAAAAAAAAACAGTTTCAGGCGCGCAAAAAAAGATTTCCCCTTTTTCCACGGCAGGAAAACTATCCAGGGGAGAGAGAGAAAGTTTTCGTGACAAGCGTGAGAGAGAGGCAAGCGAAAAAAAGCCAGCAAACTATCGTCCTGCCGAATCCTTCCGTCCAGAGCAAGGACACAAAACAAACTGTTGCTGGTGCCTGAAACTCGGGGGACAAAAAGCCAGAGAGAAAGGAGACAACCGAGAGAGAGAGAGAGAGCAGGAGAAAGCAGAGAGAAAGCCCGCAGAGCGAAAAGCTTTAATGAAAGGATTCCTCGCATTTAAATAATAAATCAATGCGTTGCCTTACGGCCACCGCACTTACTCACAAAAGAGGGAAGGGTGCGGATGTGCGGGGGATGGATCCTTTCTTTGGCTCACAAATGAGGCCAATTTGGTTTTGAGTGCAACCGCCAACATTGTAACCATCTAACGAGAGGGAACCACAGAATAAACACTAACAAACATTAGGGTTAGCAACACTAATACAAATTTTACGAATTAAATAAATCAAATAATTTAAATTTAGTTTAAATTCCTTATGGGCAGAAATTCATATTTAATTTACACACTTTTTGTTTTTTATTCAATATAAATTTTGAATACTTTGTAAGTAAAGACATTTCAATATGTTTAAATGATATTTTTATATAAATAATATTCTTTTAAAGTTTTCCAAAAACAAATTCAAAATATTCCACTTTACCACCACTCCTTAGATATATATGTATAATCTGAAAGATTTCGTTTTTTTTTTTCTGTACCGTAATTTGTTTGACTTTGCCCTTCTGGAAACCGGAGCGCCAAAGAAATCGTACCGAGGGCATACCGCCGATTTTGTTTACGATTTTGTTTGTGTATATATCGGTTATACAGGTGCGTACGGCGATTTCAGAATTGCAACATTAGCCGCAGCGTTTCGGGGAACACTTGTGTCTACTTGTTTGTTTATAATGGGTCTTTAAATGCAGCTGAGGAATTTCACAATCTGCACACTCAATTAAATGCCACGACAAATATAAAAAAGAAACGGATTCGTTTCGTTATGTTTCGTTTTGTTGGCCTAGCCAAATTTGTTTACGATTTGAACGTGTTTGCGACTCAATCGCTGACCGCCGACTGACCAGCCCAACCCATAACCATCAGGCTGACAGCTGTAAGCCGGGCCGAGAGTCGGATCTACGGCTTAGAAAAAAAATGGGGATTTCGAAATACTCTTTAATGCTTTTTTTCCAATGAGGGTTTAAAATCATTAAAAAGATGAAAAATAATTCAGTTAAATATTTTTCCATTACCTCCATGTTAGTTTATGGAGGAAACCTTAATTGAAAATATTTCCCCTACCAATTTCTAACTCTACAATTAGGTTCTTCTATACCCATTTTAGAAAAGTGCAGCCTGACCAACTATTGAAGCATTTGTCAACCTCAATGACTGCAATATTGGCACCAGGTAAATCTTCTGCAACGTCAAACTGCCAATCCGGCCGAGAGAAACCGTCTAGACTCCGCTCCCTTTGCGCTTGGGCAGTCAACAAGTCACCAAGTGATTGAACCGAGAAGCCCAACAAAGTCGACTATTCAGACAAAACAATTATGGATGTGTCCATTTAATTGTCATTGGATGGGCAAACAAAAATAACTACATGAAGGCGGAAATCAAACGGAAGCAATTAAATGCGAAAGATATTGCATGCCTTCGGGCGGATAAGATCGGAACATGTCAACTCCGTGTCAGTCTAAAGCGATTCAATCAAAATCGCTTAAATAATAGTGCGGCCCGTTCTACTTTCCGCACTTACTACTACCATATGATGAAATCTCTGTGTGGAACAAGAGAGTTTATTTTAAGACGCAGCCGAATCGCACGCAAATCGCTTCACGAATTTTGCGCCACTCTCTCGTTGGAGGTTTGTTTGTTTTTGTGTTTTCGGTGGGAACGTGTTTGGCCCCGATACGAGCAGCAATGGCCGTGAAACCGATTTCGTTTATTTTACATAGGCATTAAACTCAAACTCACCTCGAAATCTGGGCCAGGATATGACAGACGCTTCATTTTCTCGATTTCGTCCTTCAACTTTCTGTAAAAATATTAAAGAAATAGTTGCTTAGTTGGGTCACCAAATGGGAAGACACACACATTAGTCAGTACACATTTAAATTTAATTTAAAAACAATTCTTTTCTAGCAATACCCTGATGGAAATGTCAAGATACGACAAAAAGTGATTCATATTTCAAAACACAAATTGATTAATCTCAAATATCACGTCTGTTATTATAGTTTCGTCATATTTAAATAAATGCAATTAATATCAGCCTTCTAATGTGGGGTTTTCCCTTCTGCAAAACTGTTCATTAGCTTCCCCAAGGTCAACCTACTTGCTCTGGTCCTCCGAGCGGCGCCGCTTATCAATTTCACGCTCCAGTTTCCGCTTCCATGACTCATCGCTCTCGGCGATGATTTCCAGGCAATGCTGCAGGGTGGTCAGCACGCCGGATGTGGTGGCCCGAAACGTAATGGATTCCCCCTGCAAAGCAAAAGAAAATGAAAACGAAATAAATTCCCTAATGAGGGCAAGCAACTCACCTTGAAATCAATGCTTTTAAGGCCGTCACCCAAATCCAAAGGCTGGGCATTGTTTTTGTTCAGCTCTGAGCAGGCATCAAAGTAGCGCTGCAAGGTCTCGATCTGAGTGAAAAGGATATCCTTGAAGGTCTCCAGCTCGCCGACCTTTTCGCGGAGATTGCGCTGGGTCTTCTTCAGGCTCCCGCCGCTGGTCAGCGAGATGGTATTCGACTGCAGGCTCATTGTGCTCCCATGACGACGCAGCGAGGTTGTGTCGGTGCTGCCGGTATCCTCTTTGTACAGCTGCAGCACCTCCACCCAGTGCATGCGATCCTCGGAGGTCTCCGCCCGCAGGCACCAATTGTTCAGGTTATTGACCACCACATCGAAGCGCAGCTCGTCCGATTCGTGGGCCTGGGATATAGGAAAACTTTGATTAGTAATTGAAATTATTGGAAATTATAAGAATATATATAAAGCACCCAAAAAACTAATTAGTAATAATTCATTTTTTCGACGAGGAAATCTAAATTCCAAGAAGTACCTATGAGCTTGCTCATCTGAAACACAGAATGAGTTCAAAAACTTCGTTTGAAAAAGAATTTTAGAGCCCAACTAATTATATCCCAATGTTATTCATCCGGAAAATATTTATATAATATCAAATTTGGCATCGCAACTTCCGAAGCACTTAGATCTTTGAGCTGAATCGCTTTGAGAATAGTTATGATAGTTAGTTTCATTGTTATTATGAGATTAGTTCATGAGCAATTTACGGGCCCAATCAAGAGGAAACCCCTCATCATGGCCAAAGAATGAGTGCGAATTACAGGAACGGTCGGGGCAGGTGAGTCACCTCGGTGTTTTATATGGTTTTGGCAGGTTCGAGCGTATAAATAGATAAGTACACACTCATTGTCAAACACCCTCCTCCTACACCTATAACACACAAAACAACACGCCCTCCTGTCAACAGGCCAGCCAAAGGCATTAATGTTTACGGGCAAAGGGAATTGGGACAAGGGACGGGCGTCCCCACTTACATTGATGACTTCAATTTGGTCTATTTTGGTCACCACCAGCAGGCCACCAACGTTAATTGATTGCGCTGCATTGATTGTGTGGCTCGGAATTGGAATCAGAATGGGAATGGGAATGGGAATTGACATTGGAATGGAAATTGTACCCGGGTCGTGGTCATCGAGGCGTTTGCGTTGCTTAATTTGCCCAAAAACACATGCGCACACACTCACGCCCATTACTTTTTTATTAGTCCAATTGAAAACACTTGGAGCGGGTGATGGTTCTATTGCTGGAGTGGGACCCAACCCCACCTCCTCCACCTCCAGAATACTCTCCTACCTTAATCGTGGCCTTGGTCAGGCTGATGGCTCCGCGACACCCGAAATCCGACTCCGACTCCGACTTGTAGTAGGAGAGAGTGCCATCCTTCAGGACAATGTAGCGCGGCTGCCAGCCATAGATGTAGTTGGTCCACTTGCTGAGATAGCCGCGCAGCTCGATGCTGTTGTCCAGGTACTCCTCCTCCTCGGAGGCATCGCTCTGGGATCCCGCCGCTGCCTCGTTGCTCGACGGCAGCGAGGCCGACGACTCCCCAGCGTTGTCCATGCCGGAATGAACTCCAAATTCAAGCTAGAGCCACTTGCCAGTTATCTGCCGAGAAACACGGTTAACTTAATCAGCAGGTTGCCGCCGAAGATTAAATATTTATTGCGCCACGTCCGCGCAATGTAAACAACTACAACGCCGGCTGAAGCCCAATTGAGTGGCCATCGTGATAATCCAATTCAATCAGCACATCGCCTGACTCACGGCACGCTCTTAGCTTTCTTCTTGTTGTGTTTGTTGTTATTGTTGTTTGCTGCGATTCTGTTGGCCGGTTATCCGGAGCCTGCATCTGCTCCTGGTCCCGACCCCCGGACCATGTGCCCTTCACCCTCCACTCACCGTTCGCTTGCTGATTGCCTTGCCCACCCGGCGGTTCCCGGGAGCGGTTGCTTGTGCAGAATTTGGTAAATAACAGAAAAGAACTCAACACGAAAAAGAACTTGCTCGCTGGTAAACCAAAACAAAGCTGCCAGTGTGACCGTTCGTGCTTTGTGACTGAAAGCCAGTTGTGTGTTGGAAAACACCAAATGAGCTTACAAATCAAATGTTCACACTATCCCAACATTAAACTGTAATTAAAAGCTTTTAGTTTAGTTTTTTTTTTAGTTTGAAAACAAATTAATAAAGCATATCTATATGTATATATATTTGTTGAAATTCTAAAACTCCTTTTCATAATTTTTCAAACTTTTCAGATATTGCACAACAATACGATTTATATTATGCTTAATTTATGAATTGTTCCGTAATTCTTAAAATTATATTTTATAAATTTTATTAATAAAAATTAAAATTTTGAATATTTTATGAAGTAATAAAGAACATTTAAGTAATATATTAATATAAAGTAGGGGTTCTCATCTACTCAAGAAGCTATTCATCATTACAAACGATTTTAAAAAGCTATTAAAAGAAAGTTTTGATTTTTTTAGAATACAATTACATAATTTAAATATTATTACTATTATTATTGGTGTTCTCAACGTGGAATTCCAAGAAGCAGTTAATCTAAAAATATATTGGTAACACCCTCTTTTGATTACCTCGTACAACAAAATAAACAAACAACATATTAAATTACCCCTTGGAAAATAATAAGATCGGGAATTGCGGCTGTTCCAATCTTCAGTTACCGTCGATCAACCAAGGAGGATACAACCCATCATGGAGCAGGGTAAAAATAAAGGAGAAGTTACTCTTTACCTCCCAGAGGGACACTCATACTTCCACGATGGCATTAAGATGATCTCGGACTACGGTGAGATCGAACAGAGCGATGCGGACTGGCTGCTGGATGCGGAGGCCATGTGTCAGATCCTCACGGAGGCGATGGCCGAAAAGGATGTGGTGTATCAGTTCCTGCTGCAGAACCTCCTGACCACGGCCACCTTTCACAGGGGCACCAAGATCGACTTTCCCCTGGACTTTGAGCAGTACCTCCGCTTTCAAATGCCCTTTCCGGTTATGCCAGTTTTCAATTCCTCCAAGCCTGGTTATATCAACCTGATGGCACCCACCTCACATCCCATGGTGAGCAATGGCTATGTGAACCCGGAGAGCATTCAGCTCCTGCTGCGGGGAAATCTCCGGGATGCCATTGCCCACCTCGGCTTGGTCACCTGTCCCAGTGGAGTGCAGTACAGGATCAGCTATCGCACCCATGAAATTGGAGACCAGGGATTCGTTCATGAGATCCTCGCCTGCGAGCAACGCGACTCCGGCGGCATGCCCAGCGTGGTGTCCTTCGTCTTCCTGCCTGCTCTACAGTTCAGCTATGCGGAGCATCCGCTGCCCTCCTTTGTGCCCTCGGGACCGGCTTGGATGCAGTGCTGCAGCAGCACCTTCTACTGGCTGGCCCTGTTTCAGGTCTATCCGCAGTACGACCGGCGCAGTTTCTGCCCGTATGTGCCCAGGATGCAGGGCATCCAAGACGATCGGAAGGTCAAGTACCGGAATGTCCTGCGTTTGCTACTACGCATTGGTACCGGGAACAATATCCCCGATCTATCGGATATATTCGTGCTGAAGGGTCTGCACTTCTACCGGCTGAGATACAATGCCACCTGTGATTGTCATCTCTCGCTCTCCACGCTTTTCATCGAGGTAAGCTTTGCGTTAGAGGATCACCAAATATTTGATATCGAATATCTTCGTTTTTTAGCTCCTCAGCATCCACCGGGAGATCATCTACAACGAGGCCCTGCAGAAGTTCATCACCTTCGGGGGCCAGCAAAATCTTTGGATGCGGGATGCGATCCGGCTGGACAGCATAGCCAGAAATGTGACCATGTTCTACTACCTGAACTGCATCCACGTTGACCACCTCAAACACTTATTTGGCATCAACTAGTGGAAGGGCATTCTCAAATTACGTATACGCCGCGTGTGCCTTTTGTTTACGCAGCGAAGAACCGGCTGTGGCAACAGTTTTCTTAATCGGAATTAACTCTCTATTTATTCGTCTGGGTTTCAAGTGTTGGGGTGAGGAATTATGCCACAATCGCAATTATTTACAGGCCACAAAGCAAACAGAACTACGACACTAAGCAGTTAACAACGCCTACAACTATTAATAATTAATAGTAAATAATAAATAATAAATACAATGCGTACGTAAATAAATAATAAATTAATTAGTACGAATTAATTACAAACAAGTGACTTTAATCCTAAAAGCTAGACGAGGTCAACAATGGGAGTCGCTGGGAGGGAGTTGGGGGTCCGCAATGGGAGTAGTCTCCTACATGAACACATCGTTGTCCCGATCCCGAGTGGCGGGCAGTTGTATCACCTGCTCCTCGTGGTACTCCCCCTTGGGTCTGTCGGTGGTCTTTGGCCTTTTCGTCTTGGTGGACGGCGCTGGTTTGCTGTACTTGCTGGCCAGGGCCTTGAAGATGCTCTTGGGACAGGCCTTGAAGTAGGGAAAACATTCGCCAGGAGCCTGCTTTCCCTCGCCCACCTCCTGGGCCTGGACATAGTCCGGGACCAGATCTGAGAAGGGCGATTTTGTGACCCTAAAAGAGAGATGATTATTAAGTATTTATGTTATATTCATTGAAGATATCAACTTACGTCAAGAACAGTTTCGTCATTTCTCCAAAGACCCCGAACTTCTCCAGGCTGCGGGAATGCATCTCACAGATGGTCCTTAGCAGGCAGGCCTTCCCATCCATGCCGAAGGTGGACAGGAAGTCCTCCAGCATGCCGTAAAGGAGGACCCTCTCGCCGCCGTGGAAAATGTGCTGCAATCCTGCGGGCAGTTCCGGGAACTTTGGCCCCTCCATCTGCACCTTGAACGGATGCTCCTCCCCACTCTGGCTGATATCCCTCTTCCGGCGCTGAACATGAAGATATCTGGCCACATACTCGCCCACCATATGACCCGCCTCGTGGCCAAAGGAGCGGGCGAAGAGCGGTGGGAGATCCCCCAGAGGATTCTGGTTGTCCGTCAGTCCCAGCTTGTCGAAGTCAACTGTCGATCGAGGATAGCAGAGTTAATTGAATAATCATGGCTTTCAGATTACCAAAAAATACTCACTGGTGACGGGGAAGCTGATGGTCAGGTTAGAGAAGAAGCCCTCGGGCGGATGGCGGACCAGGGGCATGGAAATCGTTGGGGTAATTGTCAACGCTGTGCCCGGCGGCAGGGCCAATCTTCCATCGTCCGTAATCCAGATCAGACGCTTCCTCCGTATGTGCGGGGCGTCCGGGGAGTCGTCTCCATAATCCGGCCTTGCCTCGGCATCTGCATCCGCCAGCTGTGATGCCAAATCCAAATCCCGGCCAGCATCCGCCTGTCGATTAAGCGCCAAGGTGTTTCGACATAAGCAGACAAGTGGCAGTAGCAACAGGAGGAGTTGCAGGTGGTGACTCCCTAACAAGTTGGACAACTCCATCGCAATCGGTGAGATCAGGTGCTAAAATAGAGATAATTATGAGTAATGCAGAAAAGCTGAAGATGTCCAAATGTATTGATAGGTTAATTACTCCAAGGGGGTCAGCAATTAATGATGTCTAATCCTTATTTAAAACTGCTGTCATAATAAAGATTAGCAGGTGGCTATTATAATATTAAATTGGTTATAAGTAGACATCCATCGAGAATTAATAACCAATTGGTAATGCGATTACTCCTCTCAACACATTACTTAGGTGCTTTAAAATAAGCATCTCAGATGGGGAAATAATTGGTAATCAATTCTCCAAACTCATTTCCTTACTTTCTGAAAATCACTTCTGCTTGGTTGGGTATTTTTCTAAACTAGTTATCCGCTGGATGCCGTCATAATAGTGTTTGTGAAGATAATAATTATTAAAGTGAGATGGAGTAGCAAGCGATAAAATTATCGTATTTTGGATCCTAGGTATTAGTTTGATTTACTCTGATTACTCTATTCAATGTGAGTATTTTTCCTGATCCTCTCACTTAACCATTCTTTCAGTCATAAATTTATGACACTCTTAAATTTAAAAAATTTTTAAAGGAGAAAAAGTGTAACACATAGCTACTTGTAAAATTGAAAAAATACATCTTCTGAACATCCTCCCACTGCCAATTTGAATACTACCCCATTTCCCTGCCAAAAACAAAAGACTTAGGCAACAAACTCGAGCAGACTCAGAGTTCCATTCCAATTCCGGCTAGCTACCAATTGAGTTGATAAAACACATGCCTAATGGCCATCATTATTCAACAGTTATATAACAGCAATTGTGGCGCACAAACCGAGCTCCACACTCCTCGTTCTGCATTCTCATGCATCTAGCCAACTTAAACCCCTTTTTGCCATCTTTTTAACTGGTTTTGTTTTGCTCTGAGCGCCTGTCGAACGAGGATAGTTTTTTTTTTTGGGTTTTGGGAAAGCTTTCCGCTCTGGCATTGTTCCAAGTGCAATGGCTATAACCGTTAGCCTTGGCAGCTTGTATTCTGATTAGGCCAAGAAGCAACAGCTGTAGCAATGCACAAACATCAATGAAGTTAGTGGAGAATTGGCAATATGCGTGTGTGTGTGTGTATTCAGTGAAAGCATGCTAACAAATTGATTTATAATTCTAATCGAAACCCGTTGAGGCAGTCGCAGATTTCACTCCGAAAAGAATCTACTTGGAAATGGAGCGATATCCAATACGCACTTTTACCGCAACGCCAATGATGCAACCAGAACGAGCCATAGCCGGTTGTCCGTACATACATATATAGTATACTCGTAGATGGAGTGTTTGGCGTTGGCGATCCGTTTGCCATACCAGGCCCCGATCATTAGAGCCCCGCCAGATTCAGGCAGCACCAGCACTTTCCCAAAGGCTGCAATTTGACGGCCAACTGGGAGGTGCAGGTACGAGTATCTAGACCAAGGCATTCCAGGCTATTCTGCAAAAACACTCCGCCTCCAACTCGGCGCCACAATCAAGCGAAGGTTGGTGCTGAGTTTCACCAAATTTGACACTGATTCGGTTAAATTGGGCCTAAGGAAGTTATCAACTTGGATGTGGATTAAGGTAATTGATATTAAATTAATCTATCTTGGGGCCGTAGGGCGAAAGTCAAGGGGCAGAAAATTCTGAATTGAAGTTTCACCGAAAAATATTTAGAATTTACCATGAATAATTACACCTCCATTAGTCAAACTCCATTAAAAATTATTAGAATTTTTTTAGCTATTAAACGTGACCCCTTGAAATTAAACGGATTTGGGTTTACAAACAAATATATATATATTTAAATAGTATTTAAAATCTATATCCCTCCATATAACTATAGAGCTCCCAAATTTCTCTGTCACAACTTTTCAACTGAACTGAATCCCAAAACTAATTCAGTTTGTCAGATATCACTTTTCGGGCAGGCAGGCGAACAGCCGGTGGGCCTGGCTAACAAATATAACCAAAATGCAGATGAGATTAATTGCAGTGCTGTGATAGACGTGAAATCGAAACGGGGTCACTAACTAGGCTGGAACAAGGAGGCGGTGAAGAAGCTGCCTCCGACTGGGCAAGTGCGTTGAGGAAGCGCCGCAACTGGCCCGTCCAGTCTCCCCACTCCACACTCCACTACACTTCCAGCCACTCCTTAGCAATCCAAGGCATTTGACAGCGACGCCTCGCCGGCGACTCTCGCTTATGGCCATGAATGGCCTAACACATGTTGGCCAGCGAATTGGCCAAGGATCATTTTGATTTCTATGCGGAATCAGCATTGCAAAAAAACTAGACGAAGTTTAGATGCTTTTTTAATTACAATTTATTTGGACTAATTTAAAATGAAGCTATTTTCCAAAGTGTTTTCACAGAGAATTTTAAAGTCAACGCATGCTTTTCTAATAAAAAATAGATTTTAGTTAATTTAAAATTACCCTAAATTCTAAAGAATTTTCGCTGAGAAATTTTCCACTCAATAAGATTAATTTGTGTAATTTGTTTTCTAGTTTCCTGTTTGAGGTTGTTTACCCTTTGGTAAGATACTTTGCAGACACAAACAAACAAACAACAAACACGCAACAAATGTCAGTTGGGAATGCCAGGCGAGAGAAGTCGGATGAATCCGAGATCGAGAAGGAGAAGTGACAACAAGATATGGAGAAAGAGACAGTGGCCGGGACAGAGAAAAGCCTTTGCAATGGCAACTTATGGCGAATTAGTGCAGCTGAGCTTTAATTGGCACCTGCTAAGTATGGACGTTTCCATGTCCGTCTCTTCTGTCCGGCTGTCCGGTTGTCCGGCTGTCAGAATCAAGAGAGTTTTGCTTTTACTGACTGGCGAAATAACACAAAAATCTCGTATCGGGTGACATTAAAATATATGTACTTAATTTGCAACGCATTGAAACCGAAAACTGGGTCAGCAGGTGAGCGCTGGCACTTCAGATCGAATAATAAATTTGATTATTTCATTCCCGATCGCTGTTCAAGCGACACACGCCAAAAAGTTCGTTGCTTAAGTCTTTCGTTTTTTGTTTTAAATATTTTTTATTTTTATTTTCAGCAAGCACGTTGCACCCGCACTGTGAGTAATGGTGCCGAATAATTAATTTCAAAACAAAAACAAAGGTTGCGAAAGGCAATTGCGACGGAGGAAAGTGCAAGTGGTGGGCAAGTGTCCGGCGGATTTGTGTTTTCGATTTGATTTGGATGTGGCTTTGGATGTCGATGTGGATGTTCGTGCCTCGAATAAGCGAAGAAATCAATCAAACAGAGCGGGGGTAGAAAGTTGACGAGCGATAACGCCGGATGCATAACAATTAGTTACGAGTAATTGGGTTTTATTTGTGTTTCGGCGAATTCTTCGGCCGGAGGAGTAGACTGGGCCTTACATAATCTCGATCCGCTGTATCGGCTGGGAAAGATCTCTCACACTGCCTGGGATGCTTGGCCTGGCCTATTTTGCGATGGAAAAATCTCCTTCCTTTTTTTGATGGCACAGTTCAGCCCGGGATCAAGCTTAGGTTTGTTTTTTTTTATATAATTATTTCCAGGCACGTTTTTCACTTTTATCTAAGCGCTGCTGTCCTTTGGATGGACTGTAGGATTGAATTTTCAGTGGATTTTATGTTCCAACTTATCCGTTTGAATTTTTTTTATATCGTTTTTTGGGACACGTTCCGACAACCGCGCGCGCAAACGTTTGAAATTCAACTAAAGCGGCCTGCGGTCGGGCCGAGCGATAAAAAGCAGCGTCGAACGGGCCAAAACTGCAATGCAGTGAGTGAGGCCGAGTGTCCAGGGGGAAGTCATCGTGTTCGGTGGGGGGCAGACATCGAGGCAGAAGCTACCCGGCAGCCAAAACGACAAACCAGTATACGGGGCCTGGACTGGCAAATATTCGTTTGATCTGGTGTTGTGTGTGTTGTGCTGAGAAGTTGCCAATTTGGTGTTTGATTTCCTTTAGCCTGTTTCCCATCCAGAGGAAGAGGCGGGAGCGGGTCTAGCTGGGAACAGGGAACACTTCCTAGCATTCAAATGACTCATTGTGAGGGCTTTCCTATCTGCTAACTAGGTCGCGGTTTTTACTTCTTAGACAAGTAGTTATTTTCACTTCACAAATAAGTACTTAGAATGTTCATAAATTCGTTGCATCTTGACTAGCTGTTAGTTAATTAGTTGGATTTTTTCATAGTTTCTTAGTTTTGAGGTCAGCTAAATTTAAATGCAAATTCTTTGTTTGAAGTAATTAACCAATGTTTTTATTGGTCACATATAAAAAATCCTTTCAAACATATTAATTTGTGCATGAAATAAAGATTTATTTACATAATACTCCAAGTTTTAACTGTGTAATAGAAATATTTAGAAAAGAAAGTATTATTTACATAATATTCACATTTTTTTCGGTGTGGTGGGAAATGTCCATCAGGCTAATCTGACCAGTGGGACTAGCTCTCAGGCCAGACTTTGGTCCCAGAACGTCTTAAACTTTCCATGCGAGATGAGATGGAGGCGACAGTGCGTGTGTGCAGGCGCATCTGGCTGTGGTGCGGTTTCCAATTCGCTTGGCAATCGAAGCAGTTGGTCAACTTATTTGCATACAACTAATTCGCATAGAACATGTTGCTCAGCCGCTTCCGCTGCGGTTTGAAAGTGAGTCTCGTTTCGCTCTCCAGAACTCCAGAAGCAGAACTTCTGGAAACAGATGTGGGTCAAGGTCTCTATATTTAGGCAGTGGAGTCGTTGGGAAATTTCTTCGGGGAAAACTTGCGGAATTTCTTCGAAATTCCCCATAAAATATTAACAATCCCATAAAGCCGACTCTTTAGCGTCAAATGGCGCCATCATCAAGGTACGTGGTGAAAATTTATTGGAGCCCAAGCGTTATCAGAAAGCCTGTCCTACGTGATCTCCGCTTTAATCGGGCTATGTACACCGATTCACATGGATTCGCACGCACGAGGGCTTTCCATTTGTGACTAATTTAAATACATTGTCAACATATTTACGGCTTTATTGCATAATGATAGCATCTAACCAATAGATTTCCATTTTACAAATGACCAGTGCGAGTTGGCATTTCGTTATTGGTAATTGTTTGAAAATCTTTGAGGGCACCATTTTCTAATAGCCAACATTGTTGCTAGTTAAAGCAACAAAGTTAATTAATTACTGGATTGAATAATCCTTAATAGAAGAGCATAATTTATTTATATTTTCATGTTCAAATTAATCGAAATTTAAAAGCTACCGCGCAGAACCAGGGCTGTAACATCAAAACGCTAAAAAAAAATCGATTTTTCTATTAACTAATACTTTCTTAATAGATTCTTATATTTAAAAACAAACTACGACAATTAATTATAGTATTCAAATCCGATAACCATTAAAATCCTTAATTCATCAACCAAAAGATATCGATAGACGAACAGCTGATTTCGCGTATCAATTAAACTTATTTGTACTTCCTTTGTTGTCATTGGTAAGCAGAAGGTCGAAGGCCAAAACATAAGAGTTTGGGCCCAGAACGGCGGCCAAGAGATGACGGCACGCAACCCACAGACCCTGATGGCTCTGCCCACCGAGGAGAACTTCGACTTTCTGTTCAAGATCGTCCTGATCGGGGACTGCGGAACGGGGAAGACCTGCATCGTGGACCGATTCAAGACGGGCAACTACATTGAGCGCCACGGGAACACCATCGGTGTGGACTTCTCCATGAAGACCATCGCCGTGGAGGGTAAACAAATCAAGGTAGGCAGCATTGGATTACATAGTTTCTCCATGTCTAAATTGGTTCATCTCCTTGAGCAGCTGCAAATCTGGGACACGGCTGGACAGGAGCGGTTTCGCACCATCACACAGAGCTACTATCGCTCGGCCAACGGTGTCTTTATTGGTGAGTCTACGCCTGGAGCCTACGCCCACTCATTTGTCATGGCATTATCAGTGCGCAGCGCTTTAAAGTGATTGCCTGGCGGTGATTTTAATAGCGGAGCCCTTATCGGCTGGCGCTTGGCAGGTGTGTGCTTAGAGATAGCCTAACTAACAGCTACTCCTTCTTCCGGACCAACAGTTTATGACATCACGAAACGGTCTTCCTTTGCCAATCTGCAGAAGTGGATCGAGGAGGTGCGGAGGTACACGGCCTCCAACGTGCTGATCATCCTAGTGGGCAACAAGTGCGACCTGGAGGAGGAGCGCGAAGTGGACTTCGAGGAGGCGCGCCAGATGTGCCAGTACATACCAGAGATCCTGTTCGTGATGGAAACCTCCGCCAAGGAGAACATGAACGTGGAGGATGCCTTCCGTTGCCTGGCCACCGAACTTAAGGTGACTACTCCATCCATTTGTTTTCTATAACCAAGTTAAGCAAGTTAATGCTTCTCCCTCTCCAGCGACAGCACGACGCCAACAGTGTGCAGGATGTACAGGAGGAGAACACCATCACGCTGGGCCAGGGAAAACCACTGAAGAGCTGCAGCAGCTCCTGCAATCTCACCTAGGCCCGGCTCCTTCCTCCATTATTCTTATTTTGCGTTTATTTTTTGTGATCAAATTGTTCTTGTGGCTATATATTTTAGTATGCTAATGTTTTTTAACCTAATCCTAGAACGTTGCGGGCGATGCCTCCAATTTATACACTAACTTTTACACGACCATGTATTTATTTTTTAGACGCTAGAGTACAAAACAAAATCTCACACATCAGCAGAGGAAGCAACCACAACCACAGCGAATGTCAATTACCAGGCACTGCTCCGAGAGAGGGGGAAAAATACGTCCAATTCTGTATTCAAATATTCAATGAAACGACGACGAAGCGATCGAAATAAACTCGTTTATTTTGTAATTTTATTGGAAGTATCGTAGTTAATCGGCTTAGCTCCTAGACATTATCCATATACACGTAAATTTCTTTCTCATTGAGGGGTCTTCGTTAGTCGTAGTCGTAGTCGTAGACATTATTTTACACTAAATAAAATTGGCTTGGCAACAACTCATTTCAAACAATTTGGAAACGCTTAAAAATGGTTTATATCAAAATTGGCTTCTAGACGGCTAGAACGCTAGAATCCTACAATTATTTATTAGCTACTACCTAGCGCGGCGCGGTCATTTGTTTTTGATGCGCTGCACGATCCACTCCAGACCCTGGTACAGACCCTCGCCGGTGAGCGCGCAGCAGGCCTGAATGTGCCACTGGTGCTTCTTGATGGAGGTGAGGTCCAGCTGCCTGGAGATCTCGGCCGCGGACATGGATCCCTTCAGGTCCTGCTTGTTGGCATACACCAGCAGGCTGGCCTTGGCCAGGTCCTCGTGCTGCAGCATCCGGTAGAGTTCCTCCCGCGTCACTGCCAACCGCTCCCGATCCGTCGAGTCGATGACCATGATCACCAGCTCGGTGTTAGTGTAGTATGTGCTCCAAGCTGCCCGCAGGCTCTGCTGTCCCCCGAGGTCCCACACCAGGAAGTGGATATTCCGCCAGACGACCTCCTCGACGTTCGAGCCAATGGTGGGACTGGTGTGCACCACCTCGTTCATGAGGAACTGATACAGGATTGTCGTCTTGCCCGCATTGTCCAAGCCAACCATCACCAGCTTGTGCTCCTCGTTGCCAAACATCCGCCACAGCCGGGAGAGTAGCAGTCCCATATTGAAGATTGCTAATTACAATTCAGTACTGAATGCGCACCCGTATTGATTGTTGTTTTTGTTTCTGGCTTTGTTTTTGTTGCTGTTTTCTGTTTTTGACTTTGATTCGAAGCGATTGCCTCACACACAGGTTATCGCGTTGCGTCTGTGTGCCGTCGGTGTGTTGATGCGTGTGTGGGAGTGAGCCAACGAAAGCGAGGCTTTGTTGTTGCTGTTTTTGGCTTTGGGGAAGGCCAAACGGTAAAATTATACACTCAACCTGAACAGATTTCCGATTTGTTGATTTAAATATGCACTCCACACACACACACACACATGCACATGCCCACTCGCCACTGTTGTTGTTGTTGTTACTGGTGTTGCTGTAGTTGAGATTGCCAATTGGGAATTTGTGACGCCTGGTGGGTGCCTGGTGGTGATTTGTTCCTGTATTCCTGGGTGCGCCTTGCAGTGTCTGACGAGTTGCCGTTGTTGTTAATTTAATTAACGCAGTTATAATTAAAAAAGTAAACAGTAAAAGTGATTAATTAACATCACTTATCGATAGTGCAGTGCTATCGATTCAGAGAGGCAGAGTTGCCACTCTGTTGGAATGCAAGAAATCTGGCTTGAAAGCAGCTAATTATCGAAAAAGGTGTTGGCTAACGGTGTAATTAGTGTGGCCAGCTGTGGTGCAGTCATCTGTTGACGGCATTTATTTATTTAATTAACCGGCTGCAATGCAAATTTTAGCCTCTCTGGTGCTTCTCGTCGGCTGCTTCTGTGGCCAGTTGGGAGCCACACCCGCCTCCGCAGAGGGGCACACTCCTATTAGCGAGTGCCCCGAGCGCAGTGTGCCCCAGATCCGGGCCGAGGCAGCGGAATTCGAAATCTCGCTGATTTTCTACTACGTGTCCTGGGCCAGCGAAGCTCGTCAAGCGCGCCTGGTGTTCAATGGGCTCGCCCACTACTACCAGGAGTACGCCTACTTCGGGGCCATCGACTGCTGGCACCTGCAGTGCAACTGCAGTCGGACTCTGATGCCAGCGCCCGGAGTGGTGGGCGCCGGAGGCTATCCGGACAAGTGG
Organism: Drosophila setifemur; assembly: GCA_021224005.1. Taxonomy (NCBI): domain Eukaryota; kingdom Metazoa; phylum Arthropoda; class Insecta; order Diptera; family Drosophilidae; genus Drosophila; species Drosophila setifemur. Next base: position 15,602,404 of record JAJJHY010008789.1, read on the forward strand.
CCCACCTTGATAGTGCGCTACGGTCAGCGCCAGATGCTGCAGTACCAGGGCGCCTGGAACTTCGAGGACCTGGCTCGGTTCGTGAACTACCTAGTGCAGCCCATCGATCTGGCGCACAGCAGCCAGGAGCTGGGAACGATCAGAAAGCACTCGGATGCTGTCGTGCTGGGCCTGCTCAACTCCCCGGATGATCGCGAGTACAAGCGATATCTGGCCGCCGCTGTCCGATGGCTGGAGTTGGATCCGGAGAGAAATATACGCTTTACCATCAACTTCGGATCCAGTGCCAAGAGGATGCTTAAGGTGCCGGAGACCGCCCTACCGCAACTGGTGGTCATCGACAGCCGGAATGGGGTGCATACCTTCAACAGCTCCACCAGCGAGTGGAAGACCATGGACATCCTGCGCTGGGTGCGGCACACGCTCAAGAACACCTCGCTGTTCTCGAACGGCTACGGCACGCCCGCCACCATAGCGATGAAGGCCAGGCATGTGCCCGTGCTGGCGATGGCGGTGCGGATGAACCAGCACCACCATTCGAGCGCCATGCCGCTGGTGATGGGTGAGGAGATGGCCCAGACCCAGCGCAAGCAATCCGAAGGCTGTGCGGAGTACTGGAGCAGGCAGGAGGAGCAACGGACGGAGGAACTGCCTTCTGTATCCCTGCTGCAGATGCCCAGGGAGCTGTGGGAGGAAACGGGGCCGCAGGCATCGCATTGCTATCCCGCGTGGGGCAGGAATCGGGCCATCCTGGCCAACTACTACCGGATCAACAGGTACCTGAACCACCTGTGGACGCTCTCAACCCACCAGACAGAGATGTCGAATATGCCCCATTTGCTGGCACTGCACTCAAGGAACCTCTGCCTGGCGCACTCGCAACATGGGACGCCGGCCATGAAGATCGGCATCGCCAAGATGGTGACCAAGTACGGCCAGCTCATCTGGCAGCATTCGGCGGAGAATGCGGCCCACAATCGTTCGCTGGCCGTGGTGCTCTTTGACTCGGTGAGGTATCGGGACTATCTGCACCAGCTGGGCATCCAGCAGCAGCACCAGCAGGTGCAGGTCTTCATCGTAGACGCGGCGGAGGAGTCGCTGTATGCGATGCCACAACAGCACCAGTTCTCGTATGTGGCGCTGAAGGACTTCATCCGGCAGTTCTATGCCAGGACCTTGCCAAGGATTCACAGGAATGCAGCGCCATCAAATGACTCCGCATTTAGTAGGACCTACAACCGACAGATGCTGCTGCAGGCGCTCCAGCGTGCAAATGCCACCCATGTTGTCTTCATGCATCGTCCGGACTGCGCGCTATCAGCGGTATTATCGCAGGCCTTCCTCCAGGTGTCGGCTCTGCTGAGCAGCCAGGAAGTGCAATTCGTCCGCTTCGATGGCCAGGCAAACGACCTGCCCTGGGAATTAGCCATGTCGGTGACCCCCTCGCTGATCGTGTTCCCCCGGACAAAGCCCACCGAGTCCGTGGTCTTCCCCCGGGACGTACGGATCGATGTGCAGAGTGTGTTTGCCTTCGTTATTGCCCAACTGGAGCCGGAACAGCAGTTGAGATCGGTGCTGACCAGCTGCCGGCGGCGAGTGCGGAACGTGCGGAGTTGCCTGGACTTTGCGCGTAACCTGGTGCTGCAGCATGTGAGCCAGTACCTTAAGTACTGGGAGATCTATCGACGAGAGCGGGAGGCGATACTCTCCCACCTCAAGGAGTTCAACGAGCTGCACATGAGCATCGAGAGCAGCATTCGGTTATAGCAGAATTCCTCCTCCTCCGCTCTACTTCCCAAGTAAGTCCTAGAATTTCGTGGGAAATTCCCGGCCGAGCTGCCTGCCTGTCCCTTTCTGTAGTCCGTAAGCCCAAAGTTGTCTCTTCTTAAGCCATTTTGACTCTCATAGATGTAACTTATCAAATAATAAATTAATGACAAAAAAAACTCGATTTGCTTTATGTGGGTATTAAATTTTATTTATTTAATGAAGGTGCATTTTCGAATTTTGCGGAGTTAACAAAAAGTTTCTGATACGAATCTTTTTCTGCCACAACTCATTTTCAATGGAGTGAAGCTTTCGGTTAACTAGCTTTCTTATCTTCAATTTGATAACTAACAAATGCCGCCATTTATATAGAACATTTACCTTTAATATATTTTTCAATTCAATATTAATTAATATATTAATTCAATATGCGAAGCACTTCCCTTAGCTCTCTTTAGCTGATTCAGAATCTCCTCAGCGGTACATTTATTGAGTGATTTAATAATTACTTATAATAAAGATTATGAATAAATTCATATTCATTTTTCCACTTTCTTTGCTTTTATATATTTTCTAAAAAATAATTTAAAGCAAAATGAACATGGACAGTAAAAAGGACTCTTGCGAAGATTTTGTTTTAAAATTCGATCAGCTGACTCGGTGTGACCTGCAACCAGCAAACTTTGACATCCAAATACGGTCACTCTAGATTTACCTGTTGGTCGATATTTGCTTGTTAATTACAATTAACTTAAAACTAAAGATATATATCACATCTGATGAAAATCTGTTCTTCTGGAAAGAAATAGTTCCCTCGACGCCACAATGGCCCGCCGTTTTGGAAAGCTACACTACATTGACGAAACCACCTTTCAGAGTATCATAAAAAAGGAAGATGGAAATGAAACCCCTTCGAACAGGTGGACTCCGCGCAGTTCCAAGTACAAAAACCACCACAGCAAGCCGGAGCAGCAGCTCTCCCTCCTGGACTTTGTCATCAAACCGCGCCAGTCGCAAAAACAGATCAAGGCCAGGAAACTCCTGACCAAGCGACCTCATCTGACCATAGCCAAGGGCTGCATCACCACTAGGCCCAAACGAAAAGGCAAGACGCGTCTCAATCCCAGAAAGAAGGTGACCAAATTGAAGAAGTCCATTTGCAGCTATCGCACCTTGAAAATGACTCAACCAGCTGAGGAAATCTGCGATGATCCCCCAACAGATTCTCCACAGCCCAAAGAACAAGATTCCCGGGAGCTTCAGGTTGATAACCAATTGGAGAGTCTTCAAGATTTAGCTGAAATTATTCCACATCCCAAGGAACAAGATTCCAAAGAGATCCAATTGGAGACCCTCCCCCTAGAAAATAATTCACCACAGCCCAAGGAACCAGATTCGCCAGAGCTCCAAGTAGAGGGTAGAGATCCCAAGACACAGAATTCCCTAGAGGTTCCAGTGGAGACACAAATGGAGAGTCCCTCCCTTGAAAATTTAGAAGGAAATATTTCAACACATCCCAAGGAACAGGATTCCGAAGATCTCCAATTGGGAAGTCTCTCCCTTCACGATCTAGCTGAGAATATTTCACCACAACCCAAGAAACAAGATTCCCTAGATCTCCAATTGGAGAGTCTCTCCCTGCTAGATGTACCAGAAAATGTTCCTCTAAATTCCGTGGAAGAAAAGGACGCAACAGGAAAAAATAAACCGCCTTTAAAGCACTCCCGACGCTTCAGAAGGTTGGTATTCCTGATAACCTCTTTCCATATTTCTACAATGTTGATGAATTTCCCGCAGCTATTGCGACAACTGCACCCGTCCGCGCCTCAAGGAGCTTTCCATCCAGCTGCTAAAGGACCTGGATCGTTTCCAGAAGCGCGCCTTTGCCAAAAACGAGATCAAGGCAAGGGCCCATCCCCGCCTGGTTTTGGGCTTCCGCGAGGCTTCATCCCGGCTGCGAATCAATAAAGTTAAGCTCCTGCTCCTGGCCACCGACTGCGAGATCTGTCCGGGTGAAAGTGAGTCGAGTCGCATTGCCTTCCCCAAGGCTGGCTAATCTCCGTTTTGTCCAGGTGGTCTCGACGAGACGATAGAAGGCCTGAAGTTCCAGTGCCAGCAGCACAATGTGCCCTACTGCTTCTCCTTGGTCAGAAGGGAGCTAGCCTACACCCTGCAGAAGCGGGCGCAGATCTCCTGTGTGGCCATCCTAGACTACGATGGAGCCAACACCATCTATGCAGATCTCCTCACCGAACTAGAGGACGCCCGTTTGGAGTACAAACGCCGGTCTGCATCGTGATGACTTTATTTAGGTGCCCAGAAACAAAGATATATTTATATATGTGCCTGGCGGTGCACTCGACATAGCAGAAAAGATAGCGAAAAAAAATGCACTTCTACTTTTAAACTGTGGGTGTGAGCATGGTGGTGGTGGCCATCATGAAGTTCATCGTGGAGCTCCCATTGTCCATCTCCGTTGCTGCGCCCACCAAACCAGCCGTGCCGTTCAAGGAATTAAATGTGTTAATGGCCTCCTTGGCCTGCTGGGCGGCCAAATTGAATTGAATCAATATGATCAGGTAGCTGGTGATCCCGCCGCTCACACCATACAGCGTCTCCATGTCCAGGGTGAAGAAGCCGCAGGCAGAGAAGTCCACCGAGTGGTTGAGAAGCTTCAGCGAAAGGTGGTTCACAATCTCGTAGAGGAGATTGTCATCTGCCACCACTCCGCACTTGTGCAGGCTGATACCCGTGCGCTTCGAGGCCAGCGAGGTTTTCCAGCTCAGGTAGATGAGGTACACACACTTGCCGGACGTATAGCTCAGAACGATGACCGTGATCAGGGGACTCTTGGCGGAGCGGAACAGCGAGGGGATCGACTGGGACTGGGTGGCGCAGTAGAGGAAATACAATTGGGCCGTAAAGATGAGAAATCCGTAGGCCATTAGGGATAGTATGGGATAGCTCCAGAGCTCGTTCATGGCCTTGCCGATCTCGCAAATCTCGTCGTGCACCTGGCACAGGTTGTTTAGCTTCTCCTCCACCTTGGCCGCATTCCCCAGCTCGCTCTCATGCACCATGTTCGAGGCTAGGGGATTCCGTGGGATCTTATCCGTGGACGCCTCGATGGACTCGCCGAAGGAGTTCATAGAGTGGGCCACGGGGCCGACCTTGTTCTTGCCCGATCCGGACACCGAACCCTTTCCCACCGAGCCCATGTCCAAGCCGCCGAGCTCCTTGTACAAGTACTCCAAGTTGCTATCGTACTGCGGCGGCTGGGAGCCGTCCAGAGAGGGCGTACCTTCCTGGTCACCGCTCTGCCAGAGCTTGAACTTCTCATGGGTGTAGACCAACTCCTCCAGCGTGGCATTGATGGCCTCGAAACGCTGCTTCAGCGCGTACAGCGAGACGGCGAACCAGATCTTGTCCAGCGTGTTGATGAACGTGGGTATGGCGGACACCACCCACAGCACCGACAGCCACTGGGTGTAGTCCACCAGCTTCACATAGGTAGCTATCAGGATGGATAGCTCGAAGATGACGGTCATGATCAGCATTACCCGGATGCGCTTGCCAATGCCACTATTGTCCAGAACACACTTCTCCTTGTACAGACGCTCGTCCACCAGCCGGATGCGCTCGTAGACCTCGCCGATCCTGCCCTGATTACGCAGAGCCGACATTTGATCCGTGCCCATCATAATCAGACCGATGTAGGTCAGAAACAAGCCAATCACGAAGGTCAAGGTGCCTAGTAAAACAAAAACAAGTAACCAGGTTAAAGGAATAAACACTGTCGCCTTCATGCCCCACTGACTTTGCGAGGCCTTGAGGGTGCGGTCCTCCTCCCCGAAGGAGTAGATCAGAAAGTTGTAGAGCAGCACGTAGACCACCAAAGTAACCAGCATGTAGATCATGCCATTGCGCGACTGCTCAAGCACATTCCTCGAGCGAAACTTCTCCCGATCCTGTGGCAGAATCCCGACCAGCTTGGATATGAAAAACAACTGCTGGAACTGCTGTAACAAGGGTTGAACTTCCGCTTCCGATTGCGCCATGTTGACCTCCTGGTATCGAAACTTCGAATGTGCAAGTCCTGGACCCGAACGCTAGCCTTGCACTTAGCCTAATTAAATTGACCGCCAGTCCTTCTCCCCTGCCCCCAATCGATACTATCAGCATGGTCAATCGAGTGCGTCAACTCCACTTAAGGCCATAATGCGGATGAGTTTGTGGCTTTTTCACGTGTGTTTTATTAAATGGGGAATTTGCCTGGGGGGATTCACACTGAACGGTTGTATGTAAATTTAAAGCCAAATATACACGGCCCTTTGTTATTTGTATTGCATGCGAATAAATTTGTAAAAAGAGAAAACTGCCAAAACTCCTTGCCTTGCCTTGCCTTGCCACTGCCTCAGTGGTTTTAGGTGTTAGTTGCCTCAGAGCCTGGCTTAGTTTCTCTTGCGACGTTCAGACTGTTTTCGCTCCTCCTGCAATTAATTAGGATAATTAGTCAATCGATATTCCCATCGAAGCAAAGGTCACATAAATATAGTTTCACAAACTGCTAGCTAGAAAACTTTGCAAAACCTTCCCTGCAAATAAATATACTTCCCGACAAGACTAAGGATCCTAGCTGGACATTGTGAAAGTATACTTATTGCCTCGGCACCCCTGAATACGAAATACCGTTTGAATTTTGACTTTCTTAGCGATTTTCGTTTGGGGGAAAACTTTTGCAAAGTGTTCAGCGACTGTTCGGTTATATATCCCTGACCATCGCCTCAAACCATGAAGGTCTTGAGCTGTGACAGACACACTACATCAACTGGGAACAGCGGATCGGGGGGGACCTATCTGGACCCGATAACCTACCTTCTGTGTCAGGATAATCAGCAAGCGACGGAACATGCTCAGCACATCGAAGAACAGATCCAGGGCGTGCTGCACCACATCGCGGTTGCCGTTACGGCACTTCTGCACAATGTTCTGGGTGTCGTAGACGATGAAGGCGGCCATCACAAAGACGCCCACGTAGAGTTGAGTCTGGGAATTAATAGGATGATTAGATCTATTGCATATTATAGTTATCATTATAGGTGTAGAATTAAAAACTGTATTTTTATCCTATTTAACCTTTACAGGTGAATTTCTCCAATCTAGAGCCATTTCAATATTTTATATTTAGATTTATATATCTAATAAGAATCGGCTCTAACATTGGAGTCAACAAAAACTTGGCAAACTTAAAATGTCCACATTTCTTATTAAGTTAAAATTTAATATAATCAAACTTAATGTTTACCACCGCCAAGAGATATAACTTTTAACAAAACTCCCTATTAAATAAGTCAATCTGTAGCTTCTGCAAAAAGATAATAAAAATATAAAAGATAACTCAACCGCGGCTGTTTAAAATAATCTACATTTCAGTGATATATTTAAATACCCGGATCTAGGCACTAGATAACTAGATATTTTTAAAGCTCTTACACTTATATCTTATCTTTCAGAACCCGATAATGCGTTCCACTCACCACTTGTACGAAGTACGACTTGAAGATCATGTTGAAGAGACTCAACAGGGCCATGGTGTTGATGACGCTCACCAGCATCCCGCCCAGGAAGAGGTACTTGCCCTGCTCAGCCAGCAACGCGGCCAGCGACAGAGAGATGAAGGTGACGAACGTGCCGGTGAGGGCCGAGAGTATGATGGCCGGATTGATGCTGACGATGTAGCCCAGCAGTGGTCCGAGAGTCTGACCCGAGCAGAATCCGAAGGCATAGAGCATGCTTAGCCGGGTAGTGTAGTTCTTGCCATTGTCCTTGTAGAAGTGCAGGCCCAGGACCAGGACCAATGTGGCCACCGCCGCCAGGACTCCCAGATCGAGGAATCCGCGCATCTGGAGCAGGGCGCCCACAGCTGTTGCTGCGGCGGTGCTGCCCAGCACCATGTACACCTTGGACAGGTGCTGGCGCACATAAGGCTCACTGGGTAAGAATATGGGAATGGGCAACATTACCTTCAAGGACTATCGATTCGTAACCAACTGTTGATGTGGTTCAATACCAAAACAACACGTCAGGTTTTGGGCATTGGCCCTGTAAGATGACGCACTTGGGTCAGTCTTGGCTTGGACCCGACCCCGGAACGTATGCATATGTATATATACTCACTAGCGGTCGCCGAGGCCATTCATAAAGGTCTGGAATCGCTCCTGCATATTGTTGACCGTCTCTGTCATTTTGGTCAGGTGTTTTCTTTTTCACACTTGCGCTGCTTCTATTTTTCTCTCTAGCGTCTAGTTTTGATTGTCGCCCAAACGGAGGAGTGAAGGTGAACTGTTTTTGGGGACGTTTCGGGAACTGACTGTTTACTTTCTCGTGCCTACTTGAACTCTGTTCTCTCCCTAGTATTATTTTCTGTATTTCACGAAAATTTCATTGCTTTTATCAGAAAACTGTGTTGGGTAACGCGATAGTTTCTGGGGGCCAAAGCTGGGAGTCCAGCTTTTTTCGAGCTAAATTTAGACTTCAAAATATGTATTAGAAAAATTGGGAATTAATATATTAATGATATATTAATTTTAGCTCTACTTTAATATCGATTAAATATGTTGTTCTATCTGGAGATATAAAGTAAAATGTAGATTTAAAAAACCTTTTAATAAATGCTCCATCATCACTGCTGATAAGAGAATATATTGGCTTTTTTCACCTGAAACAGTGTTGGACAACGCTTCAATTGTGAGAAACTTCCAGATGTTGCTGGAACAAGAGATGACGTGTGCGCGCGCTGTCTTCGGTTTGAAAAGTAACAAAGTTCAAATGCGCCAACGTAAATATTGATTTTTTATTTGCAGTGCCTTTCGCGGCAAATCCAAACAAGTCAATGGTATTCAAAGTATTTTCTAATCACATCGTCGCAGATATATTTGTAAATAATAAATTATTGCTTGGCAGCGGATATCCCAGCAGACGATTACAAACTAGATCCAAGAAGGACAACAACTTTACCTGCTTTGGCATGACTTAACAGACTGTTTTCGTTTGTATAAATTCATTTGTAGTTTGTTTCATCAAGATCACAATCACATTTTAAATTGTACAAGGCATCGTTTGGCTCACAATACGCATAACACTCCTAAGCTCTCGTTTTATGGAGGAGAGTTACAGGTACTTTGATATGGCATTTACAGAGGTGTAATTGTAATTCGGGGTTAGTGCGCCAAGATCTTAGTCGAGTTTCGTTTACAAAAAGTATGTACAAATAAAAAGTAAAGCTAAAATTTAAAAAATTAAGATTTAGATGATACAATTGGAGGGAAAAGTTGTGTGAAATGGGTAGTACAGTATCTCGGGCGGAACTGGAATGCGTTTTTGCTTAATTTTGATCGAACCTAGGTTAGGAACTACATAAAATTCGGGCGTTAGTAGAGTATTCTAGGCTAAATGCGGTTAGAACTTGTTTATAGTGTAATTTAGTCTAGAAATCATGATATTCGGGGCGAAAAACACACACATTCGACTTATTCTATATAATTAATATTCCCTCCGCTTTTTTTCGGATGGGATCAGTCGGGATTTAAATGCTATAACTCTCAATTCACACCTCACTCGAACGCAGGCACACACAAAATATGTTCGTCTTAAATATTTATGTGGTAAATAAAAACAAGTTTCAACAAATGCATGGGGAATGTGTTTACAACAAAAGAATCTCGTAATCTTGGAAAATACATTAGTACTAACGATTTTCGGCCTCAGTCGGCAAAATGATTTTGTTAATATAACAATTTCAATATTTACTGCACACAGGAGTGCAATGATTTTTGGTATTTTTACATACAATTTTGTTGTACAATTATAAAGTCATTAACTAATAAGATTAGGTTTGTTTGCTTTTATAGTAAGTAAGTACAAGAAGACACACAATGCAAGACAGTTTTGGTAGAGGTTGTTTTTTTTTTTTGGAACAATTCTTTTTTCATACGATTATGTTTTATTAAATAAACCGAAATATTAAGAGTACAATAATATTGAAATTCTGCAGCGAAGACGGCGGTGCGGGATTGGTTGCTAGTTGCTTGTTGTTCGATGATCCACTGCCCATCTGTGTCCAAATTGTCCCACGCTGACTGCTCTCGCCTCCTCCTCCTCCTAATCCTCCTGCAGTCCTCCACCGATCCGTTCCTCCAGCTGATGAAAGATCGCCGTTACTGTTGGTTCTGCTGCCAGGATGCGGAGCTGGGAAGCCATAGAGTTGGGGTTGCGGCGACAGTCCGTCCGTCGTTGGTAGAGACTTGTCAGCATTTCGGCTTATTTTTTAGTATGTCTAGGAGAACTATGCTGTATGCCATATTCATATCCTACGTATTGGTAATGTTAGATACAAATCGAAAATTTGTTAATCTGTGGGGTAGCTTGCCATCCCACCAAGCTGCGGCTTATAATTTGTTAATAGATTGTGTTTTTGTGTGGTATTTTATCTGTGTTGTATCATTACTCTCGCTTCCATTACTATATCCGTTGGTTGCGGTCCACTGGCGCTGCTCCACCTCCTCCTCATCCTTTGGCAGTCAATGCCGGGAGCGGTGCTCCTCGCGCCTGTCGCGGTCGCGCTCCCTCTCGCGTTCACGCTCCCGATCGCGGTCGCGCCGCTCCCGGTCCGAGGAGCGATACCGCTCGCGGTCCTCGTAGTAGCGTTTCGATGACGGTGCCTCTGCTCCCTCGGCCACTACGGGCTCTGGCGATTTTCGCGGACGTGCCGAACGGCTGTTTTGGGGGAATGGTATGCAATTAGAAATAAACTCACATTTTTAATGAAAAATAATTCGCCTAGCTGCATTTACATACAGTTGCATTTTTTATTTGTTAAATATTTACTTGACTTGGATTTTGCAAAGTTAATTAAATCCATTGAATAAGTTATCTTTACTCTTACAAATCTTTGGTATTCCTTAAAGTAGTGGTTATTCATTACTTAACTTTTAAATTTACAGATTTTTCGGCAATTTTTCATTAATTAGCAATGCACAAGTTAATTACGAATTATAGAGGTTTAAATTTTACAGATTTTTCTTTTTAATAGAACAATTAACATTCTTTTTAAGATTAATTATTTACTTAACTTCTTGATTTACAGTTTTTAAAAAATTACAATCTTTTTAAGTGTGGATTGCATTTTACTTACATTTTACATTTAAAAAATTGGAGTATTATATACATTTTTAGCATAAAGCATTTTTAAGATAGTAGATTTTCATATTAAAATTTATACATTTTTGTTGATAAACAATATTGATTTAATTTACAGCGCAGCCAATTGAAACTATTAAAATGGGACTCACCTGTCTTCCCTGTAGTGATCCTGAGCCTGGCGCTCCCGTTCCCTGCTGCGCGAACGCTCACGATACCTGCCAATCACAAGAAACCATTAGGATCCAGTTTACATTGAATATTAATTCCCATTTAATGCTCACCCGCCATCCCTTTCACGCTCGCGATCACGTTCGCGCTCCCGATCACGCGACCGCTCCCGGTAGCGCGATGTGGAGCGCTCTCTTCGCTGCCGGCTGCGGTGGGATCGGTCCCTCGAGCGCGACCTCTCGCGCCGGTTGTAGCTCTTCGCCTCGATGCCGTGTAAAGTGTCCTGCAGCGAACTGATCAGAATCTTGCAGCGCTCGTCGTGCGCCACCTTGGACTGTTTGATCAGCGAAATTGCCGTGACCAGCGTCTCGATGGCACTCGAGTATTCACCGGCCGCAGCGTCGGAGACGGCTCTGAAATCGAAGCCAAAGCATTAATTCATTTGTACCAACAGCCTGTAATTGTAAAAGCACTCACCTGGCAATTGCCGAGCTGCTTACTGTGCGGTTTCTGCTCATCACCTCCTCAAACTCGACCTCGGTAAGCTGGGGACCCATTTGCTGAGGATCGGGGAAGGGGCCTGGCGGCTTGCCCTGCGGAGGAGGCCACGGACCCCGTGGCCCGTGTTGGGCAAATTGAGGCCCAGGTGGTCCGTGTTGGGGCGGCATGTTCATTCCCTGTTGTGGGGGCATGCTCATCCCAGGCTGTGGACCGGGGGCTCCATGTGGCGGACCGCCCATGCCCGGATGCTGGGAGGGACCACCGGGCTGGTTGAAGAACGCCGGATTCACGTGGGGAGCAGGCGCGCCATGCGGTCCGCCCGGTCCACCCGGTGCCTGGGGAAGACCGCGGGGCGGACCCTGGGGCGGAAAGCCACCGTGCATGGGCGGCCGACGCCAGTCGGGCCCAGGTGGACCCCTCACGGGCATCCCCATGGGTGCGCCTTGGAACTGGAATGCAAAAATACCAAGGATTAGTCACTATTCAAGAAAGATTAAATCAGTCTTTCAGGCAGAGGATGAGTAGGTGTTGTTGCATGGGCTGATATCTGTGGTGCTACTTTAAATGTTCTGAATACATCGCTTAATGCTAAGTTAACTAGGGTTAACTTAAGGATTGGTTAGTCCCGGTTTCCGTTTCTTTATCGAATTGTTTCTCCTCGCGTGGTTGTTAGATTATATATATATATATATGTAGATATAGATAGTATGCAATAATTATAAAATAGAGGGCTCTGAGGGGTTTGTTACCATTGGTCGCTGCGGCGGTCCGTTGGGCGGACCCGGTCGTGGTCCGCCTGGCCGCTGACCCGGCCATTGGCCCTGCGATGACGGATACCGGGGTGGAGGCTGTTGGTTGCCCATGAGCCCGCCTTGCGGATGCATCGGCGGCTATATAAATACGTAATACGTTTATGATGTATCAGAAGTTGAGTAGTTGTTGTTGTTGTGGGGAGAAGTGTGCGTAAGCGTTGTCATAGACATGGAATAGAACATAAATATAAAGCGTAATACATAAACATCATTTTATATTACAATCTTGGGATTATAAAATCACTAATACTCATTTCATAGGAGGTACGAATACAATTACAAAAGTAAATCAAAAATTATAGCTTAATGTCGGGAGAGCCAGGAGAGGTAGTGGATCGATACCACCCTCTCCTGGCTCTTACTCCCTTCTTCAATTCATTACAAATTCGTTTCGCGTTTCGTGTGCTATAACTTAAGGTCTATATGGTAAGTACAGGAAATACAAAGAATACAAAATGTCTTAGGCTGAGGAGTGCTACAAAAATTGCTCTGAAATTACTCATAATTAAACCGAAATAAATCATTAAGTATAGTACTTAAAATCATAAACAACAACAACCTTAGTAACTTAGTTTGTACGATGGCTCGTAATGGGAAACCACTGTTTTCATACTACAAGTTTAGTTTCGCTACCAATAAACAGAAATACAATGCCTTCGTATAAACTACTTATCAAGTCGTACATTACGTCTTATAATGTTACTTAAGACCACTTCTAGTCGAGATCGTGGCTTTATTACAATAAAAAATGAGAAAATTTTGCATTCAGAACAATTTTAATGAAATTCAGAAAATAATAAAATGCGTGGGAGTGACGAACAAAATAAACTGGGGGAGTTCGGAGCGGGAGGATTGCTAATAGTGGGACTGGGGGGTAACCCACCTGCATGCGCGGAGGTCCGGAGTTGGGTCCGCCCACCTGGGGCACTTGCGACATGTGTTGGGGCCGGTACTGGCCCGGCTGCATAATCGGTTGCATGTTGCGCTGCGGATGTCCAGGCGGATGTCCGCCCCCTTGAGGTCCACCCGGATGCGACGGCATCGGTCCGCCTCCCATGCTGGGCGGGGCAGGTCCCCGTGGCGGTCCATTCTGCTGCGGCGGCGGCACTGGTCGAGTCTTTTGCAGACTCTCGAATTGGGTGAGCGCCTGCTTGCTGGGATACGTGACCACCGGCGCCTGGCCGTGCATCTCCACCTTGGGCAGCTGGTCCAGGACGGAGCGCAGACTTGACTCCGATCCCAGCGAAATAACGCTGAATCCCTTCGACTGCCCATTGGCCCTGTTCTCGAAGAACTTCACCTCTTGCAGGTCGTTCACACCGATCTCGCGCAGAGCATTCGCTATATCCTGATCGGTGGTCCACCAGGTGAGATTGCCGACGTACAGCTGGTAGCGGCGGTTCATGGTCGGAGTAAGGCTACCGCCGCTCTGGTGGTAAACTCCATTCGGACCGCCGGTGCCGCTCGATGAGGATTCCCCGGAGCCGGGGCCGGCGGCTCCATCTGCTGAGGGCGTGCCTCCGCCCCCGCCTCCGGATGCGGCCGCCTCCGTCGGCCCGCCTATGTCATCATATAAGTCGACGCCATCGCCGCCAAACTCGTCCTATGGGGAATCGAAAAATGTGAGGGATGTAAGCGTGCATACTGATTTTGATTGGAAAAATAACCCTTAACAAGAACAAACCTATCGTATTGGTATCTTAATACAATTGTTCTTTTGAGATACATTTTTTCTTCTTTAAATGAGAAAGATTTCACCTGTATGGCAGGTTTTGCTATAGAATTTATAAATTTCGATTGTAACCCAAATGCAAAGATTTTTTTAATTAAACTCAAATTATAATTTTTCTAAATATTAGTATGCGAATTCATGAATTAAAATTTTTACTATTTATATTAAGCTTCATAATAATTGAATACAATATTATTAACAATTGGTTTGTTCAATCGTTGAGGGATGAGCATATAGGGCAAATGCTTATGATACAAGCAAAAATGCGAAGAATATATTCCTTATATAGAATACACAATGAAATTTGCTGTTGGATTTTAAATTTTAAATTTAGTTCAGCTAAAGTAGGCTGATCCGGCTATCATATATTAATAGAGCAATATATATAACATTTTTAGCGGCAACTTCACTTATAACTTTTTCCTAGAACCAAATTCGTGAAATATTCATTAGAATTAACTACCCCCTATTAATTTTTGGCCCACCGACATCGACCCACCCTGGTGTATACATACACACGCGCAAGTGAACCGCATCGCACCGCAACCTATTTCTCATCCTTACCTGAGCCTGTCCGGCAAAGTCCTTGTCCAGGTCCTCGGCGTACAAATCCAAGACCACGTCGGCCATGATGAGCCGGGAAAGGTGCTTTCCTGGAGCGTAACTTTTATTTTCCGCCGCTTTTCCACTTTCGCGCACACACACTCACACACAAATCCACCGCAATGCTCCGTCTCTATCGCACTTACACACGCGCCTCGTACAGTCGCCGAAAACCGGCGCTCTGCTATCGCACTATCCTGCTTTGGCGCTTTCCAGCTGCAATTAACTGTTTAATTGCCTTTGCTTTGCCTCGTCCGTGTGCACAATTCGCAATTATTTACATTATACACGCGCTCTAAACTGTTTTCCACCGATCTTGCGAAAATTTTCAGCAGCTACGCTAAAAATGGCGGAGATGTGTAGTGTGACCGTTTGTCGGCCGGTATTAAATACCATTCGGAAATATCGGCCCTCAGCCAACACTTAAATTATCGAAAACGTGAGCTCAGGAGCATATTGCATTTATCGGTTGGTAAAATAACAAATTAAATAAAATTCGATTTAATAAAGTATTATAATCAAGCAATATATCACACATTTTACAGGGTCCAATTCTGATGCCCCCTTAAAGTATGTTATTATTTTCAAATTGTAAACTAAATTTCAAACTAAACAAAAATACATAATTGCCAAATATTTTGCACAGACCAACTTTAAATATGGCACACTCTGTTTTTATACCCTTGCAGAGGGTATTATAATTTTGACCAGAAGTTTGCAACGCAGTGAAGGAGACATTTCCGACCCTATAAAGTATATATATTCTTGATCAGCATCACCAGCCGAGTCGATCTAGCCATGTCCGTCTGTCCGTCTGTCCGTCTGTCTGTCCGTCTGTCCGTCTGTCGGTTGCTATGTAAACTAGTCCCTCAGTTTTAAAGCTATCGAGCTGAAACTTTACACCAACCCTTCAATCTGTTGCAGGTGTATATAAGTCGGAACGGCCGGAATCGGAACACTACATCACATAGCTGCCATAGGAACGATTGGGAAAAAGTGTCATAAATTCGCCATTTTTTAAGATATATTGTTCACTTCTTGGTAAACTCTATTAAATAGCAATTTTAACATATCCTGAAAGTTTTATCAAAATCGGACTACCATATCCTATAGCTGCCATAGGAACGATAGGAAAAAATGGGTCATTGAGCATAACTCTGGTGTTTTTTAAGACAATTAATTCATTCTTGAGAAAAAAAGTTTTCATAGGCATTTAAGCCTTTTTAGAAATTTAAAAACAAAATATCGGTTCACTATATCCTATAGCTTCCATACAATCGATCGAACAGTTGAAAGGCAACTGGTCTGCAAGGGTATTCTAAGCTTCGGGTACCGAAGCTAGCCTTCCTTTCTTGTTTTTTTTTATATTTCGGAATTGTTAGGGACATCGCAATAAATTAATGGTAACCACTCAATTAATTAATATTATTTTTTAAATAATTATAAATTATACTCTAAAATTTTACACATTTTTTAAAGTAATTTATTTGATTAATATTTATTTATTTCTTTTAATTTATTAACTTATTTCTTATTTAATGTTTAACTAAGGATTGTAACTAGACTTGGGCTGCAGATCACAGTAGGTAATTCCAGGCCCCAGACAGGATGCATAGCCCATCATATAGGGCAAGGTGCTCTGCTCATAGACTCCCGTGAAGAGATGCGACCAAGGACCTATAAAATAAAATAATATATTTACATTAAGTTTTACTGTACAAAGTACAATTTAACTTGTATAACTATATATACCATGGGCATAGACGGCCACATCTCCACCGCCGTGCGTCTCCTCGGTCATGGGCACGCCATGCGGATAGACAGCATTCCGGTCATTAAAGTCCAAGTCCCGGAGATCCACCCGGTCCACTTCCCCATCCGACACCTTGTAGAACCTCCGGTAGTCCGGACCGTTGGCATAGGAGATGGCAGTGTAGGGCAACTGGTCCACATCGCTCAGCTCGGAGTTTAGGCCCACGATGCTGTTGTTCACGTCCGGATAGCCGCCAATGGACACCGTATGCCCGTGATCGGCACTCACCACTATCAGCGTGTCCCAGGGATTCGTGAGCTCCCGGGCTGTACGCACTGCATCCGAAAACTGGACAGTCTCGTCCAGAGCCTTCTTGGCCTTGGTCTCGTGATGGGCGTGGTCAATGCGTCCGCCCTCGACAAAAAGGAAATATCCAGCGGGATCCCGGGAGAGGACCTTGATGGCCCCCTCTGTCATCTCGGCCAGGGTGGGCGTGTCCACGCTATCATCCAGATGGTACGCCAAATGGGTGGCATTAAAGAGACCGAAGAGGAAATCCGTGGTCTCCGGATCGTTGTCCAGCAGATCCGTGCGATTAAACAGGACCCTGGCATTGCCCGGCTTCCTCTGCTGCCACTCCTCGATCAGGTTCCGTCCATCCAGCCGCTGACCCCGGTTTCCGTACACATCCGTTGTGGTGTTGGGCAGGAACTTGATGGTTCCTCCACCCATCACCACTCGCAAACGCTGCCCCACCTCCCCGTCGATCAGCTGCTGGGCAATATCCGGACAACCGCCAGGATTCTGGCCCAGTTTGCTCACATCATAGTCGCTCTCGAAGTCCCGATTCGAAGTGTGGGCATAAACTCCAGCTGGACTGGCATGGGTCACCCGGGTTGTGGTCACCACACCTGCGGACTTTCCCCCCTTCAGCGCCCAGGCGGCGATCGAGGAGAGTCGATTCTTGGGCACTCGAGCTCCGGCGCAGTCATTCAACTCCACATCGGCTGACACTCCAATGGTCAGGTAGTTGGCCTTAATCCCGGACAAATAAGCCGAGGCTGTGCAGGCCGAATCAGCCACCTGCTTGTTGACGCAGTACGTCTGAAATTATGAATTGAAAACTACAAATTAATTGGGGTATTTAGAAAGTAACTGTTGAAGTGATGATATTCAAATACTTCATTCGGTTAATTAAACTAATCACCTTATTTATATAAATAAATACAAGTTATGTGCTTATTAATTAATGCTCCAGGCACGAACCTAAAATACGTGATTTCGGAAACCTTTTAATGGGTCAATTTTCTATTCACCTTTTCGCTGTTTCCTAAAACTAAGAGAGTATATAATCTCTTAAGAACCCACCTTGGACAGGCCCACATAGTTGAACTTCTCGAATTCCAGGCGATTCCTTTCGCCCACCACCCCGCGGAGTTGTCCATCGAAAATGCGTCCGGCAGTCACAGTGGGCACGGACATTCCATCGCCCAGGAAGAAGATCACGTTCTTGGCCCGATACTGATTCGGTGGAGTGGACAGTTTCTCGTAGAGAGTTCGCTGGGCATCGTGGAACCAAAGTTCCTTGCTTTTCAGCTCAGCTGTAGAGCGAAGGTCCCAGGAACGCTCTGAACAATACAATTACAATTAATATATTAGGTTACAAGTTTTAAATTGCAAATTAAAGTGACAAGCAAACCAATTTTATTGATATGCAAATGATTTAAAGTTCAACCTCAAGAACTTATCAATTCTGTGCACATCTGTATTTTTATTTGGAATACAAACTGAACACAACATTTATTGTTCGGAAGTTGACTTTCGAATTAATTGTTTAAAGGTGAAATTGTATTAAGAAAGCCATTAAACAAAAGGCCCTTTTTTATTTCAGTTTTTTAGTGAATTGAAGCAGCACTTTGAATTTAAAACAGTATTTTTTCAACACCATCTAAAAAACGAAGTAATGTTTACTTTCTTCTATATGTTTTTAATGAATTTTTAACATTTATTTAACTGGTTAATCCCGTTTTTTTAAATTCGCATTCGCATTTGACAATTGCCCGGTGTCAAATATTTAATTTAATTTACTTGGCTTTCATATTCTATTTAGCACTTGATTAATTATTTCTGCATGTGTTTTGTGTTTGCCTTCGACATCACTCTCACTCTTTTTTTGGCCCGATCTTGATCTCGATCAGTATGTCGTCACGCACCTGGCCCATATCTGTACTGGCAGTAGGAAACCGTGAGTTGGAGGGCAATTGCCAGCCAGTACCGGAGAACTCTCATTGTTTTTCAATGGGGGATCGACAGCTAGCTACACACGGAATTTCGAAAGAAACTTTACTTTTGATCGGAACTGATCGGAGCGAGGTCTACGGACCGACTAAGCCGCATTTGGGCCCTGAATGCTTATTTATACGAGTCCCCCCCAAAAAAAAACAGGCGGTACAAATTACTGGGATAATAAATTAAAGCCAGCCCCTGCCTTAGAAAGCTTCTTGATGAGCTGCAACAGAAAGCAGGTTTATATGTTGCATTTGCATAAAATCGATAAACTCCGAAGATTATGTAATTAGTGCTCGCTGGGACATTACAAATATTTGTATATTCGGATGCCTCCTAGCCTTACCTTTATCTCATTTATGTGCATTTAAATTCTTTGGTTAAGTGGGTTCATTGACCCCTCTTAGTGATTAGCTAACACCGGATTCTGATTGCATTCGTCTGTCGTCTGTCGCATTCGAATTTTAATTAATATAAAATTTCCGACAAAAGCCTTTCGTTGTTATTGTAAACGGGTTTTAGGTCAGTTCTCAATTATTTTGTTGTGGTACTCACTGCCTGATAAATAAGCAATACAGTTTAATAAATAAATATTAAGGTGACTTGAAAATATATTTATTTTATTAATTGTTATTTTTGCCAGGGTTGCAGCAGGTCCGAGTAGCCCTAATTTTAAGTTGGAAACCCTACACAAATTTTGACAACCTTGAAAGTCAATCAAGTTGGCCTAGAATCTAGTGTACACTCTACGAATGTGGATAAAAACTTACTTTCTTCCCTACCATTTCCATATAAATCATCTTCCGTTCAGACGTAAAAACTAATCGCTCGAAATTTCTCTACCGAGCTCAAGGAATATTTTTATTTATTTTTAAATCTAAATATTTCTTTACCGCACGATGAATTCAAAAGCCGGTAAAGGATTGCCGAGCAGCAATAGGGATCTGGATTTCTTTGCAAATCTGCAGAGCCCCAAGTCGCTGTTTAATAGGAAAAACAGCAAAACTTCTATTAATAGATCACCTGGATCTTCCACGCCCAGCGTGTACTCGATGGCGGCTGTGGAGATGAAGCCGCAAATTAAACGCAACACTCCATATTTCAGGGGCTTGGATTCGCAGAGTTCAATGTCCAGTTCCAGCCTCTCATCCGCGACGCGTCGCATCCTTACCCAGCTGGACAGCTACTCCAGGCCCCTGATCAATACCCAATCGATGAGCACCCTCAAGGAGCTGGAGAACAATCAACAGTGGTCACATCATCCCTATTTGATGAATCACTATTCGGGTTACAGCACCAAGCCATTGCAGCCCCGTAATCCCAGCCAGCTTCTGTTACCCACAAAACAACAGTTGCTGGAACGTCGTCGCCTGCATCAACTGACGGCGACCTGCAGGAATCTGGAAGTTGAATCTGGACCATTGTGGTCCTTGCCCAATCCAAACGTAAACAGCAGCAGCACATACAAGATGCGCTCAAAACTGTCCCACCAGATGCGCCAGAAGCCAGACAAGGATCTGGAGCAGGCCCCACCTCCGCTCGCTTTGCCAAAGATCAGCTTTCCGGCAATGGCCAGTTTGCCAAAGTTTGATTTGTTCATCAAATCAAATCCTGCTCCTGCTTCGGTTCCTGAACCCGTTGTAAAGAGCACAGCTAGACGCCAGTTTACTTTTGCGGAGCCAATGTCTCTGGAGGATTGGTTGAATCAAGTTGAGAAGGAGGAGATGGAGCAGAAGCCCTTGAAATGGATGTCATGGATAGCTGCATGTCATGGATAGCTGCATGATGCGCAAAACAGTAACCAAAGCTCCGGCATCTCCTTTGTTTTAATTTCAATTATTAAAAGGTTTTATTTCAATATTTCCTTTTTTTTATTGTTATAAAAGGGTTTTGAATCAGTTATTAGTTTAACATTATATTTAAACAGTAGAATAGTATTTATTGATTTATCTAATTCATTTTGATATACCATTTAACATATTTGGGAATTCCTAAAATTTAAATATTAATTGCTCTTCCAAAAAAAGGCCAGTATAAGACATTTAAAAAAACGCGCCAACTTCTGGAATAATATCTAGTGCTGGAAAAAGACCCAAAGTTGTCTTATACAACAATCGATAAAGATGAGATAATGAAATTGAAAACTGGAATTTTAAAGGGATTTTGATTGCAGCCTTCTGGCCACACTGTTCGAATTGTTGTAAAAGTTAGTCGTGTATTTTGCAATTGTGCCAATTCCATTGGTGATTAATTCTTAAATTAAGCTTCGACTGCTTTCCAAAAATGTGCAACTGACATGCTCCAATAAAGCAGACCACAAACGAAGTTCACCAAGGTGGCGCAAGGGCAACAACAAAGGTGGGTGGGCTGAACGACAAACAAAGGCGAACGAACACCCGAGACAAGACAAACATCCCACACACGCACACACACTCGCAAACACACACACACACACACGAACTAACAAACAAACAAACAGACAGAACCTGGCTGAGACGCAAATTTTTGTGATATAATTGAAAACGCCAGCGAACGCGGCTAATTAAATTGTGTGGACATGATTTTCCAGGAATTGGAAATAGGAAAGCTGCTGCTCGCTCTGTGAGGGAAAACCCGAAGGTCAGCAAGGTGTCTGCCTACGAAAGCATGGACTTACAGCATATGGAGAACGGCCTCGGAGGAGGGGGCGGAGGCGGGGGAGGAGGAGGAGGAGGAGTTGGCGGCATCAGCGAGATAGAATTTCAAAGGCTGGCCCAGATAATAGCCACCAGCATTCAGAAGGTCCAGCAGAATGGTATGTGTTGTGCTTAATAAACACTACTTTCCCCTATGACTAATCATTGTTTTTTTTTTTCTTATCTAGTTCCCACTATGCAGCGCATGGTCAATCAATTAAACACGCCCCAGGATTCCCCGGAGCTCAAGAAGCAGCTGTAAGATATATAAAACCGATTCCCACTAAATATACTTTGCTAAATTCCTTTCTTTGGCAAGCTATAAGATAAGAAAAGAACAATTCTGTTATTGCGTTGCGGAGTTGTTATCAAAAAGATGTTTACAATACCTTTATTAACAACCCCAGAACTACCACTCAAACCCATAAATCCCAGACAGAAATAATGAAAGTCCCTCCCTCCCCAAACAGCCACCAACTGATGACCTACACCAACCAACTGGTGTCCGACACAAACAATCAAATCAACGAGGTGGACAAGTGCAAGGAGCGCCACCTGAAGATCCAGCGGGACCGTCTGGTCGACGACTTCACGGCGGCACTGACCGCTTTCCAGGTTTGTTTTTCTGATGCCCTCTCGAAGATAAGGAAACGACTTTGTGACTCACCCGCTACCGAATGTTTATCGATTGTTATTTTTTCAGGCCGTCCAACGCAAGACTGCGGACATAGAGAAGAGTGCGCTGCGGCAGGCGCGGGGCGACAGCTTCAACATTGCCCGCCCACCAGGCTCCTCGCGCACGGGTAGCTCCAACAGCAGCGCCAGTCAACAGGAGAACAACTCCTTCTTCGAGGACAACTTCTTCAATCGGAAGTCAAATCAACAGCAGCAGCAGCTGCAGACACAGATGCAGGAGCAGGTCGATCTGCAGGCGCTGGAGGAGCAGGAGCAGGTCATTCGGGAGCTGGAGAGCAATATTGTGGGCGTGAACGAGATCTACAAGAAGCTGGGCGCCCTGGTCTACGAGCAGGGCTCGGCGGTGGATTCCATTGAGTCGCAGGTGGAGCAGACAAGCATTTTCGTCTCGCAGGGCACGGAAAATCTGCGCAAGGCGAGCTCTTACAGGGTGAGTCCTCCAACAGTCCGTTTAATGCTTATGCTAAAATATACATAATTCCCTTGCAGAACAAAGTGCGCAAGAAGAAGCTGATTCTGGCTGGCATCCTGAGCGCCGTGCTATTGGTGGTCATCTTGATACTCGTCTTTCAGTTCAAGAACTAAAACTAGATCGCAGTGCAATCCAAATTGAAACCAAACTAGGAAAATGTTGTGAAAAGACAGGAGTTGCCGCATGCAGGAAACCAAACAAAAAAAACCCCCACCCGCTCCCTTGGACCGTAGGCGTATTTGTGGCTTTAATCCCGAAATTAACTTCCACTATTGGCTAACAACCGGCACTGATTGATGATGCATTCGGGCGTATTCACCACCACGTGTGCATATGTTATATTATTCGCTTTAAAATTACCTTATCTTATATTTTATATTGTACCTACTTTACTTATTACGCACCCTGTATATTGATATAATGATAACTGTTGGCATCAAATTCTAATTATGTTCCGAAACTCATTCGCCAGCGCTTCGTATTTGTATTGTATTTAGTCTTAAGAGGCAGAAGGAAGAATGCATATACGAGAAGCATACACACATGTACGAAAAAATGGAATAATAAACCGAAGAAATCGAAAAAAGATATCGCAGCGATCCTGCGTGCGTTGAAAACACTTGGAGAGCGGAGCACTTCATTTAGGGCCCCGGCCCGGTCCGGTCCGGCTGAATGAATCAATGAATGGAACTCCATTGGACAGATTCGGGCACTGAAGAAAATGTGCCAGATCATCGGACTCCTCCTTGCCTTGGCGATCATTAAGATTTCGTGTTGGCCATTGTTACGCATGCTTTAGCGGCTTAGGAGCTGGACCCCCAACTCCGATCGAATCCCGGTCCCATTCCCAATCCCAATCTGACTGGGTGTTCAGAGCACACTCTCGCACATTAATGCCAAGGCAGACCCAGCCCCGACCCCGATACCGATCCCGACCTGGGGATGCTGTGGACCCACTTCAGCTGCACTCGTTGAGGTGTGTCAGCCGCAGCCAAAAGCCAAAGCTAAAGGGTTTCCTCGTCGACGGTCGTCGAGTCTCCGCTGCTGGCCTGCATACAAATTGAGTTTAAATTTTTTGCCAATTCACTGACATTGATAGTTCGTTTGGGCATCATTTGTGTGGTGGCTTCTTATCCACTTGTTGGCATCGAGTGGTTTTCTCGCATGCATGCAGTGCAGCTCATTTCCTTCTCTAACTCGCCCCTCGGCCTCACCAACAATCATTTCCCGCCGAGTCATCCAGTTATTTCTGGCCCAAGACGAGCTGCTGCTCTGCGATGGGAGTTGGGTATATCGAATCATTCATTCTGGTAAATCTGGGTTATAACATTTAAACAAAAATTTAGTTCTAAATTACTTTATTTTTATAATTCATTATTCAGAACATTGTTAAATTAATTTTTATTGAGTTAAGTTTATTTGAGTAGGTTTTGTTCTTTAACATTTCGGAAATAAATAATACTTATACAATTTAACAAATAATTATTTTTTAAATACGAGTATGTAGGTTCACAAATATTTAAGACTATTAAAATATTATTGTGAAACTATCTGAATTTAAAGTAATAATAATAATAATATTTTGTGTATCTGTTTAATTTATATTTAACATAGAAAATGTTACCTTTTTATTTTCTGATTTATAAAATATTTATTAACATTTCTCAAATAAAATAATTAAAATGGAATTTTTGAACTTTGGATTTTAAATAACCTTTATTATTTATTTTTATTGAATATGAATAAAGGAAGGAACTAAATTGCAGAGTATTCGGCCTTCACCTTGGCAGTTGGACAACCAACTTTGGTTGTTGCCTTTGGGCCTGCTTGGCTGTCAATAGCTGTCCAAATACGTCACCGAGTTGCCCGAGTCGGGCGATTGGGAATTATTGATTGCTCGTCCATGGGGGCCAAGGGTTAGGCACCGATGCTTCCCTTCCACACGGCACGGCCTAATAACATCGATTATGGCTACATGCGGCTCTTGGCAGGTTGTGGACACCCATTGAAAATCCGAGTCCCAATCCCAATCCAAATCCACTCCCGGGGCCACAGGTCACGTTGGAAATTCGAGTGGCGGAGGAGGTGTTGGAAATTAACAGAAACTATGCACACCTACCACCACCTACCATACATCTATCCGAGCACAGCAGGTAGTCTTGGCTGTTTGCGTAGTCCGAGAATCCCCTGGCCCATGATAATATTGACATCTTCGGTGGTCAGACGGCTGCAACCGAATCTCATTTGCAAAGTCATTTTGTCTAAATAAATCCAGCCCTCTCCGGGTCTTTTCCCCGGGTCTTAATGCGCGAACACAAACCGCATGTTTTGACTTTGGCCAATGGAAATTCCGTAACTTGGTAAGCGGTAGATTGACTTACCAACTTGCTGGCCAGGATTTGCTTTCCTGTGTGCTGGGAAAGTTGTGGAAAACTGGTAAATGGCAATCGGCGATCGAAGATCGGTGATCGGTGATCTTCCGGTGGCTGAGCCCTTCTAATCCCTGAACATTTCACACGTTGCTTAGTTCCCTTCTGCAATAACGCCGAAGATGATGGTGTATAAACATCCGGTTTTGTGGCATTTCCCAAATCAATAAACTTATTATTATCCCGTTTCCCCAAAGCCTTGCGTTTTTATTTGGAAAAATTCTTAATTAAGCATTTGCTCTGTTTGCTCCATTTTTATGAATGGAAGAACTACTATGGTCTTCCTCCTCCTGGTTCCCCCCGGTCCCTTTACAGAATTTTAAGTGGAATTACTTGACTCGGCGAGGTGTAAATCTTTTGAATTTTTATTAAAAACAAAAATGCCATATCAAAAGTTTCGTTTGATTGTTCCGTTTTACCTGTTTGAGAGGCGGGAAAAATTAAGGAGGAGCGGAAAAGCACTTGATGCCCAACACTTTCGACAGTTTTATTAATGAAATTCGCAGAAATTCAGAAATGCCCACTGATGTGCACTCTCCCACTCAGTAGTGATGATTTTCTCTCACTCTATATATGTACACGGTAAGAAAAAATGAATGCTGATGGGGAATTTAAATTTTCTTAATATGTGAAATGGAAGCGTAAGGTTTCAAATTGTAAGCAAATGTATATTTAAAAGATTAGAAAAATTATTTTAAAAACATTTTACAGTTTTATATTTCTTTCAAAGGCTATGATTTAAATAAAATATTTATGAGCAGTAATCCAAATAATATTAATTGTACACTTATTAATTATTTTGTATCCTTTATCGGTAAATAAATGTATCTTTTCAAAATACTTTTATAACCGAATTGATATACATTTGCCCCCAGTGCAGGGCGATTTTATGAACTGCCTGAGAAGGCCCCCCTTTTCCACGCCCCTCGCCCCCCTTCTGATCCCCCTTTGGCCCAGCTGGCGCGCTCACTTCTAAACAAATTGGGTGTCAAAAAGTGCGCACATTTCAAAAGATTTAACCGTTTTGCAGGCACTACTCGGGGCTCTTTGATCTTTGCCGCACCCAAACGGCAGACGCCGCCCGGAGCCCGTTTATGTGGTTGCCACTGTGGCAGCACAGTGGAGCCTGCTGCTGTGGCAGGTTCCCCCACGGAAAGCGCACAGTGGGTGTGGGTATGGAACACCTTATGGCCAAGCAGGAGAAGCAATCAAAGTACTCTGAATTATCAGACATTTATTGGTTAACAATAAAATTATAGTAGTCATTGCTGGGCTGTGTATATAATAAAGATAAGTGTACGATTTTATGGCTTAGCAATATAGATAAAGAAAATATAGATAAAGATGGATTTACAAGAACAAAATGTTATTTTAATTTAAACGTAAATAATTTTCTACATCTACAATTTGTAGTCATATTAAAAGGAAGTGATGATGAATTATTTAAATATTTATTTATTAATTTAATCCCAATAAAATCTCTTAACTTACCCATTTTATTGTATCATAATTTTAAGACAGAATTATAGGTATTCTAAATCTCAAATAATACAAGATTGTAGATCATTTATAATTTTCTATAATACATTTATATGATTTTTCCTATAATTGTTTTTAACAAGATTAATGAATACTCCAACTTAATTGACATGTGATGACTTGAAAATTCATTGATAATTACCCAGCAATAAATCTCTATTTACATCGCCCACTGTAAAATCGTATCTATTCCGCTCTTCTCTCAATATAAACACGCTTCGGCTATATCTTTTATCTGATTTGCTTTATATACATTTACCACGCGCCCGCCTCACTGTGTGAAAAAAGCGTCAACACAGCAATGAGTTATTAAAAAAAGGAACAATTTCGCCAGCCTCCGGCACTGTGAGGCTGTTTTTTATAAATTAGCAACTTAGGGCCCGGGAACAGAGCCCCCAGCTCTCCCGACCCCGGATCCCTGGATATAAAAACTACAAAGAGATCGGAGATCAATCCGAGCGCATCCGAATCGCAACTGTAACGGAGATATTGAGATATCTAAAGCCGCAGGCCGGGATTAAAGTCGGTCGGACAATTGGTTGCCCACGGATGGATGGATGGATGGATGGATGGGATATAGGGATATCTAATGCACAACCTAGTGTACTATAGATGTGGATGCCACCGTGCTCGAGTTTTTTTGCCATCCCATTGTGTGTGCGTAGATCTATTCTTCGGGAAGGTGTCTAATGCGACTCCTGGCAGTCCCTCGTTTTTTTGTGGATGGAGTATATTTTGTTGTTGGCCCATTTGCCGATGCTTTGTTGTGTAATTGTTTGTTTACGAATTGGCAACAAAAGCCAGACAAAAGGCCATGGCCAGGGCGAATTTCATAGTTCATCGGGTTCACACACGTACCAAATGAAAACTCTATATTGAATACTGAATCAAATCGAATGGAATGGAAGCGGATCGAAAGCTGCAATAACAAAATGATCATCATCGGATGATCAGCCTCATCCTCATCCTCGACATATCTTAATTCTCCAGGCCCCCGAATGCCTGTCAAATTATTTCTGGTTGCCTCGTTTATCGTTTTTTGATTGTTTCTTTTTTCCAGTTTCTTTTCGGTTTTTTGTTGTTTTTCTTTTTTTCTCTCTCCTATATAATTTTTTTTTGCTTTTCCGCTGGCGTTTTCCTCCTCGACTAATTATGCTTGACATTAATGTCACTCTGTATTAAATATAGCCCAGCGCCGGTTTCGAGGCTACTGCCTGCTCCATTTCATATTTGGGAGTAAGGGCCGCGACTTATGGGGGAACTATATAGCTATATGGCCATCTATAGGATCGGTGTCGGTGGATTCGGGGGAGTCTTTTGCCTTAGCAACGTGTTGACAGCCAGTGACAGACACATTCATTAGGCGGAATGATTCATATTCGGATATTCGAATGTTCGAGGGGGAAGATGCCATGGAATGGAGCACCCTGATCCGACAAATGGCAGACTAATTTGATGGGCATTAGACCAAATGATTTAGGGACTGGTGCTTGCGGTTAGTTGAGTTCCATCAATATAATGGATGGCTGGTGCTCACCTGGGCATAGGGATATTGATTCAATTTGGATAATTTATGGGCTTTAATTGATTGAAAAAATTCATGTTGATAGTATGTTGAGGAAAATATAATTTAAAGGTCAGAAATGTAAATTATATTAAATGCGTTCCCTGTTCATTATGAATTAATTTTAAAAATGAATGAATGGAAATTCAATAATGAATATATGAAATGGATTTTAAATTTAGTAATTTGGAATTGGACATCATATTTTATATAAAATAAATATCTTGCAAAGCAATTATTCTTTATAAATGGAAGAAATCAAACATTTGCATTGCTTCAACTTCTTCATAAATATGGGATATATAAATTCCTATCTTTCAACTTCGCACCTTTAAAGTATCGACCCTTCACCGCCAACTCAAATAAATCAGATTAATCGAATCCTTGGAATATATTTTTCACTTATTGAGTGAAATGGCAAACGGTCAAACCAATTATGGATTACGTCCTCAAGTCCATATGCGCGAATAATATTTTCAGAGTAAATATTGACAGGGCGGGGAATTTTCGGGGGCGGGCTTCCTACGGATTTTGTATCTGTATATCTGTGCATGTGTGTGTTCGAGTGTGCGTGTATCTGTGTGTCGCAGCACAGCACATCATTTCGCATGCAAGCCGTGGGCGCAGCTCGGACACGAAATGGGCGCGGCCAAGTAGCCGCCGGTTGCTTGGCCAGGAAGGGCGACAATGCGAAAAATTGTGCAATCGATTGGAGCCCAAAGCTGGTGGAGGGGGAGGATGGAGCGCAAAAAAATCCAGGGAGGGATTGGATCTCGGCCATATGTTAAATCAAAGACGAGAAATCCGGAGTGGGTTCCCTGGGTGTGTGAGTGTGTGTATATATCCTGATTGTTTTTTATCCATAACAAGCCCGGGGCCACAATTTATAATAGACTTCCAGCTCCGATACAAGCACACACGAATATCCATATATATATATATATATATGTATATTTTGTATCTATGGCCAGGCACAGGTGCCGGAGTTCACAAGCCAAGTCGTTGGAATTTCTGTGGAAATTCAGTGGAATTTTTGGCCTGGGCATTCCCGAGATGACGTTGTTGTTGGTCGATGGTTGGGTGCTACTGCCCCCCAACCACTGTTCGGAGAGAGAGTGCACCACCATCTGCATACAGTAAATTATACCATACAATGAATGCGTAACCATAAAACCTGTCCCATTCGAATTCAAGTGTCACGATGCTATTTTTGGGCAAACACACACACACTGAAAAATTTGTCGCAGGGTTGCCTCAAGTGGCCACCAAACTGAGAGACCAAGACCAAGTCCAAGACCCAGTTCCACTTTTTACGGATTGAAAACCCAACCCAAGACGGGCCAGACTGCCGGGCGACACTTTTTGTGGACGTCATGCCCGGCCCTCATCAAACTATTTGCTCATGTTACATCTTCTGCAGCTCCGATCAGGCCAACACCCAGGCCTTGACTATGAATCACAGTGGTTGAAGATAAGGAAACATACAACTAATTTCCATGAAAAAGATAAATATTTCTGTAATTAAATGAATAACTTAAAGAGCTTGTTTTTTATATTCCAAAAGTATCATAAAATAATACCAAGTTTCGGGACATCGAGACAAGAAGTTCCTTAATTTTCTTTATAAAAAATCTTAAAATAATTTTAATAGTTTCCCCTTGATCTCCAACCACTGTGCCTGGGACTGCCATTGGTAGCTTCTTTTATCGCTTGAGTTTCGGGACCAGATTGGATGATCTTGGGCCTGCTCCTCTCGCACTTAATTGTTGGTCATGCACTGACGCTGCATTTATTTATGGTTTTCTTAATGAGTCTCATATTTATTACACAGACGGACGGAAGGCACGAGCAGAGTCATCCAGATCCCGAGGCTGGGTCAGGGGAAATTCGTGTCACATTTCATTAACGGAGGCTCCCTTGGTGGACTTTTTTTTTTTTGTGGCCCAATCGAGTTGGAGAAGAGAAGAGTTCGTAAAATATATGTGTAGTGTAATTTGAATATGCACTTCAAATTGCATGGAAATTATTTGTCGCGTTTGGACTTAACACTTATTCCGGTCGGAAATGACCGTACTTGTCGGATTTGAATGGGTCATTCGGTTATATTTGTTTTGGGACTCGCTTTGGTCGCGCTCCTTTTAACAAAAAAAAAAAAGAGGAAGTGGGTTGGATTTCCATACTCTACTACAAAAATTTTCAATTGCCATGTAAACCAATTATAGATGGTTAAACTAATCCTCGACGGCAGTGCAAATAAACATTATCCTTTTGCGGGGTCTTCTTTAATCTTCCATCTCCTCCGTATGCTGAGAGTCAATCCTGCCCGCAATCAATTAACTCACAAACTTAAAGCCCTTCCACCCCATCTTTTTTGGCCAACTCAATTGCCTCTGGCCCAAAATTGATAACATTGTAACATTGAATTTTCTGCATATAAATGAATTAATTTTCTGCCGACGCATCGCCAAAGCTCTGACTCCTTCAATGGCTTGTGCTCCTGTAGTCTGTCCTCCGTATCAGCCTGCTGGCATCCCCTGCTACTCTTCGATAGAGCTGCAGGCATTGTGTACCGGGCTAATTTCCATAAACCCCTCCATCTATCCATCTCCTCGGGACGAAGAAGTCGCATTCGCCATTGTTATGCTAAAGTTCCGAAAAGGGGTTGTTCCAGGGCATCCCGGAGCTTCCCGAGAATGCTGGCTGAAAGATATCGAAATGCCGCGGGGATCAGACCACCGGGCTCGAGTGGGAATCCGCTAGCCGACGGACCAGGAGCAAAGGATGAGCTCACCACCAAACCAAATTGTTGCACAAATGCCGGGAACCGGGAATCCCGGTACAATAATGGAAGAAAAAAAGAGCAACCCGTGTAAGCACCTTAAATATCGGGGCTGTAGCGCCCCTAAAACATACGGTTCCCTAAGCAATTACACTGGGAAAAATCGAGGTAATTAAATAAACAATAATAGTTTTACATATTATTTATTATGGTTTTTAAAAGAATTTTCTAATGAAGTATAATAACTAAATATTTATAGATAATAATATTGTCAATTATTGGAATTAATTTAGTTATTTGGTTCTAGCTAATTTCTTATTTAAATTTATAAAATAATTTAAGTTCTATAAACAATATGGGAGCAAGAAAGTTACAAATATTAAATATCTTATTAAATTAAATAACTGAAAGTGTCATTAAATATACAAAATGATTGGAAACTATTAATAATTCAATTATTAAAATTCCTAAAGTAGTAAAAATTCGAAAACATTTTCTGCAATAAATGTGTTAACAAAAAAAGTTACAGCTCCCAGATCAAAGATACAAATGAACTCATTTTTTAACTCTCTCCTTAATGGATAACAAAATATTTCTTTCAGTGTACTATGATCGGTGAACTGCAACTGTTTTCCCATTCTCACCAGGGCCTAATCGTGCGTGAATAAGGGCAAGGATCTCAAATCGCAATTCTCAATTCGCAATTCCTGAGCTGCTTAGTTTATTGTGCCCGTTTGCGATTGCCTGTGAAATTGCATTGAATTGCGAATTGTATTATAGGCCCGACACAGTTGCAACATCAACAGCAACACCAGCAGTACTTGCAACAACAACTAGAAGAACAGATCGACGCCCCGGCAGTCCTGTCAATCAAAATAGATCGCTTTGGGAAACCGGGGATGGGAGTGTGGGGAATATAGGTTCTATGGAGGATGGAGGATGGAGGAGTGTAAGGTGTTCGCTGTCAGATTTTCGACCAAAAAACAAATCGCTATAAATTTTATACGCTTCTCGAAACTTTATTTTATGGCTGTGCCAACAATGGCCAAAACTACCAGCTAGAAGAAGAGCCAAATGGAGAAACTACCAACGGAATGGAACGCCGTTAATTTACGAGATATACTCCCTGTGGATTTTCGGTTCGATTTGGTCCATTTTGTGTATACAAAGCGGCTGCCAGTGCAGAGATCTCTGGTCGGTGGATGGATCCGGGACTTGCCCAGAGGCTTCCCATTCGTGTGAATTTGAAATAAAACACACTGCATCCAGTGTAAGTCGTGGCGGTGGCAGAGGGCAGGGGAAGATCTGCCAAGTGTCCAGGGGCGGGGCAGGGGGACAGGGGGGGGGAGGTGCCAGTAGTTAGTGAGGCGTCTATAATTCCTCAGTCTTGATTGCCACCAATTTATTGAATGCAGCTAATTTATTGGAACACTAACTAAATGCGCACAATTTGTGATGTTTTTTTTTTTTTCAATGCGGATTGCAAATTTTTATAGTTGAGGATTTTATTTGGAATAAAAATTAGTATATAAATTAATTTGAACAAAGTATATTTTTGGTACTATCGCTCTTGCACCTAGAAAAAACAGACGTTAGAATGGGTACTTTCATTAATTAAGTTAGATTTTTTATGTATTATATATATTTTACATAAAATAATCTAACCATAAAAAAATGTCGCCTTTTTATAGAGTTAAATTTTGAATTATAAAACGATAAATATGCAAGTTCGACCTGTTTAAATTCTGTATAAATTCCTAATTAATATTTTCTCCAAATAAAGTTGCCATCAAATCCGTTCCCCCCTTTCTGCCCACCACCAAGTCCATCCAAGTCCATGTTCTAACTAAAGAAATTATGTAAAATCAGAGCAGGGAACAGGGGCAAACATCTCCAGCTCTGTGGCATCCACAGATGCCAGAGACATGCCACAAATGGACTGTGCCCTCCACCCCTCCCTGGAAGATCCCACCTCCCCCCAGATCCCCAGCCAAATCCCATCCATCCCCCTGATAGATAGTGACAGGAGACGACCCCAAACTCCCGACCCGGACATGTGTCAAGTCAGCGCGTTAAATGTTTGTGGAGCATTTAAAAAATATTTTCATGTAATTTGGTAAACTAATTGTGGCTCCTTCACTCCGCTTGTTGTTTTGACAATAAGGCATTTGTAGCTTTTCAGCGAGATGAGATGAGATGAGATGGGGCCAAACCGGTGGATGCGATTCGATTTTGATTGACTTGGACTGACAGTCCAGAGGAGGAGGCGAGTTCCAGTTCCCGATTCCATGGGGTTTTCCGGTATTCATTTGCCATGTTGCATTATGTTCGACATCGACATGTAATTGATATATTGGCTGCAGGCGCTTCTCCAGATCTCCACCCACTCTCTTGTCTCTCCTCTCCCTGGTTCTACGATTCTACGATTCCGATCCCCATCCCCATCCCCATCCGAATCCCACTAAACAGATGTTTTGCATGCTAATGTTTGTTTACTTTGTATTGTTTTTAAACTAATGCTGATGCTTCGGTCTGGGATTGCCTGGTCTGGGATTTTGCATCTGAGCCGATGCGATCCACTGCGGTTTTCCATATGGGGGAATGATGGGGGAAAATTCTTAATTGGTTGGATATTGGAAAGCAATTAAGATTCAGGGGAGTTGGAAAAAGTGATGGTGTTTGGGTTCGAATGTTGTTTTTGGGAATCATAAAACTGGGAATATTAATTTATAATGATTTGTAGTGGTTTTGTTGCGATGATAAATTGGGGTAATATATTAACATTAAAAAACATATTTTTAACTTACCTTCTAAAAGGAAAAAAATTCACTTATTATATATATTAGAAAACTATTTGATGTAATTTAGAAAATATTGTAATTCAAGTATATAAACAATGCAAAATGCTTGTCTAAGTGTACGATGTAATATAATTACTTACAATGATAATGATGAATTAATTCGAAGATTGATGTTGGGAATAATTTATCTGGGAATATAAATTGATAACTATATGAAGTGGCTTTTGTGATAAATGATTAATATATTTTATAGCCACAAAAAATTAGTTTATTTACAATTTAAAAAATATGTTACCCTATTAAAGGAAATAAATATTTACATATTATATTTATTAGAAAAGTATTCTAATTAATTCAAATATACAAAAAATACAAAATGCATGTCTTAGTATTCGATATAGCATTACTTCGAATGAAAATAAATAATTAATAAATTATAAAAAATAATCCTTTTTTTAAATAATTCAAAGTAGTAAGTAATGCAATTTAATACCCAGTTTTCCTTGTCATTTTGCCACAGTTTTCAGAGACTTCCGCAGCTTCCTCATGCCCCAGACTCCGTCATCCGCGGCAATCACTCAAAAATTCTATAGAAAATGCATAAAAATTCAAGCATGGTTTGTATACACAAATTTGTTTGCTAGTAATTAACAAATTTAGAGGAAAACAATATCATTAATCCTCAACAATATAAAATCAGAGTTTATTTCCAACAATAATACAAACATTTAACGCCCTATACCATTCCGAAACTCCGTTGTCGTAGGGCTTCCCCATCCCCCATCTCCCATATTCCCATCTCCAATCCCATCCAGAAATCCTGGGCTGTATATCAAAACTGTAATAAGTGCTGAGTGCAAGGGTTGGGGGAGGTGGGAAGCTGTGGAAGTGGGAATCCGGTTGGGCACATGCCTCCAAATGGGAGAACGGACCGATTGTGTTTTTTTCTGGGAAAAAACTGTCGACGCAACGTCTACGGTGCGGCAGCGAAGTCCATAAAAACCGGCAACAGAGCATAATGGCAATGCCCATTAAAAAAGGTGCAGAACGCTGTTGATGTTTATGGCCACATCGTTCAGATATATAGAGCTCAGAGTTGTTCCCAGCTATATAGTTGGAGTTGTCAGTCAATGGAGACATTTACGGAGTAAATTAAGTTGATGTGTCTTTTATTAATTGTTATTTGAAAGTAATGAGAGATATTAAGAAACTGACAATTAATTTCAATCAAAGTTGTGTTTTGTGTATAAAGATATATGATAAATCATTCAAGAATCATGAATCTTATCAATTTATTTAAAACTACTAATTTCATAGGTACTTCCATATTATTTTAGAAATATGAAATATAATGCTCTGCTGTATTTAAAGCTTTCCATTTAATGTAAATATTTTTAAATAAAACTATTCTTTGTGGTATATAACTTCTAAAAAGAGCATCATGGAAATAAATCACTGACTGGTGAAATAATTAATTTAGAAATGGTTTTTTAAACATGTTCAGAAAATGAATTTTAAGTATGCGAAATAATTATTATTTGAAAGTAATCACGAAATTAAGAAATAGATAATTTCAAACAAAATTTGTTTTTATGTATTTAGATCATTAATAAAAGATTCTTACATAAATTTTTATAAATCCACAATTTTCATGGGTACTTCAAATTTATTTAAAACATATCGAATATATTGTTCTGCTATTACTTCCCTTTAATTCCCGTTTTAAATAAAACTAATATATTCTTTGTATTGTATAACTCCTAAAGATAACATCAATAAAACCCTTCCATGTGAAATAATAAATTTAAAAATAATTTTCAAAATATATTTAGAAAATAAATTCCAACTATGTGAAATAATTTCCCCTGAATTAAGTTGAGTGAAAATGCAATCTACTTGTCAACCTCTGCGTTCGTAGAAAGTGCCCTTGACATTTGCCTTTTACCTTTTACCTTTCTCCCAATCCCGGACTCTGAGGGGTTTCCTGTTTGTTTAACTGATTTCTTTCCTGTCGTTTTGGCCACCAACTTCCCACCAGCTTCCCGCCATTCCCACCAAGTTTCTCTCAGCGATCGTTGGGACAAAATGGCCGTTGCAGTGAAGTAACCACTGGTAACCACCAGGGAAAGATGGAAACGGAGCACCATACTCACAATCCACCCCTCAGAGGAGCCCCAGACTAGACAAATATTGGGTTTTTCAATTAGCACCCCGAAAGTTGTCTCTCTCTCTCTGTGTGTGGTGGTAAGCCGCCCCTTTTTTTGGCAGCCGGAGAACTTACCCTCGTTGGCTTTCCATCTACTGTATGTGTTGTCTCCTTCTACCCACCTCCTTCCCTCTCTTTCGTTCTCCGGATAAAGAGGAGGTAGGGGGAGGGCGGAGTGTTTGTCTAAAGGATCAGACCTCTGTTTGCGTTTGGCCGCGTTAATTGCCCATAGTGGCGAGCGTTTAAAGCCGCCTCAAATCCCCCAGAGAAACGTCGCCACGTGCTCCTCTGCCTTTTCACCTTTCGACTTTCGTGGAGCGGCGGAAAAATGTTTCCAAATTGTTGTTGGCCGGAGTTTGTGTGCGGAAAAGATAAAGCAAACCGATCTGCGGGATTCCTTGTGTTGTTTGCTGGCAGCTTGTCGCTTGTTTTTCATGTTGTAAAGTTAATTATAAATTAAATATTGATTCTGTGCGTGCGAGCATATTTTTTCTTTTTCCTGTTTTTAAATTTCCCATTTTGCAGTTTTCATTTATTTTTTAATTTCTGAGCGAGAGCGAAAGAGGCATGAAATTGATTGGTCACGTATGATTTATTAATATTTTCTTTTCATTACGCATCCGCACCGTTGACAGCAGCTGTTTTAATTGGTTTAAAATTTCCAATGCAATTCAATTGGGTTGGCCGGCCATTTAGCCCCCAGTGGTCTGAGGTTTAATGGGCCACAGTTGTCCGATGGCTCTCACATTTGCATATGGGTAGACACTTCCAGTTACCAAGTGACAATTTTTCTCAAGGGTTAATGGATATGGATATGGATACGAGATACCTCCAAGTGTCTGTGCTTTACATGACTACCCATTAATTTTAATTGATTTCTTTGCTGGTTTTGCTTTCTTTATTCTAGCTAAAGAGAGGCCTATTGTTTGTATGGAAAAAGTATCTGCAGCTGGAAGATGGATTCGGAAATCCTGAAAACGTATTTGGCTAATTAGAATCTGGATAATGATGGGTTTGTTATTTTTGGTTGGATTATATAACTTTGTTTTATTTATCTTACTTGTTTCTAGTTTTTAACTCGTACCTACGATATGGTTATTCATATTTGTGACTATTATTTTGATGACCAGAAATAATTGCAATATTATTATAGTTATAGTTAGTACTATTTACTATTTACTTTTAAAGACTTCAATTTGTCTTGTATTAATTAATGTATACATTTACTCTTCAAGTTCCTTTTAATCTATAAATTTACTGATTTATTTTAAAGTGCGCTTCTTATTGATAAAGTATCTCAGGCTCATTAAAGTATCTGCAAAAGCCCAACTCACCGCTGGGAAATCAAATAGCGACGGCAAAACCGCAAAGATGCACTGCAATGTCCCCACGCACACACCCACACTTGCTCGCACAGCTACACACACACACACACAGGCAGCTCGTATCTATGTGTGCTGACAGGTAAAACCAACCAAGATGGACAGGACGGGTTGTGGGAGGAAGGCCGGAAGAGGGGAGAGCGGTCTTGTTGCCAGTAATTTATGTGCGGGCTGCGGTGTCGGCCATCGATGGTGTGGATGTGGCTTCGGATGTAGTTGTGGCTGTGGCTGTGGAGGTGAGGCAAATGGCCACACCGTTGACCGACTGGTCAAAACAAGTCCAACGGGGCTGGTGAGGGGGGATATACAGATACAGGTACAGGTAGGTGGATATAGGTGTGTATAGGTTATTTGGCAGCAGAAGGAGACGATCTCAATCTGGAACCACTGGCTGGGTATCGAGAGGCAGACTGCGCGGGCCGAACGAGTTGAATTGTTCGATTGCCAATTGTTGTAGATGGCTCTTTCCCCACCTCAGATACTGTATCTCAACCTCCGGTGCGTTCTCTTTCCGCTGCTCTGCTGGCGGCGGCAGCGACTGCGCTGCCACTGCGACGTCGACGCTATTTTCATAAATGCTCTAAGCGAGCGTTGCTCTGCTCGGCGCTCTCTCTTGGCGTCGCTGGCAGTGTATCTGTGAGATACATTTGTATCTGCTGCGCAGTTAGCGCTGTGGGCGTGGCTTAGGTCGCTCGAAATTTTGCCA
This sequence comes from Drosophila setifemur, assembly GCA_021224005.1. Classification (NCBI taxonomy): domain Eukaryota; kingdom Metazoa; phylum Arthropoda; class Insecta; order Diptera; family Drosophilidae; genus Drosophila; species Drosophila setifemur. Next base: position 15,640,476 of record JAJJHY010008789.1, read on the forward strand.
AAATACATTTGTGTCCCTCAATTTGAATTTGTGCCCCTGCCATTGTTGTGCGGCGCTGCTCTAGCGGCACGCCCCAGTTAGATACATAAATATTTTTAAACTTTAGATACTTTTCGCTAAGGTTTTCTGCCAAGGTGTGAACTTAAGAGCGAGATAGAGCCGAGAGAGAGAGAGATGCGCATACAGAAAAAAGGTGCAAAAAACACTTTTGCAGGGCAGATTATGAAAAAGTTTTGCTAAACGACGGAAGCCACAAAACAGAAAAAGAAAAAAAAATAAAAACATCAATAAAACCGAGAAGAAAAAAAATTCGAAAATGGCCGAAACGTGTAAATTTCTCTGGGCCGAGTTGTAGATGAAATTTTTATTTGATGCCCGCCTTTTATTTATTTGTATAGCGATTTCTGATTTTTTACAAGCCACAACAACCTGGTCAGGTTGTCTTCATTCTCGCCGCTGGTTTTCGGGATTTCAGCCTCCAAGATTCGAATTTATCTATTTTGCATAATTTTGCTAATTTTCATTGTTTATTTTTGCAATCGATTTGCCGCTCCCCGCCCCTGCCCCTTCCTCTAGCAGCATTTATTGGCTTTGTGTTTGTGTCAATAATCGTTTTTCCCTCGCCTCGTTTTTTCGCTTTTTCGATTTTAATTCGTTTTCTATTTATTTTTTTTTAGCGATTGTGCTAATTTGTTTTATTGCATTGTCCATGTGTGTGTGTGTGTGAGGGTATTGTAATTGCTTTGATTTTCGTCTGCTTTGGCTAACAAAATTTATTTGGAAATTTTAATTGTGAAAATATTATGCTTCGGATTATGCGATTTATTTGTTATTAAACGGAAGTCATGAAAACGAAATTGGAAATTGTAATTTCGATTTGTAATTTAGCAATTTTGTATTATTGTTTTCGCACCGTCCGTCCAACCATCTATCCAATCGTCTATTATTGTTATTTATTTGAAATGTATCCGGCGGATAAATTGTGCACACACACATACACACTATACACATGCATCGTGATATTTTTTAATGATGCCTGAAACATTCAGATTCCGATTTTCATTTCACATTTTTGATTGCCAATTTTTGTGGGTGTCGATTTGTGTGTGTTGTTCAACGATTTGTTCTAAAATTTTATGATGCATAGATTTGTGTAATATTTCAATTAAATAGTCAAATGGAATCATTTGGATAAATATGTGTGTGTGTGTTTGGCTCTCAGGTTAATTAACTTTTATGAAATGATAATGTTTGCATAGATGTATTTCACTCCATTGGCTTTTGTTTGACTGCTAATTCGTTACGAAAATATGGGATTGCAATTTCGTGATTTGTGTGGTTTAGGTAGCTCATAAACAGGAAGACATTTTTGTGGTGTAAATTGGATTATTAGAAATATTGAATAACTATAATTTTAAATTTAAATAAAATTATCACATGTATGCTACTTTATTTATGAATATTTTAGTAATTTAAAACCTAACTTAAAATGTACTGAATTTGTTTCTTGTTTTATCAAAACTTGAAGAACACATTCTTAATCTTAAAATCATAGTTAAATGGAATACTCGAAAAATCCCAAATAAATATTTTTCTTAGCTTTTCCTCCGTTTACAACTTTTAATTCTCAACTCCGATTTATCCATATATCATCCATCCTTAATTGAAGTCCTCGCTGGGAAAGTAAACACCATAAATCGATTATTGATTTTACGATGCGAGGCCTCCTCTCTCGGCTCTTTTCGAATGCATTTTGAAAATATTGAAACTGAAATTGAATTTCCAGGGAGTAAAACTAATTAAATGGAAGCACTTTAGTGGCCACAGCCGCCGAAGGAGTCTGGCAATGGAGATTTAGATGGCAACGAGGCAGATAGTCGCCATTACGACTGCCAATTGAAAAGGCGACAAAACGCATCGGAGAGTGGATGGAAAACCGGGGTTTCCAGAGGGGGTTAGGGCTAGAGGAGAAGGGCATCGCAATGGCAATGGCAATGGCAACAAAAACTCAAACTCAAACCCAAACTCGAATTTCGAATTCGGGCATAAGTGACAATTCAATAAGCCATGACGTGCCCAAATGTTTATTTAGCATATAGCGACGGGCGAATGAGCGACGCTCGACTGCGAAGCCAACTCAAGGGAATGGGAACTGCGGTCGAGAATGAGGATGAGGATGAGGACAAGGATGGGTATGGGAAGTGGCCAGGGGAGCGATATATAGCTGCTGCGGAAGTGGGAGAAGGGATGTGGTCTGGGTTATAGGGAGATTGCTCAGCGTCTGCCTTTAAACGGTGGTACATTTCAGGCAGACAATTTACTCGACCCATCACCATCTTTCAGCAGCAATTGCACACAAAGAAAATTATGTAAATAAAATATTAAATAATATATTTAATATATTCGAAATGTATTTTAAATTATTAGATTTAATTACATTTTTTATCTTTACTTTTTCTTTATCTTTATCTTATCCGATGGCCACAACAATTATAATTTGCATCTAGTCTTTTCATTTAAATTTGTTTAAATACCCCTAAACAGAAACATTCATATTTAAATATGAAGAAAAAATCTGAATAAAATATTAAATAAGGGCAAAATATATTTTTCCAAATTAGATTTAATTTCGTATAAGATATTTATTGTATTCATGAATAAACTGATATTTATCCGATTTCTATTTTCCATTTCTTTTGGATACCTCTCAACAGAAACTTTTGAGTATGAGGAAAAATGTCATAAAAAATATTGAAATAAAATTAATTGTATATTTTTGTAAATAAGATTTAATTACTTAATAAGAAGTTTAGTAAATTTTTGAATAAACTACGATTTATCTGATGGCCACATTATTTAAAAGTTGCATCTAGGTTTTTCATTTTCATATTTTAATGTTATGAAAGTATTTTAATATATTTTCATATATTTTTTTTCTGTGTAGCTGACTCGTTGGCCGCCACTTTCATAAAATGTTGCTGCTGTTGCTGCTGTGCTGTGTGGTTGTTGCCGTGGCTGTTCAAGAGAGATGAAATGTTTATTTAGGACAAATTGTCTTGGCTGTGGCGGTGAGTGTAGGCAGCAGGAAATTGCTCATTGCAGGGCTGCGGAGGGTTATCCGTACGTCTGTCTGGGGTACCTTGTTAAAACTGTGGCCAAGCCGCAAAATGGCTTACCAATTAATATGCCTTGCCTGGGAGAAACAGGGTAGCCAGAGCCAGAGCCAAAGCCATCAGACCCTCACCCGCACAATAATCATTTTCATGGGCGTTACTCGTCAAATTGACTGCTGCAAAATCTTCCGAGCTGTTGACATGTGCTTTGCCTTTGCCCCTGTATCTCCCATATATCTTCCATATATCTCCGCCTACCCTTCAGATCAGCCTTGACTGCATCTTTCCGCTTCGATTTTTATGCGCAGCTTCTTTTTTTGGGCCCGTCTTGTTTTTTTAGCCGCGCGCCATTGACGACACGTTTCCCAGCTGCTCAACTAATTTTGGTTAATCTGCGGTTGCACATACGGATATAGATACAAATGCAGATACAGATACTCTTGTTGGTTTCCCAATGTGTTTTCATTGCTTATCAGCTGCATAATTAATGGCCGCGGCGGTGCCAATGTGAGAGCAAATATCTGTCAGATTGCTTTTCAATAATCTCCCTGATGGCTACTTGTGTGTTGCAGTTAAGTATCTCAAGTGGCAGCAATTTGAGTTTATTGAATGAATGATGAAATTATAGCTGAGGGAAGTAATTAACTGCTTTGGAGAATGATTTAAGTACGGAGAAATGATTTTTAAAAGATGAAAGATAGTTAAATAAATGTTAAGGATAGTTTTAAGTGGTTTAAAATAATTTAAAAAAAAGAATTAAATATTATAAAGAAAGCTAGAAAACAAAGCTATAAATTATATAAATAATTAGCTAAATTACCAAGCTAACAAATATAAGCACTTCCCCCTTTTACTTTATACGCCCTTAAGCTCTACATAAACAGAGATCAAATGAGTTTAAATATTTCACAATAATGAAATCCAATGACCTCCGCCCATCCATTATAAACCCTTATTAAATCTCCCAGCTTGTCATGAAGCCACGCCCCTTTCAAGGACTACCGCCCCCACCCCCCCTGTGTGAACCACCACCTTGCCCTGCCCAACCCGGCCCAGCTCCTCCTCCGTATTTGTCAACGTCTTCGTCGTGGTAGACTCATTTCGGTCTCATTCGCCCCGCTGCAGTTGTTTTCACAATGTAAATATTTAAATATTTTCAAGACAAACACGACCGTGTTGTCTCTGAAAATATGTTGTTAAAATATTTGCTCGGCAAACTGGTTAAAAATTACAACAACTTTGGCTTGTCTGCCACTGCCACTGACTTTGGCATTTGTTTTATTAATTTTCTCAACACTTTTCCCGCTAGGCGCGAAAAAACAGAGAACAGTTCCCTAGCTTTTTCCTTATTTTTGTTGTGAATTGCATTCATTTTGCATCTGGATGCAGTGGTTTGCAGTTTGTGTATCTAGTTGGCCACAATAATTGTGGCCGATTCCCATTCTTGTTGTGGTTTCCAGAGAAAGCGCAGACAGTGCGGCACCAAGTGTTTCACATCCCATGAGCCAAAAAAACAAAACAAGAAACGGCAAAGAATAGATTCAAATATGGAACAATGAAGATATGTATCTGAGAGTTCTCTATTTTGGCTCAATTTGCATTTGCTGGATGCTGGGCTGCTGCCTTATTTTGATTATTCTCCATTCCAGAGGTCAAAGTCGGCTCCAGATATATATAGTATTTTTGTTGTATCCCAACCGAATGAATCAAGTTGCGGGAGGAATTTCACATAACACATTCCAATTGCCGGGCTGACATTAATTGTGGCGCAAACGATCGATTAGCAACATTTTAAAATTCATTAATGAATTGCTTCTCAAACACACACACACACACATCTGTGCACCACGCACCCAACAACTAACATATGTACATAAATAAAGCGATCCCCACATCCACGCCACGTCCCCAAGACTCTTTTGGATATTCTTTGGCCCCCCTACACTGCCTGTCAGAAGTTTTGGCTATAGCCAAAAAATAGTAACCAGAGTTGTGGTGTATTTTTCTAGAGTTTTTTAGATAGTTTTTTACGATAGTTGTCAAAACAAACGTCATAGACAGCTCTGCTTCAGCTGTCACTTTAATTTGGAAAAATGGCCGTGACGCGTGTATCACTTCGCTTGAAAGTAAGCATTCTGTTATTTATCATTGTTTCAAATAATCTATATCTTGGAGATGTCAACAACATCTCAGAAATTCCGCAACTTTGTGAGCGAACCGATGCGCGACAAGGATGTATGTGAACTACCGGGAATCGGTGACAAGTTGGGTCTGAAAATGTCGGCGGCCGGATTCGGCACGGCCAGTTCTGTCCTAGGAATGTATCTGCTGCTGAAACAGGAGCAGGACTACTTCGAAGACTGGCTCAATGACATTTGCCAAGCGAATTCCAAGCAGGCCAACGAGTGCTATAGAGGCCTTCAGCAATGGTGCAAGACTTTTTTATATTGATAAGCGTTTTGCTTTAAAAATATAGAATATTATATTTACCTAAATACGAAATTATTGTTATATTTTAACTAAGAAATTAAAAGCTACATACAATCTGGAGGCACTGTTTAACTTTTACTTCCTCACACAGACACGCAGGCCCGCTAATAAATCGAAGAGAAAACTGTCTGAAAAATGACGAGCTGACGATTTGTTCGGTATTTTGATATCCACAGACAGCAGCACCAACAATCCCCCAAAAAAAAAAACCCCCTCCCAATAGCAGGGGCGTCCATAGGAGGGTATTGGGATTCTGTAGTACCCAACCCCCCTGCCGCCCTTTTTCGCACCTTCTCTGGGGGCATTCAAAAAACTTATTATGCACAAATAAATACTAGAAGCAACAACAATTTTCCCCACCGCAGATAAAAATGAAGAAAAATTCGTTCTTCGCTACGAATTCTTTTTTTTCTCAGTTGATTTATACGAGGAACGGAAATCGTAGACTTTTCGACGCGCAGCATGAGTGCAACGGCAACGGCAGACGCAGATACAGATACAAATACATCTGCTGGCGTATCTTTGGGATTGTGTTGTGGGTGGTGAAAGGGGGGGAAGGGGCTGGGAGAATCCCCGCTGAATGAAATTGGGCAAAGCGCATGAAATATGTTTGCAAACAAATTAATAACAATCGATCTGAATCTGCCCGGCACCGGCAAATGATGAATGATTAGGCTTCTGTTTTTATAATTTGGGTTACACAAACATGGCCAATAAATACGCGGATACTTCAGAATTCGCGATGATCACTTACTACCACCACACTCGATCCGAAGGTGGTTTTCTTGGCATCCATTGCCTCCGATCTGATAGATCGCTTTGTTTACCATTTAACATTGGCCCGGTCCAGACATTCGAACGCCAAAAAGCTGTCGTAATCATAAATTAGCACCTCCTTGGGACTCCACCATATGGTTTGCATGCCAAACTGCATTCTGCATCCGAGAGATTTATCTGCCAATTTATTTCGAAATGAGTTGCCTTTGGCCAAGTTTATAGCGCTGGGCTCTTTTAATATATATCCGACACCCTCAAGGGAGTTTTGAAAGAAGATTGTAGAAAATAGTAAATTTTAGGTATTTCAAAGATGTTTCAATAATAGGTTAGAAATATATATATATTTTATAATAAATTCAGTTTTAAAATTTATCTTAAAGAAATTAAATATACACAAATTATAGATTCAATATTTAACCGATCGTAACCTAGCATCTGGTTATGGCCAGGCCAAGGGCTTCTGGAAGAGGACGACCCTCTGGTTGCAATCAGTTTGGCCCGTCGGTCTGCCATGTGTGAGGGATTACGGATTAGACGTGTTCCGGACTCGGGAAGCTGCGGTCGCAGCACGAGATGGCGCTAGGCATCCCAGAGTTCGGGTATCTGTTTAATAGCCCAAGATCTCCGTTGTTGTTCGGCGCATTTACCACCTCCGTGGGCGATAAATCTGCAGTGCGCCCGTGGCGCAATGAACTCGCCTTCGCCTCCGCCTCCACCTGCACCTCCGGCCACTCCCATTCCCACTCCTCCATTCCGTCTACTCCAGCTTCCAGTTCGCTCGCACTGCCCCTCCTCCATCGATTGCAGTCTCTGCGGTTTGTTTGGGTTGCTGGCGACGATAAACACCGTGGCGCCAGTGGAAAATAGCTGGAGGATTGCCCCAATCGGCAATCCTGGCTGATCTGTTATCGCTCTGGAATCCATTTGACAATGTTCCAGCGGTCTCCACTTGAGTTTGGCTCATTAAGCCCTTCAGCTGGTCAAGTGGGTGATCGGGTCTGGAGTACACCTGTTGAACCATTCGAAAGCCACGGAATTTTACGGTTCAGAGGTGCATACTCAGCTGTTTTTAGATACAATATTTCATTTAAAGGAATATAAAAAATAAAAGGAAATTTTATTTTATAATGATAAAATATTTGCTTAGTATTTTTTATCAATTTTTTAAAAGCTTTTTAATATCATAAGAATTTGTTGGTTTTTACAAAATACGAATATTTCTTGATGCTATATTTCACCTAAAAATATATTGTTTGTTTTTTAATTTAGTAATTTGTTTAACTTGAATTTCAGTAAGACCGAATCCGGCCTAGCTTAAAACCGGTCTTAAATAAATTAAACAATAATATAATATTGGAATATATTTGTAGTATAAAAATGCTTAAACAACCTTTAAATAATCTTTAATTAATAAATGTGTTTTTCTTGAATATTAAAAATAATTAAATATTTTTCTTATTAGCCCGATTGTGATCGGACATCGCTTAATATTTCTGTGAATACTTAAAATCCCTATTCAAATTTCCCTTTTTTTTGTTGTTGGTCATCACTGATCCTGGCCAGCGATCTCTTCGGATTCGGTGACGACTCAATGGCGGCTGTCGTGGGGTGCGTGCTTCCGTCGAATCGAAAGCTCTTGAAATTACACACGATGTCGGGCGGTAATTATGCATGCATTTATGTTATTGTTAATTGTTTAAACAATGCAATACACCTCTTCCCGTCCGATTGTTTAAGATGTGCGTCTGCGGGGTATCTCATTTTCGTTGAAGGGGGGGTTAGAGGGGCGTAGAGGGGGTTAGAGGGGGAGATTGTTGAGTTGGATCGGTTACGAAATGGTATTGGAAATTGGAAATCTCAACCGATTCGTTGAATGGCCTCTGTTCATTCATGCGTTTTTGGAGAAGGGCGTAGGTGTCTGTCTGCTGGATGGGATTAGGAGTGGGAGTGTGAATGATTCCGAACGACTGGGCAATTCGATTCATGGAAAATAGTCCATAGACAGAGGCAGAATAAAATATGGCATGCCTCATGCCCCCCAATTATATAACCTCGTTGCAGTCACTTCTCTTGCCCCAATGTTTTCACTTTACACACACGAAAATGATCCCGAAAACATAATTACGGAAAATTCCAGAAAAGCCATTGGAAAGCTTTTCGCATTTGATTTATGGCCACTTCCCTGGAAATTGTCGACAAAATGTCTGGCCAGGCAGAGAGCCAGAGATTGAATCGGATCAGGGGAATATACACACATATATATGTATATGGTTAATGAGGGGTGGCAATGGGTGTTTTTTCTTTTTCTTTTTTCGCTGGGCCCGAGGAATGCCAACGAGTTGTTGGGAAGAAGAAGTCGTTTCCGTGATTTACACGCCAACGAAATTAGAAAATAAACAATGGATTTTTAGTATTTCTGGATCTGGATTTGATGCTGAATTTGATTATTTGACTTTCGGCCTAAGACGATGTCGGGCCCGGCACTTTGATAGTGCTGAATGTGCGCGAATAAAATCGGAATCGAAATCGGGGGAGGACGAAACAAAAAAACTATTCGCAATTCTCGTTATTCCCGATTTCTATTTATTTTCTTGTGTCGCGTCAACTGCTTGCCAACTTCGGCGGCAGCATCAAATGGCCAAAAAAAAAAACAATACAACATAAAAAAGAAAAGGAGAAGAACATTTAAAGCCTAACTGACGCATAAACATTGTCGATCTGTATGGGAATCAGAGAAACCGAATATTATGGCTCCTGCTGTTCGAGATGATGATGTACCCGAAGTGACATCAAAGCCAAAAAAAGATTGATAAGCCAAATAAACCAAGAATCAGCTTACATAATCAATTCAGTCCGACGATAACTCCATTCGAAAAGGGGAAAATATTAGTGATGGATACTTGGCCTTCATATGGCTAATTAATAAATTAACAGCAGAATTTAAATTAAGGAAAAATTTATTAAAATTGATCAGGGTACTAACTTAAAAACACAAAGCTTCATTATATTTATTTTTATTATTTTATTATTAATTTTGTTTTACCTCATATTAGAATTTAAAAAAAAATAAAAAACGTTAGTATTGATTAATTTTTATGAAAAGTATCTTTAAAATGGATCAAGTTTGTTATTTCATAAGACCTTTAAAATAATTTTCTGGGAACAATTAATACCAACTATTATTTATGGATCGTTTCTGTCGTTTATTTAATCGTTCATTAAGGATTTTAAGTATTAATTAAAATACCTAACTTCCTATTCCTTCTATGTAAGGCTTTAGGTACCAAAAAGGTATATTGGAAAACCAAAATAAATTGAATACAAAAATCAAATGGTAATATTTAATTACACATTGAAGAACTCCCGATCGTTGATCGCTGATTTAATCGTTCATTGAGCATACCTAAGTACCTCCTCCTACTTCTCAAGGCTTAACAGATCATTAAGATATATTAGTAATAGGAAAATGCATCTAAAAATCTAATAACAATATTTTAGCATCTCTTGGAAGGGACTCCCGATCTGAGATCGTTGATATAATCGTTCGATGAGCGCCATCTGTTGGCGTCCCCGATCACCATGACTCTGTACCATCTATTCCGCCCATCGGAATCATCAGATCAAAGCGTTTCAAGCGCAACAGTCAATCAAAATGTCTCCCCCTACGGGAATGGTGGTGCAACCTACAGAAGGCCAATAAATTTTCCACTCCTCAGCCCCACTCCTGCATTTTCCTTTCCCTTTGCGGATTTTTCCCTCCCAGATATAATTTACTCAAATGTCGACGCCTGGCGCTGGCCTGGCAAATTTTGTTGTTTTGCTTTGTTTGGTCTTGGTTTTTGATTTTTTTTTCTGTAGTTTGATTTTTGCATAAATCGATCATAAATTTAATTTGAAAATTTCTGGCAAAGGCCTTTGGGCCAAACTCCAAAGTCATTTCTGCGTATTTATAACTCAATAAAACTTCAAAAGTGTTCGAAAACATGCGCTCTCAAAGTTTGTTTAATGCCATAAAAATGCAGTTGCTCTTTTTTTCCCCATTTCCCATTTGTTGTTTTTGTCGTTGTTATTGTGTATTAGCATCGACATCGGCATCGGCATCGGATCTGAGCACTAGCTTTATTGCCCATATATATGATGCATATATGGTATATATTTCGGAGCCAAAGGAACGAAAGGGAAGCGGAAGTTTACTCAATGCCATCGGGCGGACTAAAAGGAGCTTCTACAAAGTCGGAGAGAGCAAACAATCAATCTGAAGTTGATCGGAAAGATGGAATCCGATTTCCCAGAAAAATACAAAAAAATGTAGTTCTACAAAATTGGAAAATCTTTCTTTAAGTTTAAGTTTTGACAAAGCCATAACAAATTTCGATGATTGTACTTATTTAAAATTTAATATATTAGGTATATTTTAAATTATTTAAAAGGCTGCATTTATTTGCTATTATATGTATATATTTTTCTAGTGCAATATTATAATCGTATTGTTTTATATTATTTAGTTCCCCAAAATAACTTTATTAGTTAACAAATTATTTATTATTTAATTTCTTTAATGCTTTCCAACCCATTTCTATTGTAATTTCAGCCATTTTATTCCCATCGAAATTTCGTTGATTAATTTTTTTCGAGAATTTTTTCCCACACCAATTTTCCAAATGTCATCCCGTTTATGGATACAGATACATATGTATGCTTGGAGGCTAGCGATATAAATTTACTTTAGAGCCATTGTCTATTATGGCCTGGTTAATTGCAACGACAGCTGCCAAAACAACTGAAAACCGTTGCAAGAACAACAACAATCCGCGCTCTCTGGCTGCTAACGTGTTGTTGTAGTTGTTGTTCTTGTTGTAGTTGTTGCTGTTGTTGTTGTCACCGTTGTTGAGCGTTGTCCGGTGTCCGTTGAATTTATTGTTATAACGGGGCAATGATAACAGGTCATCAACACAACTGGCCAGGTAAATAAATATAGAGGGGGGTGCTGCAAAGTGGGAGGGGGGGAGTGGTTTTCCAGTTGCTTCCCACTGCAAAAGCGCGAAAAATAAGCAGCGTTAATTACAAAGGATCTCCCGGGGGCCAAGTCATAGTCACAGATACACTGCCGTCGATCCCATAGATACAATCCTTGCGCAACCGTTTGGCAGCTGGCCGGCTGGCTAATACTTGCATTTAATTAGGCTTGCAATAATATTTATGTAAATCGGTTGCTGGTCGCCCGATATGCCATGGACAGCTGTCAATATTTGTGAGCTCAAAGCCGCCCCCTACCCCCTCCCCTCCTCCATTTCACTCTTTCACCCGATTTGATTATTGTCCTTGCGAGTGCGTGTGCATGTGTGTGTGTGTGTGGGCGCGTCCTTATCGCTAAGCAAACACTGCAACATTTTGTCGCCATCGCATTTGTTTTTCTTGTCCTCCGCTTGTGGACCTTTGGATATGCTGGATTCTCGATTCGGAATTCTGGATTGTGGATTCTGGACCACCCGGCTGCCGCTGCACTCCAAGCAAACACAAGCCTCCTCTCTTTTTGTTGTTTTCGCATTTAATTTTGTTGCTTTTGACACCGAATGGAGTCGGGTGTTGTCCGGTCATTTTTGTGTTGTCAACCCAACAGCAACAGCAGCAGCAGCCGAAATTTTCGGGTGCCAAATGTGCTGAATTTGCATACCAAACACGCTGTGGAGATACGGTTTTTTTTTTGATTTTTTTTGTGGACCCTCGACAGACGAAAATTTAGATTTTATTACACCGAAATAATGCTTTATGAGATTTTGAAAAATCCAGCCTCAAAACAAATAAACATTCACTCGGTGATAATACTTGGAAATTAATTAAGTGGAAGCTTTAAATTCTCATCTTCCTCTATAATATACCATATATAATATACATATTAATGCTTATTATACAAAACTTTATAGCAAGTTAAAATGTAATTATATATGAAATTGAAAGAAAATTTTATTTTGTCCTAAAATGCAAATTTTAATGCATATTTATTAATTTGACGATTTAGTTGTGTTACTCAACAGAACTAATATTTCATTAAGAACAGGTATATATAATATTAATTAAAAAACATTGTACTTTTACTTATTTTTATAATTTTATAAATAAAATTAACAACATTACTTTCCTTGTATTTATTTACGAATAAACTAAACTTTTGATGAATTTAAATAATTTTCCAAAGATTTCTTTATTTTCTTTGAATGCAATATAAAATATAATTATATATAATTAGGTAAGTTCAATGAGGAACCTTGTGTAGCCCAGTGTAGACCCGAAATCGAGGTTCACTTTCAGGCCTACAGTCTTTGGCACACTTTTAGCTAGCACTTGAGCGCCATTCACATGCCACCCAGATAGTGTCCATACCATATTTCTTTTGTTCAGTCAACGGGCCAGCTATTGACTATATTTTCAAGACGTGTCCGCCATTGAAAACAACAGCTGCCCCTCCGGAACACCCCTCCCCCACCCCCTGTGGAACACCTGAGCCAAGTTTAGCCCACAATCGAGAGCCAGAGATACATTTATTTTCGCCTCCGAAAAAAAAGCGAGTACGATCTCAATGCCGCAATGGCGCCAAGCGAAGTTGACTTTGCTCAAGTGACAATGGCGTCTCACAGACTTTGTGAAAGACTCAAGACGAGACCATGACTAGCTCCTCATCACCATCCCCAGCTCCAGCATCACCCAAATCAGCAGCCGTATTTTCGGCAATCAATCAGCTGAGATTGCGATCCATCTATCGATCCCATCGATCGATCTCCGGTAGGTTGGGTAACTGGTCACTGGTAACTGGTTCGCTGGCTAATAAGCCATAAGCAATACTCGTATTTATGATTCGCACTCATCATTCATGTTGCGCAGGTTGAATTTAACTCGCAGTTTTTGGTCTTTTACTTTCTACCAATTTGCTGCCGGTTGTTTGGCAATTAGGAGCAGCGAGCCAAAAACGGAAAAACTGCAGCCTCAGTTTACTCAGCTAAAGATTTATAATTTGTTCGTTATTGTTCGATTGCTCGGTCTAAGTGAAAGCTAACATTTTCTTTTTTAAATTGTGAATAAATAATCCAAGACGGTTTTTCTTGTGGTTAACAAAAAACGTACTTGATATTATTTATGTCTGTCGGAGAATTAAGATCCAGTTGATCAACTTAATTGAAATAAATAAAAATGTCATTACAGGAAAGTATTCACTTTTTTTAAGTTTTTATAAACTTTAAACTGTAACTATGTAACTTAAGAATTTGGACTTTTAAATAAGAATTTATAAATGAATTTAGTTACAAAAGCCTTGCGAAAAGTCTTTATTTTTAAAACGAAAATAAACAACAAACCTGTTTTTAACGGGCTGTTTTCTTTTGGGATAAAAGACTGTTTGTAATTTGTAACTTTAAAAAGAAAATGTATTACACAGGTGACATTTTTTTAAATTTGGAACCTCTCAAATTGTTTTTTAAGCATCTCATAAAGCTATGCTCAAGACACTTAAAAAACTTCCGATGAAAACTTCTCCTCTTCAAGATTACAACACAACCCTTTCTATTAGATACTTGTGGATATCTCTGTTTCCGAATCCCTTAGAAACGCAGTCACCTGATAACTCATGATACGGCTACCCAGGAAGCCATCTTCCAGTGACAATTGGCCAGATGACTCACCTTCAACCATTGAAAGCTCGAAATCGAACTGGAAACGGCTTGGATAGTTATATATCTAGGAATTCAACGGGTTCTAGGCTATCCGATTTCCCAGGAAAAAGTCTGTTTTCCGAACGCTTATTATGGCCAGATGGAATGGCAACTCCAACGACGAATTGGCCAAATGCTAATGCGCTGGAAATCGGAATAGGAATGGAAATCGAAAGCATTCGATCGAAATAAAACACACACGCAATTGATTTTTTTTTTTTTTTGTTTTTTGAGATATTTTAACATATTTTCAATACACTTTTTTGTTCGGCTCATATTGGTGTGTACGCTAGTTTTGTTGTTTGATAGTTTAATATTAAAGTTACGATTTAATATTTACGATTTAGTTGTATAATTTATTATTGCTTACGTGGGCTAATCTAGATTACTAAGCGATAAATCCGTTGCAATAGTTTTTTTTTCTGTTTCTGTTTGTTGTAATTTAGTTTCAGTTTCGCTGACAAAATGCTTTTAAATGTACGATTTATATATTCTGTGTAGCAAAACGTCATCACAAATTTGCATAGCAGACAATTGCGACTAAGCCTAAAGTTGATAACAATTACAATCTACAATTACAGATACAGTTAATACAATTACAATAATACAATTATGCTGCTGAGTTTGCTTCGTATACGAGAGAGGGGGGAGGGGAGGAGGGTAAACAATCATTAAACAAGATACAGGAGAACAAAGCTGCAGAGTTTTCCTTTCGTTTTGAGATACAAGATGCAAGATACATTATCTTATAGCTGCTCATTCTTTAGCCAAATATATTTACACGAATATACAAGAGAGCCCAGCTTCCGGAGGGGAGGGGGGAGGGGGATAACCTGACCCATCCTAGACCCCGTACTTGATTCCATACTCCTGGTAGTGTCCCACATGGGGCCGGTAGTGACTCAGGTTGCTCAGCTGGCCCAGCTGCCCCAGGTTCCCGCTCAGCGCCGCATGGTGATGGTGGTGATGATGATGGCTACTGATCACCGCCGCCGCCGCTGCTGCGGATGCGGCCGCCACACTGGCCGAAGCCGGTGGACTGGCGCTCTGGAGACTCCCAGTCGGGCTGCCCGTATCCAGCTGGCAGGACTGGTTCTGCTCGAAGATCATATCCCGGAAACCCAGAGCCGACGTGGGACTGTGGGTCAGCACGGAGGAAGGTCCTCCTCCGCCTCCGCCTCCTCCTCCTCCCCCGTTGTTGTTGTGAACGCTGCTGTTGTTGTTATTCCCGGGATGCGTGGGCGTTCCCTGATGCCCATTGTTGGGTATGGGCTCCGAGGGCGGGGTCTCCGGGGTATACCAGCCCCCGTGCGCCGGTCCATGGGGCGTTGAGATCGTGGTGGGTGAGTGGCCCGAGGATTGGCCGCCAGGTGCTCCTCCAGCTCCCCCGCCGCCACCATGGCTACCAGGTGTAAGGGGATGCGAAAC
This sequence comes from Drosophila setifemur, assembly GCA_021224005.1. NCBI lineage: Eukaryota > Metazoa > Arthropoda > Insecta > Diptera > Drosophilidae > Drosophila > Drosophila setifemur. Next base: position 15,655,987 of record JAJJHY010008789.1, read on the forward strand.
GTGCGCCACATGGCGCTGCAATTGCTGGGCATGATGGGCGGCGGCAGCATGGTGGACATGATGCATCTGACTGCTGGCCACACTGGCCAGATTATCGTCGTTCAAGTGATAGGGATAGGCGCTGTGGTGGATCCGCGGGTTGTAGACATTCATCAGGGAGTCCACGGTGAAACCGGGATGCTCCACTCCCCCGCCAGCGGCCAGGTGATTCATTTGCGCCAAACTGTCGTGGCAGGAGTTGAGCATGGCATGGGAGACGTCCTTGCCACTCAGGCAGCCCAGATCCATCAGCGGCTCCTTCTTGAAGTGCGCCGCATGGGCGGCCATGTGCTTGGCCTCCAGTATCCCGTTGGTCATCAGCTTCAGCGGCTTCATCTCGGCCAGCTTCTCGTTCATCATGGCCTGCCGCTTGATGGCCTCCTCCTTCTCCCGCATCACATCCTTCTTCTTGAAGCGCCGCCGCCTCCGCAGGAACGAGCCATTGTCGAACATGTTGTAGGAGTCCGGGTCCAGGGTCCAGTAGGAGCCCTTGCCCGGCTTCTTGTCATCCCGCGCCACCTTCACGAAGCACTCGTTGAGGCTGAGATTGTGCCGGATGGAGTTCTGCCAGCCCTGCTTGTTGTCCCGGTAGTAGGGAAACCTCTCCATAATATACTGGTAGATCCCGTTCAGCGTCACCTTCTTATCGGACGCATTTTGGATGGCCATGGCGATGAGGGCTATGTACGAGTAAGGTGGCTTCACGATCTCCTTGTTCTGGTGCGGAGCACCCAGACCGTAGGCACTGGCCGAGTACGGATACCGGGAGTACTGGTCGTATGCGTAATGTGCCGCAGCTGCCGCGGATGCGGAGCTGGCTGCCGCAACCGCCGAGGCAGATCCGTATCCGGCTGCCGTCTGGGCATAGTGGCGGGTAAAGGAGTTCTGGTCACTGAAGAGCGTGTGCATGGCTGTCGACGAGGGATCCGGCGGATTTCTGGTCGGGACTCCACTTCTGCCGCCGGCTGTCTGCGGGCTTTCTTTTCTTTGCTTTTTGTTTTGTCTCCCCCGAGTTGCTTCAATCACTTCACCTCGCCTCTTATTATTGCTTCTGATAATATTTGCTTAAGTACGAATATCTATATATATATATATGCGGATATATCTGTGTGTCTGCACTGGTCTACTTATATGTATATGTATATGGCGTTTCTTGGGGCAAAATCACACCGCAGAGCGAGCGCAGAACCGTTCGGTATAGTAACACGTCTGATACTGAATCTGTGTAACTGAAATAACATATAGCTCGCATCGGAGCGACGCACACGGCGGCAGAGGCAGCGGCAGCAGCAGCGGCCGCGCAGCTGGCCGGGGCAGCGACGGCGGCAGCGACGCCGGCAGAGACACCCGCACCGCAAAATGTATCTGTGTCTGGGTTGCGTGTATCTGTGTGTCGGTGTAGCGGTGGCCAACCAACGATGGCTGGCCCTCGCAGTCAGTAAGTGAAGAACCGCACACAAGCACACACACGACTCGCACACAGATACAGTATCCGTGAAATGTATCTGGGGGTGAGAGATGGGAAACCCGAAGCAGCGGACGCCATTCATGATTTTTTTTGTTGTTTGTGTCTCCTGCTCTCTGCTGCTGCTGCTTCTGCTGCTGCTGGGAAACTCTGCACTCTGTGAAAATAGTTGTCCCACTGTCCATTCCCCCGACCCCCTCTGGACCCCCCTCACAACCCGCCCTTGTGTTTTTGTTGTTCAAACTAATGCTTAAAATACGGCCTAGGCAGACGGCTCTCTCACTCGCATCCATCGGATACAATGGGTGCGGGAACGAGACAACACATAGTTGAGACACCTGGGAAAGCTAACAGTAAAAGTGGGTGGCTAGGTGGTTCGGTAGCTCGGTAGCTCGGTGGTTGGTGGCTCTGTGGCTCTATGGCTCTGTGGTGCTTCGGTGGTTTGATGGTCCGGTGGCTTTTGTGGCCGGGCAACAACTTCCACCCATCTATCTGCTCTTAACTGTTGGCATAAATTAGTGGGCAAAGTTTTTTCGATTTCAGCTTAAAGTTGAGAATTCTGGGGGTCCGCAAGACCAAAAAGTGTTCTGCTAATTTGCTGTTTGATGGGTTTTTTGTGCCCAGGTTTGGGGGAGTTCCGGGGAGGGAGGAGATCCAACCGTTTGAAGGTTGTTTTCGTTGAGGCCAAGGCATTAAGTATTTTACAAATTTCGCCTTCTTCTTGTGGCGTTTCAATTGGGAGGGCTAAGTGGAGATCTCTTAAAGAAAGCCTTTAACTTATTAAATATACATATTTATGTGCAGGAATTTTAAGGAGTTTCCAGATTTAATATAACAAAAATCAGTCATATTTATTTTTACATTTTTAGGGAGTAGAGGAAAAGCACACAAAAACATAAAAATGTTAAGAGAAAAAAGCGGTTATAGAAAAATTTTGCATATTCATTCGAATAATGCTTTTTATCAAGGTTTTTTAAAAATATTTATATTAAATGGGAAGGGAATATTTTTTGAATTGTTATTATTTCTAGGAAAGTAAAATTTGGAACAGAATGAAAAAAGAGCATGCTATTAAATATGAGGTAGTATGCTCTCAAGAAGTATTCCAATAATTAAAATATAATTAAATCTGCAGAAAAACCACAGATAGAGATAAAGTATTATGCTATATTTTAAGCAATATGACTATAATTTGTGATTTAAATGTTACCTTATATCGAATGGTGATTGATTATAATCATGTTGAATTAATTTAAACCCGAGTTTCCCTCTTTGATTCCCATTAAGGGATTTAACCCTATAAAAAATCGCAAAGATTAAAGATGAACCTTAAACTGAGTTCTTAAATTTGTACCAATTCGCACTTTTCTCCCACGGCTGGATTGCTAACCTATATACAACATGAACATGAAGAAGATATATAAAAACACCTCACCTCCTTCTTGACGCACCGCAGTTCTTGTTGTTCTTGCATTACATTTTTTTTTTTGCCGACTTTATTTCTCCTCTTTTTTTTTTGCTGCTGTTTGAAACAATATTTTTTTATTGACTTTGTCAGCTTTAAAGTAAATTTTATATGTTTATTTGGGCAAGGGCAAGTGTGCGTGTGTGTGTTTGCCTGTTTGCGTGTGAGCCAGAATGAGATGGGATGCGCGTTTGTCTGGTTATTAGGCTCTCTTGAAAAGCAAACAAATGTATTTTTCATATTTATATAATTTAAATGTGAACTTACTGTACTATATTTTTTTTATTATTATTTTCCTAGCTATGCAGTGCAGTGCAGTAAAAATAAAAAAAAAAACTGAGCGCATTTGAAAACAATATTTGTGGCGTCTCGCTTGCACACACCATTCCCCTCTCGCTCTCGCCTCAATCGTCTGGGTAATTGGATACAAGAATAATATTTGGCTCTATTAACGCAATCGCATTATTTTGACAAATATTTGTATTGTTTTAACATAATTTTTCGCATGCGATATGCGGAATGTGGAATGTGGAATCATCGCCATGTGTGTGTCCAGTTATCCAGAGTCCTGCATTTGAAATTCGAATGAGGAGACTCCGACTCGGGCTCAGGCTCCGGCTCCATTTTACGCATTTCATTTCGCCTCCTCCGTATTCTCTCTCTCTCTCCATTGGATTCCTTTTTCTTTTTGTTCAGGATGTCGCCATCGGAGCTGCTGATTTAACAAATTTTTGTCTTCGACATCGGCGCCGTGATTGTTGCGATTGTTTGAGTGTTCGAGTATCTTTCGGTGTGGGTGTGAACGCTTTTTTTTGTGAGTAACTGTCTCCGAGCATGTCTGTGCATTTTTGCACAGTTCATGTTATTTTTACGGAGTTGCCATTGCCTGTCTGTCCCGATTCCCGATGCCCCTGCTCCATCCGTCTATATCACATCGCATCCCATCCCACACAGCTGTCGCATCCATCGGATCCTGCCTGATTCGTATTCGTATCTGCCATATCTGTATCCGTATCTGCAGAGGAATCCCACAGCAGTTGACCTATCAAAATATTGTCTTAGTTTCTTAAAACTGCAACTTAACATTTTCTGAAAGCAAATGCAGTGAAAGTTGAAAGTAGCCTCTGAATCTAGATCGTAATGTGGGTTTAGGTTTTAAAGGGGGGGAATTTATTAACATTTTAAAGTAAATCAGCAATAAATTCATAACAAACTTAAGTCCCTAAAATAAATGTAAGAGTCAAGCCAATTAAATAAAATATATTGTTTCAAGTTACATTATCTTTTTCATATTTCATGTATTTTTCTTTATGTTTTTATATACGTTGATTTACATTTTCAGATAATTGTTTGCGCGTGCTTTACAAATTTCTGCTTAATTTTAGTAAGTTAAATTATGTATTACCATGCTTAAATATTGGATATATCTTTTGGGAATTTTTAAAACATAACTCGTAATTCAACAATTTATATTGTTATTCAAATTGTATTGCCAGAAATAATAGTTAATGACAATCAATCCATTGAACTCCCTTTTTGCTGGTATAATTAAATTAGTATAATAATATTCTTTCCCAATTCCCCAATTAAAAACTATTATTTAATGTAATGTGAGTTCCATGAACTTGAAGCCTTGATAAAGGCCAATTTTGGACACGCTCCCGCCATATTAAATATATATTCAAATGACACCCTCCTCACAATATATACTCGAATTTGGGAAGTACTGAAATGGATGTCTCGCGAATTTGCCACGCTCAATTTGAGGCAGTCGGCGGAACGCAGACAACGCTTTGTTAGATAGCTGGCTTTAAGGCGGACAAGGGGGGGCGAATCCAGGAATCAAGAGATTCACCCACTTGCAACACATGGAGAGAACTCCCTGATCCCGAACATGTGGCAACTCATTGCCCATTATTAAATTTTAGCAATGCCCGTTTTTTTGGCCACAGAGGGAGAGGGGGATGGGGAAGTAATCCAAAGACAATATTGATTTTAAAGTGCAGGGGAGTGCACCTAATCAGACACTTGAACCAAGGATTTAAGCGGCAACAAAAATATCATTTTTTTTCTCGTTCGTTCGTTCGTTCGCTTGGTTTTTGGGAAGGCAAGAAAATGTGCTGCTGGAGTCGTAAAAATGCTGATAAAGCGGTTCCATTCTTTGAAATATGCGCACAAGCACACTCATACACACATACCTATACACACACCGAGGCACACACACACGCACACACAGATACGGCGCTGGCAATATCCGTCAGATACACACGCACACAACCGCACGCTCGGCTGCTCTCTCATGAATATGCATCTTGCTCTACCAATATGAAACGAGGAACGACTGCGCAGCATTGAGAAGGGGGCGTGGCCAATCTGAAAACACGACCAAAAAAAAAAACCACCGAGAATGAGATGCAGCGATGGCGCACTAAATAGCCGCCTCTCGCTCGCACACTGCAGTTTGGCAGATACTTTCGTAGATACTTTCGGTTTTGGGTTTAACTTTCGGGGTGGTTTCGGTCCGGGAGTTGTGGCTAAAATTTAATTGGGAAGAATGTTGGGGGGGGGGAGGAGTAGAGGAGGGGGAGGCATATTGGCAACTCATTAAAATTTATGATTTGTATATCGTACAGAGCTTATTATGCATATAGACTCTGGATTCTTTGTGGGTTCTTTTTGCCCAGACAATTTAGCAGATTAGTTGCAGATACTAAACAGACAGACAGTTTCCCGGGAAGGGGTTGGGAAATATCCGCCATTAGCTTAATCATAATCGTAATCACGGCAAAAATCTTCCGGTCTTAAAGCGGCGGAATTTCAGGAGACGGCGCTAAGTCCGGATTCCTACCTGGTCACCGCTCATCGGTCACCGGCCGGATGCTAATCATCGATGCTTAGCCGGAAAACTTTTTAGGCATGTTTAGACTTTAATGCGCGCCGCGGGAATTCTTAATGAAATCTCGAGTTTTCACTTCGGGTTTTCCCCCAGATGCTTCAGATTTGCTACCTGATCTGTCCTGCTCAATGTGTCCGGTTTTTCCCCACGCACAGTAACCCGAACCCCTGATCCCCTAATGATGATTACGATGTTGATGATGATGGTGATGATTCCACGCGTGTCCTGCGGTTTCTGTGGCTTATTTGTGGTTAACAATTTTTATGGCTTCCGCTCGGAAACCCGCTGGGAAGTGGGTGTTTCTGGCTACCAATGGTAGCTGGATGTTTGGTTCTGGATGGGATGGATTGGAAAATTTATGAAAATGGATGCAATGGCATGGGCTCGGAGGAGGTGAGTTGGGAGCGTGTCCGAGGTGTGGACCTTTTGCTAAGTGATGAGGTGTCGCTTGCTGAGTTTTTCCAGGAACTGACTTTTAGGAAAAGCTAATGAAGGATGTGATCTCAAGCGGGGAAAGGGAGGTATCATTTTAGGGTCTTAAAATGTCATTTATTTAAAGGGTTGCAGGTAAATTAACACATTGGGGGAGTTGATTTTATATATTTGATTTTTCCAAAAAATAAAGCATATATTATTTATATTAGAGGTCTAAGCAGGCTGAAAACTAATGTTATTAAATATAATTGTTTTATTTAGAATGGAAAAGCAGATAATCTGAAGATGGTTTTTAGCCGAAATATATTATTAATTTTGTATACCCGATTATATTACATATATTTAGGAAAAAACTTAATCTTACCTATATTGATTTAAATATTTATAATTAAAGTACTTAGTTAATTAGCACATGAAAAGTAATACTAGAAGTAGGAGTTATGATTAAATGCTTATTATATACGGATTTAATTATTTAGCGGGTTTTTTAAATATATTTGCATTGATCGAAGTTTTCAATAATAAAGTACTACTTTTTTTTTATTCCGATTATACCTGTCTGTAGAAAAATCACCCAATACTTCAAAGTTGATCATAAATTATGCAATCACAAAAATCAAATAAAATATTCAGTACATACGAATATATATCTAAAAAAAAATATGTGTACACTGTTTATTCAAGCTTTTTGATTTGAACCCAAAAGGTTCAAACTGCAGAGGTTGGAGCTTAAATCTTGGAAATATTTGAAACCCAAAACACCCACGAGACCCCAAAGGGAAATCGCAGCCTATACCATATGTGTGCATACATATATCTACCTGATTCATAACGAGGCGTTGGCCAAACACTTTAGCGGGGCATTCGTTTCCCTCCGCAGGCAGCGCTTAAATTCATTCATAAAACACCTTCCCATTCAAATGCCGAGTTGTGTAGTAAGTTGGTCGTATCTGTTGCTCCGGCTTCTGCTGCTGCTTCTGTTGCTGCTGCTGCTGGTCTAATGTTTATTTAATAAATATTCCCTGCCATGTTATTGCAACAAGACTTTTGTTTATTTGTATGGGAAATACGCGCGACATACTCGAGACGTTCGGAGGGATACTATACTCTATATGATTATTTAAAGCGGGGGCAGGCGGAAAATTCGCAGTGGAAAACTCTTTGAATGGCTGCTGCTGCTGCTACTGATGCTTCTGATGTTTATGGGGAAATCTATATTTTCGTTCGCTCCGCTCCGGTGTCCGAACAATTTGGTATGGCTCCGTCTATGATAACAATCGGCCAGCAGCTGGAAAATCCTTGCGAAAAACGTTTTTAATTTTCGCATAAATTTAAAGTAAATAAAAGTGCAACAAACGAATTTTTTCCGTACAAATTGTTTATTTTAACTCAAAGAAAATTGTGTGTGTGTGTGTGCGTCTGCACCGTTTTGCAATGCGAAAATATATAAAAATGTTCAAATCATTTTATTTATTTATTTATTTATGCAGGCTGTGTGCATCTTCGATTTGCTTTTTCGTCCTAGTCCCGGGCTGTGTGCTATCGCCAGGATTCTGATTCAGCAGGCTTCGTGTGTTTACTTGACGCGCAAATCCTCTTACGACGGCTCGGCCTCAGAGCCTCGCTGTCCGGTGTCCGGTGTCCGCTGTCCGGTGTCCCCTAGTCCTTCGTCCTTTTTCTGGTTTTTCGATTCGATTCGAGGCGGAGCGAAACGGACAATTGCATGTTTTGATTGCCGCCTGCAATTGTCCTGTTCGCTTCGCTTCGCCTCGCCTCGGTGCTCGTCCTTGCGATCCTTGCGGTCCTGCGGCTGCCGGTTGCCGGTTTGCTGCTGTGCACTTGTGACAATATTTTCATAATTTTTGCATCTCTCCCTTCCCTTTCCATTTTTTTTTGCGCACATCGCCAACGGTAGGTGCGTGTGTAAACATTAACTTTTCAAGAAGATTTAATCCCGATTATCCTTTGACTGTAAAATTTTTCACTCAAAACTTCTTTCGTTTCGAGTTCCGATTTGCGCCTTGTGTTTGTCTTTGGCTTTTGCGGCCGCCAAGAATGGCATTCCGTTTCCCTTTTTCCCTTTTTGCGTCCCATCGTTGTACGAATCCCTATCCCTCTATATCCTTTGGGATTGGCCAGCGTCTCGTCCTGCGGCCGAGATAATGATCGGGCGGCGACGACTTCTTGATGCGATTGCTGCTGCCTTTTCACCTTGTCGCAGGACAATGGCCAGGGGCCTCGCTTTGCGGCTGGCCACAGAGATTGTCCCCGCATTTGACTCTGGGCAGGATTTTAATTTGTTCATAAAGGTGAGACAATTAACGGAATAATTGGATTGTTCATCTTGCGGACAATGAGGCTGGGCTTGTGCCGCAAAAATTTCGAGGCTCGATGGCCATCCTTTAAGCTGATTAGTTCTTCGATGGGTCACCGATTGTTATCCCATTTCTGGCTCAATTAACTTTTGCCTATCTGCATATCTAAGAATTGTTTTGACGGAGGAAAATACATGATTATCTAATTATTTGTGTATTAGGAGCATTATTAAGCCAATATTAATCGAAAAATTTGATAATCGGTGGATTACATTTTTGGGTACTTGGAATACTGAAAATTTTCATCGAAATGAAAAGATTCCTAAATTTGACTAATCTTGGAACAGATAGCGAACCTTTACATTTGTGTAGAATTCCTTCTTCTTCTTTAATATTCTTTTATCTCTTCTTTAAAATATAAAAAACAATGGAAATACATTTTTGCAGTTTATTAAAAACCAAAAAAAAAAAAAAAAGACACTAGATTGTATTTAATTATGGCCAGCATGCTGAAGTAAGTATTTGTTGGCTACTCCGACTTTAATTTAAGCAAAACATAGAAAGTCTTAACACTAAATTTGTACAGCTCATTCAATGGAAAAAAAATTATAAATTATTTTAAATTTCAAAATAAACGCGCTCTTTCGATAACGGAATCGATTTAACTCATAACTATGTCGTTATAATGGCGCCACCTAACGAACGGTGGCTGCAGTTCGTTGGAAGGTGGCGCCCTGAGCTGTGTAAAATTGCAAATGCCGGTGTCAAATGTACATGTAAATAAGTTAGTGCTGCCATCTTAGAATCTGTGATCATGCAGTGTTGCCAACTTACTTATTGTGTTAGGGCTGTCAGTGTTACCACATAGGGGAATATATAAAAAAAAGCAACTGAAGAAAGTGCCGCCACCTGGCGCTAGGAGTACGAAACATTTTCAAAAACTAAAATTATATTGAAAAATGTTATTTTCGAGAAATAACATTCTGCAATATTAAAAATACCTCTTAAATTTGATTTTTATACATCAAATTAATACTAAATCTGATTTTAAAAATATTAAACAAAAATATTTTATATTATGGGAATATATAAAAATAAAGCAACTAAAGAAATTGCCGCCACCTGGCGCTAGAAGTACGAAACATATTTAAAAATTTAGAATTAAATTGAAAAATGTTATTTACGAGAAATAACAGTCAGCATTAAAAATTATAATTATTTAATATTCACAAAAATTTAAAATACCTTTTAAATTTGATTTTTATTCAACAAATTAATCCTTAATTGGAGTTTTATTATAAAAATTAAACAAAAGTAGATTATGCCTTGCCCCAATACTTCTCAAAATGCTTATTAAATGGTTTCAAAATTCGCTTTTCTTTAATTGTCTTGTTATAAATAAGTTTTGTTTTTTTTATTGCTACGCGTACAATAGATATATTAATTATATTTGATTTCTCTTTTGTCTGCCACTACTTAAAGCCTAGCTCTACAACTCGATTATCCTTTGAGGTAATGATAGTGATGGTCCAATCCAATCCAATCCAATCGGATCGCTGCGATGGCTAATTGGTGTACTTGATGGTCTCATAGTAGCCGCCATTCATCGGAGGCGGAGGAGGAGTGATGGACGGCAGGTAAACCGGTTTCCGGTCAATCGGAGAATGGTCGATCACATGGTTACCGCCCGCCTGCGATGGCGGCAATGGCGGTGGTGGTGTCATGGAGCTGTGGCTCTGATGGTGCTGGTGGTGGTGCTGATGATGATGGTGATGATGCTGCTGAATGCTGGACAATCCCGGCAGCGGCTGCAGCGAGATCGATCGAAGGCCTGGAGGGGAAAAAAACGAACAGAATCCGATTAAACTTGCAGCTCCTTCTCCTTCTGGATTTTATGGACAAGCGCTAAAATTCACACTGCTCCGCGTCGCCGGCGGCAACTATAAAAAAAAGGGAGTCGAGTGCCACATAGACTACCATATGTTGCTCTCTCCCCCAACCCATCCCTGTCCCGGTCCCGGTAATCCGAGCTGTGAACCGTCAGCAATTAAATCACCCTGATTGACGCGAACACCCAGGAACATTGCGATACCCCGTCAAGTGCATTGGGTGCACAGGAAGAATTAGTTGGAAAGCACGATAGGATTAACAAACCAAATACATAAATTAAATTCTTTAACAAACTAATTTTTAAACATTTTTGATTTGCTTAAAAAATCTATAGAAATAAACCCAACAAACTTGTTTATCTATTTTATATGAACAAATAGATTAGTTTTATGGAAAAAATGTTTCTAGAGAGTTTTAAAACTTTCTAAATATTTATAATACACTGATAATAGATTTTAAATTAAGCTGATATCAAAGATCATTTGTCGATTCCTCAATTCCTAATAACTACATTTTTCCGTTTTAATTTTTTCGAAAACATATCATTAAATCTTAGCTCTCTCTCCCGACTCCCCTCTTTTTCTCGCAGTGCAGCTGCGACTCTCATGACTTTCTGGCGCTGCTCACTTACCGTTGTCCAGACTGCTGCCACTTGTTGCATATGAGTAGCCCGCGGCCACGAGACTGGCGGTTGGTGCATAATCGCTTTGAAGCGCCGCCCCAGCTCCCAAGGGAGATCCGGAGGAGACCGCTGAACTGGGGGCCATGCCCAGGGCGGAGTGGGCCAAAGGGGGCGTGGATGCGGAGCCATTCAGACAGGTTATATTCGAGTAATGGGGCAGGGAGCCCACGCCCACACCCACTGCCGAAGAGCCATTGTGGGCATGGACACTCCAGGCATCCCCGAATCCTTGGCCACCAGCCGAAGTAACGCCTCCGCCACCGGGTGTGGCATATTCATAGCTACCGCAGGCGGGCGATCCGTAAAAGTTGGCATTGTCCTGGTTTAAAAGAAAAGCGATTGTTAATAAGGTTTAAGTTTATTTAATTAGGAAAGAAACTATATATGAAATCAAGATGAAGATTCAAATGTTATTCAGAATTAAGTGCACAAGAAAAAAGAACCATTCAAAATATTGATTTAAAATAAACATTTGCAATTAAATTTAACACGATTCAACTCTTTTTTTTCCATCTTAATTTCACATCTTAATTCTCCACTTACCATTCCCGCATCCCCGTAACTTCCAGTGTAATATCCATTGGCATGGGCGGCGTACGCCTTGACCTTGATCTTGGAGCGATATCCCCGGGGGCGACGCCTCAGGCTGCCCTCGTCCTCGAAGAGATGCGCCGAGTTCTCGTCGATGGTCCAGTAGTTGCCCTTGCCGGGCTTGCCCACGCCCATGCCCTTGGGCAGCTTCTTGAAGCACTCGTTCAGGCTGAGATTGTGACGCACCGAGTTCTTCCAGCCCACATACGATCCCCGGAAGAATTCATAGCTGCAGAGCAATTAAAAGTATTAGCTTTGGATTGCTATTTATAAATGTTTCATTATTTTAAATCATTTTATTTAGATTAATTCTAATTTTAACCATCTTTTAAAAATACGAAACCCTTCCAAAATGCATAAAACTTGGTACCCAACTAAAAATTAACAAATCTCATAATATGGCAATATGAAAAATGTTGATTGTATCTCATATCCTAAAATCTAATTGGATATTTTTGTTAGTTCCCAAAGACAGGCTTCAAAAGATGAAAATTGATAATCGAGCGTTTATTTATTTGGCTGTGCCCGGCGAAACTCAATTAAATTTCTTATTTTTTTGGGTTGATCGACTGGCGACTGGCGACAAAGAACAAACGATGTCAGCTTAAAAGCCTCTCACGCATGCCCAATCCCCTCCAGCGTCTCGTCCAGCTAAAGCTCAAGTGGAGTTCCGTCTCGTCGCCGAAATCGAAATCCAAACAAGCCGGCTGCGAAATACGAGCTATCTGAAGGATGCGCATGCGTTTTTGTTTAAGGGGGAGGAGGGGGAAGGGAAGGGGGAGTGGGGTGTCGGGGTGTCGGGGAGTCGTATTGGCTAAATAAAATTGGATGCAAGTAAATAAACCCGGGCGACATATTTTTATGCCATAGCCCGACTTTAGCGGTGCAAGTATTTGTATCTGTATCTCGGCGATACTCCTCGTGTCCGGGTGTCGATATCGCCAATTGGCTCCGTCTGCCCCCGGGTTAATTTCAAGAGAGATTTTAGTCTCGAGATCGAATTTTCAAGGGGGGAGGTTTGGAAAGGGAAATGGCCATTGGGTGGGGAATGAATTAGGTGATCCATAGATTAAGTGGATAATTAATATATTTCGTATAATTTAACCATTAAATATCCATGATTTATATTGGTTCAGAATACTATTTTAAGTCAATTTAAACTAGTTTAAAAACATTTTTTTTATTTTGTTTATCAATTATATGTTTGATTTTAATGATTCTTAATTGAAAGAAAAATAAAGCATTTTTTTCTGATAAAAACCAAAATATTTAATGACTAAACTATCTCAACTATCTATCTTTAAAACATTTATATCTCTTAAAAAATTCAAATGGGATTACGGGTCCCCTTAAATTTTCCAATCAATATTTAACTAACAGAGTCAGATACTTTAATAAAATATCAAATTAATTAACTAACCTTCTAAAAAACAATTAAAGATAATTAACAAAAATAAAACTTAACCCCAATCAATCGAAATATATCCTCACCTCTTTTGCAAATGGGCGTAGATCTCGGAGAGCGTCAGCTTTCCGGTGGGCGACTCCTTGATCGCCTGGGCAATCATATTGATGTAGCTGAGAGCTGGCTTCTCGGGCCGGCGGGTGCCCGACTTCTTGGTGGTGTCCGGAGTGCTGACCGCCTCCTGGTTGCCGGATCCACTCACCGATCCCTTGGGCGTTGTTCGCGAACCGTTCTGACCCGACGGCGAGCACTCGGACATGGGGGGCGAGCAGCTGGAGCTGGAGTAATTCAACGCACCCAGACCATGGGCATTGCTGATCACCTGGCTGGGGGAGGCGGATATCCTGGGGAGGTAAGCTCCACCTGGTGAGTGCTGCAGCTGATGCGTTTGCTGCTGCGCCTGCTGCACCTGCTGCTGCTGTTGGGTTTGCACCTGCTGCGGCGAAGGCTGATGCTGGTCCACTTCGTGAGTGGTGAGCAGCTGGTAGTCGTTGGCACTGAGAATGGTGTTGTTGGAGCAGTACTTGATGGTGGAGGCATACTGATGGTTCATCGGCTGCAGCTGCACTTGCAGCGGCTTCGATGTGGAGCTCACATACTGCAGATCCTGGGGCAGATCCGTTGGCGTCTTGGAGTTGGACTGTGGGGAGGGGGAGCCGGCCGAATGAGAGGTCATGAGGACGCCATAGGCCGGAATCGGACTCGACGACGCCGGCGGAGTGGCCATGCTGTGCAGGGCACTCAGACTGTGACTATAATGCTGGGCACTGGACACGGGCGTTCCGGTGTTGGTGGCTTCCATATAGTGCTTCAGCTCCATATATCCCACATTTGGCTTCTCGTCCACCAGCTCCGTGGGTGAGTCACCGCCACCCATTGTCTGGTAATTACCGCTGGGCAGGAGATTTCCCGACCTATACAAGTGCCCGCCGTAGGGATGGGGGTGAGCATGTGGGTGGCCAAAGTGGGGATGGTGATAGTAACCACCTCCGCCCCCGCCACCCAAACCTCCAGCACCACCACCGCCCAGCTGATCCACCGACATAGACGAGCGATCCGACACCTCCTCACTCTTGATCATGTTCACTGGGGTTCTATGTTTTTTTTTTTTCTTTTCTCGAAATATTTAATATATTTCCAAAATAATTTTCTTAATCTCTTTCCGATGTATATATGTTCGGGAAAAATCACGCGCGCTTTCCCCGGACGGTATTTGAACTTTTTCCTATCCGCTGGAAGAGACCGCTCCGCTTGGCTATTCTCGCTCAACTGATCGGACAGATCGGAGGTCGCTCCTGGAGCAGACCCGAAACCTCGATCTCTTTGCGATCCACTTGAGTTGCCATCGGGCCCGGAATCGGAATCGGAATTCTTTTTTTAGTCCGCCTACGCCTTAGTCCGCTCTCCTCAGTTGCTCTCTTTATCTTTTGCCCCGCCAATGAGATTTTCCTCTCCGAGAAAATGCAAAACGAATTGGAATTGTATCTCCGACTTGGACTTTAGCTACTGTGGAGTGCGTATAGATGGAAGTGAGGGCTTCGGTATGTCAGGTATCTGAGGTATCTGGGGGAACGTTTGAAAATCGAGCTTGGATGGGATTGGAATTACTGTTCATGAAAATGGATTCTTGAATAATTGAATAAGAACCTATAGATATGTAAAAGATACAAAAAATTAATATTGTGTATGGTGCTTTATATGTTTGTTAAATAATAAATTTAATCTGGAAATAAGGGAGCATAAACAAATTTATAAGCCAGAGACTAACAAATTAACCAATTAAAAAATTCTCAGTATAATATTAAACTGAAAATGAAGGAGTATCTTTTAATTGAGTATATAATATGAATTCCTGAACAAACTAAACAATTTAAAATAACACCAATTAAAGATATTCTTCAATACAATATTGTCAAATAAATATGAGAATCCGATATTAACTTTAATTTTGTATTACTTAAAAAATGCAATCAACATATGTGTATTTCAAATCATTAAAATATTATTAAGCATATATAAGAATCTCAGAGAATCTAACATACATTTAGAGAGAATTACACATTAGTTCCTAGCCAATTAATTTAGTATATTTAAATTTAGTACACTTTGCAATTTGGCAAGTCTTTCATTTTGTTTTGTAAACACGAGTTTCTGCATTTATTAAGAACTCATTTGAAAGATCGCAAAATATCGCGATCGGAACCCACTCATTACTGACTCATTATGGTTATTGTTTCCGACCCAAAATCGAATTTGAGTTAAACCATTGGCAACCTTTGTGGAGGTGGCGGCCACCCCTCCACCTCCACCCCGCTGGCACTCGCCCCTGGAGCAGTCAACAGTTAATAAATAGTGGAAATCAGAAGGAGATCCTCGAGAGCAGCGCCATCCCCGCAATTAGCCCGAATGAATTAACGTTTCGGTGGAAAAAAGGAAGCGGCCGTTGCTGGAGGCGGCATTCGAATTTCGAAACGAGCTGTTAATTGATTTAGTCGTTGCCTGGCACGGATCCGGACGGAGATTGGAACGGTAGTGGTAAGGGGTGGGGTAGGGGTAGGAGGAGGGGGAAGGGGAAGGGG
>JAJJHY010008789.1:15672064-15745910 GCA_021224005.1 Drosophila setifemur
TACATTTAATATATTTTATTAGTTTAAAGCAAATTAAAAGAAAGTTTGTGCTCAAGAGTATTTTAATATTTCTTTATATATTATAAATGAGCAATACCTATATATGTATATTTTAGTTAAATAATTCTTTATATATTATAAATGAGCAATACCTATATATGTATATTTTAGTTAAATAAGATTATATTGAAGAGAATCTATACAAATAAGAGACACTTATATGTTGATATAATTTATTCCCTATTTTAAATATATTATTAAAATAATTTATGGCTAGCAGTTTAATTTAATGTTTAAAAATATATACAAACATTTTACGTGCTCAAATAAATAATATTTGTAACATAAAATGTTAACTACTAATACCGGAATAATATTAATAATACCCCTTCTACGCCCATGCATTTTAAACGATGGTGACGCCGTTCTGTGCTCTTTGTATCCCTCTCTCTCCCTCTCTATCTTTCTGGCTCTAGATCTCGTGCCTTCTCTCTTCCTCTGTCGCTGGGCGGCGGGCATGGGGCAATGTTTCAATTCGATTCCCCCAAACACGCGAAACGAGATACACACGGGCACGCACAAAGATACAGATACATTTTGTGGTGCCGGCGGTGGGAGAGACACACGGAGGCGGAGTTTTGTTTACATTTCACGAAATTCTATTTGTCGACGGCGTCGGGGCATTGATTGAGAAAAAATCGAAGAAGAGTAAAATTCCGCTGCTGCTCCTGCTCCTCTTTTATTTTATTTTATTTTCCGGCTGTCTTGCGGGGACGCGGCGGCCTGAAAGATATTTTAATTTCATCCGCTGGTATTTAATTTTGTTGTTGTTCATCCATGTACATATCGGGCCACTCGCCATTTTCAGCGAATTTCCCCAATGCCATTCGGGTTTTCCAAATATCTGAATTCCTCGGTTCCTCCTTAGTATTCAGTTATTTTTCACTTTTGGCCATTTTTCTTGCGGCTTCTGTGGTTTGGAGGCCATAAATTAATTTTACTTTTGATTATTATTACTTCTCCTTATTCCGATTTTGTTTTTTTTTGTTTTTGTTTTTAATTTTATTTTTCTGCTTTTGCCTGCTGTTTTTGTTTTGTGCACAGATTGAGGAATTTTTGCTGCGAGTGAGGAATAAATTAAACAGGCCCCACCAATAGCTCACAGACCCCGAAGATATCGGAATCGGGCAAAATTAATTAATTGCCCGGCGATGGATTCCTAGGAAATTCAAAATGATGTACGATTAGGTTGTAATTTAATTTTTAAATATGATGCACAATTAATTTTGTATGAAAATTGGGCAAGATGCAATTGGAAGGTGTTAAGAAATATCTAAGTATTAATTATTATGTTGGGCAACTATTTTCTTACGCAACTTTGAGATACATCCAAATGACGCCGAAAATTTCCCACAACATTTTCCTTCCACACAATTTGATTTATGTAGGATTTGCCGAGCTGTAAAATGAATATTTATTGGAAAACTGATCAAAGATTTGCCGGCCATATTTTGACAGTTTCCGTTTCACCAGAATGTTTGCCAAGAATTCTTGACGGGTTTTATTTTGGCATTTCCCGGTAGGACATCTTGTCTTTATGGCCGATTATTTATAGCCATGTATGTCCGACCAAAATGCACTGGCCGCACACAACGCGATGCGTCAGTCCAACTGGGTCAGAAGTTCCGCCCACAGATACTTCTCTATAATTCCAATATATCCTACGGGTGAGCTCCTCTTATAGACATAACCACAGAGCCATAGACAGATCCATAGCCATAGCCATAATAAACATAGCTAAGGGAATTCCCAAACAAAAGTCGTCATCGTTCCACTTTCAAGTTCAGATAATCATAATAAAGATAAGTTGGCATAGACGGACGGTGGTGGTACGTCTTTGTTTTGCTTTTAATTTTAATGTTAATGTTATTAAATGGCCGAAAATTGTTTACTATTATGCATGTTTGTAAACAAAATTATGTATACGCCGCGTTGAGTCGCCAGTCCGTTTCTAGCCCAACCCAATCCCATTGATGCCCACTCTGGATGCCTCTCTGCTCCTGGCAAGGAGAGGCAGGCAGGCAGGCAGGCACTGGCATTGTTTAAACTGTAGTTTTTGATAAACATTTAACAATTAAACGCTGTACTCTAAACACACGATCCACGATCCACCACCGATCTCCGACCACCGACCACCGACTGCTGGTTGTATACAAGAAGAAGCCGCATTCGGATTTGTTTTTGCACACTGACCTACAACAACTGGTGGAGCCAAAACAATTGCACCTAAACTGGATTCTCCTCCCTGCCACGCCCCCCCGGATTATTAAACCTCCCTCTCTCCCGTTTGCGGACAATAAATAATCAAATAGCCGCCAAGGGAAAGGAATCCGAAATAATTTCAAAATATTTACATAGAGTTTTCGGACCGAAAATTATTCCGTCTAGTTAAACTTCGCTGCCTCCTCCTCCCCCTCCTCCTCCTCCTCCTCCTTTGCTGGCCAAGTCTTTGTTTAAATATTTACATATTCCGGTGTGTGTGTGTGTGTGTGCAATTTGTTGCTTAGATCTCACTCCCATCGATTCCCCGATCTGATCCCATTTTTGTTTATCGCACAGTTTTGATTAGGATCACGTGTTGTGGCCAAAAAACCAAAATCAAATACACAAACACGATATTATTTTCCTCTTTTCCGTTTTTTTCCGCCTTTTCCGCTTTTAACCAGCCACGTTTTAAGTTGTTATTGTTTTTTCCCACGACTTTAATTATGTGTTTGTAAATATTTATGAATTTCCACGCTTTATTTCCCATTAAACGCGAGCATTTCTGGTTAAGTGGATTCGATCTTGTTTGGGCTAAATGCGGTTGACAAACTTAAATGGTATAAACACTTTGGTAATATTGGAAGTAGAAAAAGGCCCAAAAAGGTAAATATTTAGAGGATGGAGGTGTAGTTTATATATTAATTTAGTTTCTTGTTTTATTGCGAAAGCAGATGAGGATAATTGTGCAGTTTTAGTTGGTTACTAAAAAGAAAATATTAATATAACTTATATTTTATGGATTGTTTAATTAAATCTGCTTAAAATATTTCTGCTTATGAATGGAAGTACATCAGAATTTAATCTGATTTTCGATTTTAGATATTCATTGACTGACTAATATCCTAAATGAAAAACAATAAAAAATAACCAAGAACATTGGTAAATAAATTAAATAAAATCAACAACCTTATTATTAATTATTCGATTTATTTTAATTATCTTTTCAAGATCAAAAATTTTCGTATACATATTTTTATTTATTTAACATTCCATTGCTTTGCTTTAAGAAATAATTTTAAAAGGAAATTTAATTCTCATTGAGCGATTTTCCTTATTTTAATTGCTCAAACACTATTAAATAAAAACTAATTAAAACATTTAACTTATAGCCAGCTTAAATATATTTTCCTTACATCCTTAATTGTTCTGTTAATTGGCACCTCTCGTTCTTGCCTCCTGTTGTGACCAACAATTGCCACATCGCGCCTCTTCAGAGTTGGCCATAAACACCTTTCTGGCTCTGATACATACATATGCGAGTGTTTGTGTGAGTCCAAGATGGCCGACTTGCGCAAGATGGCCAAGAATGTGCCGTTAGCTTGTCGGTGCCATTGCCAAACTATGCAAACTATGGGCCCGCCGACGCAGTAAAAGTTCAGAGGCGTCTGCGGACCCCTCCCCCTCCTGCTACCCCCCCTGAAAGGCGCTTTGCGCCATTCAACTGTCGAAGCTGGCGCAATAAAATCGAACAATTTATAGACTTGCGATCCATTTGGTGCGCAATAATTGCGCCAAATGTTCGGAAAATTAAGAAAAAGAAAAGAAACGGGTCAGGGTATGGAGCGAGAATCCCAGAGAGCGAGGAGCGAGGAGCGATCTACAACAAAACACTTTTGAAAATAAGACCTACAAAGAATCGACGGCGGCACTTCGGATCTACAAATCCGATCCGATCGATCGCATCCGATTCTCCGCTTGGGGCCATTGTTGTTTAGCTTTTAGTTTAATAGCCGGTACTTAAAAATGCGTTGACTCACAGCAAGCTGCCCGATCGAATGCACTGAAAGTTCATTTTTATATAATTCGGGGTAAATTAAAAATATATTTTTCCATTTAAATAATGTGTTATGTTCAATTGTGTGAAATTAAGTATTATTTATGGCTACATTTGACTCAAATATTTTCTATATTCTAATTTCTTAATTTACTTAAAATTAGCTACAATATACTATATTTTTGTTGTGTATCGACAAAAGAGCAGGAAACTGAAAATCAGAATATCTGATGATATGGATTTACTCGCTTGTCATCGACTCGGCGATTCCGCAACGTTGGCAGTAATTAATCTCTTGGCTTAAGCACTTTTTGGCCAAAATGGCTGATCACGCACATATCGACCTACGATCTACGATTGCCAGTCTTTCCATCTTTCTCCTGCGATCTGCAATCTGCGATCTGCGATCGGCGGTATTGTATCTTGGATATTGTATCTCGGTTCGCCGCAATTGGATGGCATCTGTTTCGTGTCAATTGACGCTCATTGTCGTCATTGGCTGTGGCTGTGGCTGGGCTCCCCTTCCCGGGAAACTCCCCTCCTTTCCCCCTTCACTTCCCCCTCCATCTCCCCCCAATTGCCCTTGTCGCTGGCTTTGTTCTTCCTGGGCTTTTGTAGTCCCTCGCCTTTTTACGCATTTCGAGTCTTTTGGCCTTCGAGGGCAGCGCACCTGTGGGGTGCCTAAAAATATCCGGCGAACGGGTTGAAAATTCTTGGCCAACATTGAAATGTCATGGGCTCTGTTCCACAGCCGGACAGCTAAATGCTGAAACTATTTGCTTAAATGATTTTCCACATATCAAGGGAATTTTTCGAAAAAAATACAAGTAGCTATCAGGTTGAAAAAACAAGAAATCCTTGCACAATTTGGCAGTTTAATGTGGCAAATATTATTATCTAATTTGCAATATCCCAAAATAATAATTTTCAATTTCATAGTTTAACTGAGGCTATTTATCAAGGCTTAATGATTTAATATACGAGTATCTAATAGAAAAATAATTTTTCAAATATAATCGATACTAAAATGGACATGAAAATATAATCTTATTTTTTATTTAAAATATCTTTATAAACATATAAGTAGTTATCACGTTACAAGTTTATAAAATCCATTTACAATTTGACAGTTTAGTGTATCAAATATTAATATAAAATTTGTAAAATGTTTAAATAATATTTTTACATATCTAAGTTGGATAGTTGGTTATTTATCAGGGTTTAATGACTTAAGATATGAGTGTCTTAATGAAAAATAATTATCTAAAAATATTCAAAATAATTGGAAAACATTGGAGGTTTGTAAATACTTTCTCTGAATTAAAATTTTTCTTAAATTTTCTTAAAAAAACCTCCTCTCTATTAATCAGAATCCTCCCCAGAATCATTTAGAAAGCCCCCTAAGCAATCATCACCAGATCATTAGTGAAAAGTCAGGGTCCTAGAAGCTATATCATTTTCAAGTGGTTTTCAGGAGCAACCCAAAATAAATGTCGATTTTTTTTCGGGGTTTAATCATTGGCGACATCCTGACGCAGCAGTCGCCTAATTATCCGCACCATAAATCGAACCAATTGAGGCGCTGACGACAAATATTTTGACGTGGCGCCGCCTTGACTTTTTTTTTTTTTTTGTACCCTACCCCACCTATTTTTTTTTGTTTCGGCACCCTAACTCTCTGGTCCGAGGATAATGTGTGGTCGGCACTTGAGATGGGAGATTTTGTAAGCGGTAGCCACGGGGAACTGGAAACTCGGCGTGTATTTGAAACCGAAACCGAAAACCAAACCAAACCAAACCCAACCCAAAACCAGAAAATGCAAACAAAGCAGCAATTGAAATTTTACTTGTGTCAACCGCAGGGCACAGCTTGTAGAATCAGAAATCCGGATGATGTCCAATAAGAATCGGTGCCAGGGGTCAGGGATCACATTAGCAAGATTCCGCCCAGGATAATTGCTAATTTTACCGATTGAAAGAGATCTAACATTTGCATTTATATTATCATTTATGGGCTTTATTTTCTTCTATCAGAAAATGGAATCCAAGCAACAAATGATTTTAACACAATTAAATAAATTATTTACTCTTTAGAAAAAATATTTTTGCATACCAATAGACAAAATTTGTGTAGTGAGATTCTCGCTTAAATTTACCTTTTGAGGGATTTATTTATTCATGTTGCGGGTTTTAAATTTAACCATGAACAAACAGATGTCCGATACCATTTTCAAACTGGTCATGGGCCTCATCAGTCCTCGCCTTTTTTCGGGCTCTGGAAATGGTGGTGATTCAACCAAAATCGATCCACCCAAAAAGCCAACCAAACCAGAAACGGATCATTGCGGGAGAAGTGAGTTTTATCTGATATTGAAATCTAACTGATATCAAATATTGAATATACGTGTATTTATTTCAATCCAAAGGTATGGCGCCCACCGGACCGAGATGCAAAGAACCGCCCGGGGGATCGGATAATAAATCTGGCGACGATAAAAGTATGAAAATGTGGTTCTTTTCAAAATATATGTATTATATTTTAAAGAGACTTTCGTTTGACAAAATATTCTCAAAATGTCATTTTAACTATTTCGTCTATTGTTAATCGCCAATATATATATTTTTTCAGGTTCAGAGACTAAAACCGATGCAGACCAAACAAAGCCCGATGATAATAAGTGTTAAATCTTAGTTTAATTGGTAACAAATTGTCAACAAAAGATATTACTTTTCATGAAAACATTTTATCGAGTATGCCCTGCAAATACTTTTCGGTTGCTTTTAGACAGAACTTCAGTTTTCGAGTTCCACACGTCAAATCTTAAAAATCCCGGAAAACGGCGTAAAAAATGTCGCGTCTTTTGCTGCAGTGCCGCAGGACATTGGTGGTCCTTCGTCAACAAGCAACGGTGAAAAATGAAATGGGATTGTTCAGTATGAATATGGATAAGTGCGCTTTCCTTGGCAAAGATGAAAAGCCTGAGGTGACTGAGGAAAAAGAACAAAAGAGGTCATAGGTAAGGTGATTTATAACCATGTTGAAGGTAATCCATAATGGAATTACCCCTTTTAAATATTATATAAAAAATTAATTTTTATGTTTTTACAAACTTATAATTCCAATATATTTAAAAATGTAACAGTCAGTAGATAAATGAATTTATTCCTTCACCAACAGGCTGCTGAATGGCCAAGAAATTACCATATTGTTGCCGGGGGCACCGACATGAATCGGGTTAATTTTACGGGCAGATCATAAAACGGAAGGCGAGCAGACATTATAAAGCCATAAAGCAGCAACTAAAATCGGGCAGAAATAGCTCGAGAAGAGAGCGAGTGATAAAACTAAAACAAAAACACAATTTCCATGGCCAGTTTACGATGGATCATAACTATAACCCTCCTCCAGACGCTGAAGAAGACGAACTACAGACATGCGGAAAATGCTGACCGGGAAGACGTTTCCAAAATTTTGAAGCAAAAAAACATCTGAGAAATACAAAATACAAAATACAGTTTTTGGGATATAGATGAGTATTTTATTCTGGGGAAAACTGCACTTTATCAACTGGCAGGTGCTTAAATATTTCCCACGCAAGAACTTTCGCAATCTTTGAAGTGCGATTCTCATCTGCAGATAAACGACAATAATTAATCCGAAATCTGAACCCGCCGGGGGATAATGAAAATATCTCACATACTAGAGTGGGTGGATTTCTCCCTTCCCCCTTTTGATATTTCGGTTCGGTTCTTCCCATTTTTAATAGCAATTCAATTGCATTGCCAGCGACTTTTGCTTCCTGCCACGGCTGCATTTTTTTTTCCGGGCAGGTTGCAACCTTATGGCCATGTAAGATCTGTATTTTCGGGTTTTCCTTTGCCATCATGTAAACAAAAAACAACATACCCCTCCCCCTCAATAGTTGAAATACTTTTCACCCAACTCCAGAGAAAAATCTTTTATTTTTATATATTTCTTTGTTGCCTTGGGCAGCGATTGATCGCTCCTTGATCGGTCGTATTTTTTTTGGGGGGGGTAATTATTACTTTAACGCAATGTAAACAAATCGATGCGGCTAATTTTAGTTGAAGAGATTATTCGCTTTGCTTTTACGATTCTGCGGCCTCATTTCGCTGGCGAATCGTTGGATTTTTATGTTCCGAATTTGGGGTATCTTTTATATATCGGTTGGAAGATGAATGAGTTCAAAGGATTTATGATTTTGTTGTGAATGCTGGGGATAAATGTTAGTCCTCCTTCCCCTTGATAATAACTTAAGTTCTCCCAAGTTCAATTCTCTAGAGAAAATAAACCTCCCTCTCCTCCCCACACTTTTATTTTCTCTACTTGTCGGCAATTGACGGCTTTTGAAAAAGTGCCGAAAATCAATCGGATTCGGATCCATCAATACTCTTCAAACGCTTCGCGTCTGCCTCCGTCTGCCTCCTGAAACTTCACTTGACTGCGTCGGGAGATTGAAAGGTGGGGCAGAGGAGTATTCCTCCGGCTGTCTGTTCCACCTTTCAACGGGCGGCCAAAGTTTCCATCTCAAAAAATCGGTTTTCCCGGCATCCCAAAATTATCGAGGAAATTAATCTTCTCAATCTTGGGTTTGCTCAGTGCCATAACACATGTGCCAAACTCTATGCACTGAAAGGAAAATTAAAGGGGTTTGAACAAAATTATTTCATAAATTTAAATACATTTTTCGGCACGTAATTAAATCAAAAAAAAAGTTGGACGAGGAATATTTTTATGAAGTGATAAAAATATTATTTTATTGAATATATTAACATCTCCCATCTCAAAATTGGGTTTTTTCAATATAATTTGTTAATATAAATGTACATAAAACATTTAAGTAAATTAAGATTGTAACTGATTTTATTAAAATAATAATTATTACATACAAATTAAACAAATTTCAAATATATAAAATCTTTATTTTGCACCACTTTAAAATATTTGAAATAATGAAACCTTTATGTAGGTAATATGTAATCTTTATAAACTTTTTAACTTTGCACTAACAAAAAATATTAAAAATGATAAAATTTATATATTTTCTCTCCGTGCATGTGTTGGTGTGTGGGTTAGCTGTATCTATTTCAAGGCCTTGCCCATCCTTGTAATTGCTGCTGATCTTCGGCTGCTCCTGCTTCTATTTCTTTCATTCTTCTGGCTGATGTTTGCGTGGCAGATTGTTGTTTTTGGTTTGGTTTGGTTTTGGTTCAGCGCACGCCGATTGAAGTTTTGGATGAGATGCCGACGACGTCGTTCGTCAAATTTGTTGGCATCAGCAAACAGTTTGGGATTCCAGCGACAGCGGCAGAGGCCGAGGCATTGGCAGCACCAGCACCAGCAACAACAACAACAACAACAATACCATACCAGCAGGCGGAGGGACCACCCAAAGAGCAGCCTCTCCAGACCCCTAACCCCGTCCCCTCCCTCCCCGGGATAACCGCAGAAATCCATATTTCTCTAGCCTGCGCTTTTTACGATAAATTACAACACCAATGCTGCTGCTGCTGCTGCTGCCGAGGAGAGGCAATCATTCATTCATACGGGAGCGGTATCCAGATCTCGCGATCCCTTTAGCTTCCCCCTTCGACAATGCCGCACCATTCGTGTAAACATGTGTAAATCATGACCCGTTGATGGCCTCCACCTACAGACAGCAGTGGGGGAGGAGAGGCTGAAGGCGGAGGGCAACATGTGACGTACTCCGGCGGGAGCAAAACTTTTGCACTGCGACCCTAACCCATCCTCCAGAGATCTTCCTGCCTTGTCTTTGGATCTTTTTTGTTTAGATAAATTAGCCGAGAAAAGCGCGCCCTCCATTCCACAAATTACTTTTAATTTCATCGATATGAGAGTAAAGACGAGATTCTCTAAAGTCGACAATTAATTAGAAAAATTATATATTTAATAAAAAACAACATTTTAATAAAGTATATACAAATGTTTGTCGGCACAAACAAAAATAAAAGGAGGATCAAAATCATATATTAAATATCAGCTTTACACAATTTGATTTTGTTATGCCAGGATTTTGAATTGTAATTATATCTGAAAGATTCCTTTTATCATAAGTCTCTCTGTGTGGATGCCTCGACTGCAACTGCAAACATTTGGAATTCAAATCGAATTTGTATTGTGTCCCGAAAGCAAATATTATTTATGCCAGGGCCCTGAGAACTTTTACCCGGGCTTGCGTGCACATGGAGCAGGCGGAGGAGAGGAAAGAATTGGGAGTTGGGGGATGCATTTCTGAACAGCAACATATTTTCGGTTATGTTTATTTATACTCAAAGCGCAATAACAACAAACAAAAGGCCAGGCAAAGGCCAAGTTGGGAATAATGAAATTATGTTCGTAATGATGTCGATGGTTGGCCACACAAGATCGTTGGGGTTGCTTAATAATTTTGAGTGGAAAATACGGATTAAGGATATGAGAAATTGTTTTTTGTTTAAATGTTTTTTTAAATTGGGCGCCAAAAGTCACAATTTCGAATTTAGTATTGCAAAATGCCCGAATGATCATCCGTTTAGTGTGACCAGTTCATTGCAAACGATCTAGTGGAACCGTATCTAAGATCCCGAACCATCTCTGTCATCGATACATTTAGTGCTCTATCGAAGTTCCTCTCTAGCGGTTCTATCCGGTTATGCTTAACCGCTTGTAGATTGACCCGCTTATTCGAATTTTAACACAGGAAAATTAAAAAAAACGACCTGCTATATCAAATTGATGGAATTTAATTAGGCTAAGTGGTTAATTAGATTTATAGTTTTATTAAACCTTTTTAAACCTCCAAACATAGATTATAATCTGTCCCCATTAAAATAACTTTTAAATTTTCGACAAGTTTTCAAAATATTAAATGACCTCGATTGTTAAACACAAAATAACTTCGTTGTGAGTTATCGATAGCTTTGCTCTGCATTTCATCCCTTCATATAAAACGCACGTTAAGCTATATTTAAACTCCAAATAATTTTGTTGGGATTTTCAGTAACAATCAAATATAAAAAATACCTAAGCGATCAAAAGTGTGACCACATTACACCCACCGATCCAGTGTAACCATATTCAGAAAACTCTAAGATCCAGTTAGCAATCGATCATTTTAGACCTGCCTATCGATAATTGAAGCGACTTATTCCGATGAGCGGCGATCAAGTGATTCATTGGCAGAGAGCAAAATCGGCGGATCCGCGAAATTGAATAACAAAAGAAAATTAAACGGCTCTGCCGCTGCGAATTATTAACCCGAAATAGCGGTGCATTTGTG
Source organism: Drosophila setifemur (assembly GCA_021224005.1). Classification (NCBI taxonomy): domain Eukaryota; kingdom Metazoa; phylum Arthropoda; class Insecta; order Diptera; family Drosophilidae; genus Drosophila; species Drosophila setifemur. The sequence goes on from JAJJHY010008789.1 coordinate 15,683,465, forward strand.
GGAAAGCCGCGAATATTCCAACATCCAACGAGAAAAAAGAACCGCGTCAGCGTCGCCTGCCCTTGTTTGTGTGTGTGTGAGTGAGTGCGTGCGCATGTGTGCTGGTGTGCGTCGTGTGTGAAAGAAGGAGGCTCAAAACCGACAGAAAAAAAAAACCGAAAAGTGTACAGCCGACGACGCGCAGACGCATCTCGAAAGTCCCCCGAAAAGCGCGTGGAAACCGGGAAAGCACCGTATCCCCTGGAATATAAACCTTTAGAGAACCGAGACCCCGTTAAGAGAGGCAAATATGGGCTGCGCCGTGGGTACAGCACGCGATAAAGAGGCCATCGAACGCTCCAAGAACATCGATCGGGCGCTGAGGGCGGAGGGCGAGAGAGCCGCCTCGGAGGTGAAACTGCTGCTCTTGGGTATATAATCTTACTATATATATATATATATGTTTATTTATCTATGTGTGTGTACAATGCATGTTCTTCCTCTTTGTGCTGGGCAGTTTTTTTTTTTGAACCGGAATCCCCGGCTGTGCGAATTTTTTGTTCGGTTTCGAGGGAAATGGAAATTCGCGTTCTGACCTCATTTTTTTTGGGTGGGGTGGGTTTTGCTTTCGGATGTGGTGAGTTTTTTTGTGGGTTTTTTAATTCCGCCGGCAGTCCCTTTGGGAAATCCGATGCCCGATAAACAAACATCTTGAGTGATACAGTGGAACCTCCATAAAAAAAAAGAATTTACTGGCCCTTAAGTAGTAAATTATGACTTCAACTAACTCGAATGGATAACAATGGATATAATTTTAGTTTTTTATGCATTTCCCTATTTATTTCCTTTCTGAAATTATTCAACAAAAAATAACTACACTCGAGGAAATAATAAAATAAAACACTGAATCATTTAAAAATTTTAAGGTTTCTGGAATTCGCTTAAAATGTAATATGACCAACAATCATTGTTTTGGAATTTCTTCGTTTGAAAAAATATTTTAAAACAATTTAAACTATTGATTTTCAACCAAATTAAACAATTTCCAATGTTAATAATTACCGTCAGAAAAATAATAAAAACTTGTTGAACTCAATTGAAATATTGGGTTTCCGTAAAATAAATCTCAAAACCTATCAGCTTAAAAATGTAGAAGAATTCATAATATCTTCTTTTTGAAGTTTCCAACTCGATAGCAGTGAAATTGTAAATATAGTTCCCCCTAAAGATGTCCATCTGTATCTGTATATGGAGATTGCATTATGCAATGTCTGTGTCCAATAATTACTATGAGATAAGAGAATTGAACGTAAATTGAAACCAAATGTCTCGATCTCAGTCTCAGTCCCCGATTCTTGTTACTCGATTCTCGCCTTCTGGCACACGCACTTTTCGATCTGTTCCGATCTTTTCGAGCGTTTGGATTGCCTCCGACAACAACAAGTGGGGCGCCGCAATGGCAACATGTTTTGTGGTGGCTCTTTGATAAGTTGTGAGGCGGTTGCTTGTTTGGTGGTTTCGTTGATCGGCGTTGGTGCACTTGCAGCGGTTTTTGCTTAGTAGGAAAAACCATTGGAGTGGAGAGGCGCCATCGCATCGCATCGTATCGTATCGTATCGCATTTTTGACCCGACCTCTCTGCGGCCTGCGATGCATTGAAATAAAATGCCGTCGAGTCGTAACCTTCTGCAATTAAATTTCCACACACCGCTAGATACATTCAAACAAACACACTCTCTCACATATGCTATGGGAAAGATAGTTAGTAGTACTTCATGCCTTGTGTGCGTGTGTACTTTTCATTTTCATTGCCATTCATTTTCGAAAACAATGCAGTCAGGTTTTCCTCCAGCTTTTGTTGGCTGATTCGCTAATGAAGCGAGCCAAGATGACTAAGGCTAAGGCTAATAGGGTGAGGGAAAAGTTAAAGTAAAACTCAAATAAGACAGACCAGCTTAAAAATAGTTTCAACTAGTAATAAAAAAATTCCTATGTGATAGCAAAAAGGAATTTTGTTATTTTAATGCATCATAAAAGGGAAAATGTATATTAAATATTGGTAAAAGGGATCTCATAAAATCACTACTATAAAACCATCTTAAAATGATGCCATGATTTATTGTATATCAGTTGAATTTTAAGCTCAAAGAAATATTTTTCAATATACACTATTATTATTTAATCTCACATTAAACTGAAACCTTTGGACAGAGGTCTTTCTGAAATTGATTTTCACCCTCCAGAAACCGGTTTGTAAAAATGTCCAAGGAAATAGTGACAGTTTTCCTCCCTATTTTGGAGAAATTCTTACTTTTACCCTCTTCCAACGTAGTTTTTCAGCTGTTTCAACAGTTCCCTGTTGCCCAGTGCAGTTTCCCCGTAGACAAGAAAACACCTTGCACCAGTTGCATTTCAACCTAACATTTGTTCACTTGATTTAATTGTTGCTATTGTTGCTATGGTCTGTGTTTGCTTTACGTTGCCGTAATTTCTTGATATTATTATTTTTTTTTCGGATGAAAAGAAAAACCGCTCTCTGATCTCTGCGCCTTGTACGTTGTATTTGTTGTTGTTTTCCGCATTTGGAGCTGCTGCGACTGCGCTCTCTCAGTTCCAGTCAGTTCCAGCACTCACTCTGTCTCTCTCCTCGGCTCTCCCACTCTCGGCTGATGCTGAGTAATTGGCCATTGTTGGTGTTGCTTTTGTTGTAGTTTTTGTTGTTGCTTGACTTGTTATTTGTTCGCTGACATTTCAAGTGGGGTGAACGATATTAGCGCAAATAAATGGCCCCGCCACCAAATGCAGCTGCTGGTGGGTGCACAAAACGAAATAACATCAAATAGTTTAGAAAACAAGTTAAAGTAGTCATCTTAAGTACTTATGTCATACAAAAAATATAAAAATACTACCAAATAGTTTTTCCTATTACTCAGAACGTTTATTTGAATAATGCGCATTGGAACTGAAATAATTTAAATTCAAATATTTTTGTTTGTAAAATGTATTATGATTAATCATAAATAATAATTAAATTGTAAAGAATACCAAACTTAAGTTTGGCTGGAAACTTTGCATCAAATTAATACAAATATTTCTCTGAGTGCTGCTGGCCCTGCTACACAAATTGGAATCGGAATTGTCGGAGCCCCCCAATGCTGGTCTTATTGTGTAGATTTAATAAAAAGCTCCACGGCTGACACTCAATTTATTGCACACACTCATCCCCCCTCGGGTTTCCCTTTCGGCACGCCATTCAATTGAAACTACAAACTACACAACTTTCAGTTGAATTTCTTTTTGCCTCTAAGGTTTTTTTTTCACTTCACGTCTGCAGGCCCAAACATTTCGTGTTCAAGGGAAAAGAATGCGAATTAAATGATTGTTTCTGACGATATTTGCATTGAGAGAAAGAAGAACTGGTGGGACTCAGTCAGAGAGAGAGTGATGATCGCTTATTAATTCGCTTTTGGGGCATGAGTAAGCTGCGTTCGTACATATATCTGGAAAAATATAATGTATAAACAAAAAAAATGCCAAGCGGCGCGACGCACCAATATCGAAATCGAAACCCCAACCCCAGACGACTGTCAACACACAGTAACTTAATCTACGAGTATAATACTTTTTTTTTAAGAACTCACATACACAAACAGAGACAGAAACTGAAACTTAAACACATCGAAAAGTATCATTACGCTTATCAAAATTATTGCCAAGCGACCTTATACGTCAATTTTCAACCATATACACAGTTAAATAATGGCTGGAATCGTAATTTATATAAGAAGGTTGTACAAATTATCTGATAAGCATGATTTGCGTGAAAGCTAGCTCATTATTGGGCCCGATCGATGGGCGGTTGGGGGCTTCCGTTTTATGGCCCTTTTTCATCTGATTTAATTGTTTACTTTTTTTAGTGGGTCTCTGTTTTTGTTTTTGTCTGCCTCTGACTCTGACTCTGCTCTGCTCTGCACAATTTCACACTCCCGCCGCTGATTAACACATTTCCCACTTCGATAACCGGGTTCAGGCGCCATTTAACTCGATTACTCATGGCGCAAACACTTTCCTACGATTCTCCTCTCCGGATATATGTCTGTATTGGGTTGGGGATTGTTGTAAGTGTGAGTTTTAGTCATCGCTTCTAATGTTTGAGTCCCCGGCTCCTCCTGCCTTTAATAATTACCAAGCCAATTGCTTTGGTGCATTAATGGTTGCACACGGCTTCGGAAATTTCCACGCCCAAGGGGGCCAATACAGTGGATATCCGATAACAGAGTAGTCTGATTCCCACGTATTTGCAAGATTTCGAAGAAATTTGTTCAGCGGAAGAGCGGCCGAAGTAAGAACAAATAAAGCGTGTATATGTACAAACATAAATAAATAAAGTACATCATTCGAAATTTGATGAGGCATGTTATGTGAACCATATCAAATTCTAAATATAATTTTAGCACTGAAAAGAGTTTACTTAGAGAACGAATAAATAAAATTCATTACCTAATAAAGTTTTCATCAACTTAAAGTTTATTCTGCCGTATTCATTAATAACAATATATTTAGTAATAACAACAAAGAGGGCTATTCTACTTCCCCTCTTTTATTGTTCTGTAAAGCTAACCCATTAAAACAATATATATTCTTAATGTTGACTCTGGGTTACTGTTATTCTAGCTAGCTTTCGGTGAGCTTCCAAAGCTATTCCCTCTTCGTCGATATCTACTGTTTAATGATGTTAATTATAATACCGTTTGAGCAGAAGCACCATAATCATGATCGCTATGGTGATAATGAGCTTGTAAGCACGACTTAAGGACGCTTTGTGCGTACCGCCGTCTCTTTTATTCTCCTCCATCTCTTTGCCCTCCTTTGTTCGCCCTCTCTTACTCGCTCTCTCGATCTTTCTCCCTTGTTATGGCACCCAGCTAACGGTGCATTGATAAATTAATGTGCAGACGCATACGCACACACAAATTCACGTATACTTTTGCATATTCCAATGTTATTATTATTATTATTAAATTGACCTTTTTTTGCGGTTTATTGGTGTTTTTGTTGTTGTTGTATGTTTTTCCACACGGTGGCTAGTGGTTTGAAGATAGCTTAACATATATCCATTCGTATTCAGATTGGCAAGGGCCTGTCATCTTCATCATTATGTTGACCATTATCTCACCTCTTTGTCTCTTTCACTCTGCTGCGGTGCTCACTGCTATAATGATATTTTGTTTATTGCAAAATTAGTGCGCATTGTTAAGATTAGCTAAAATTAAAAACTAACTCTATGGTTTATGTACGAAAATAGACAAAAATTATAGTTATGTGCTGCTGGTACAGTAACAGCTTCCTTACTACTAAAATTATTCGCCCTATTCCCAAATAAAACAAATAAAAATAATTACTAAAATCTTGAAGTACCATTAAAATGCATTAAAAAGTTATAGCAGTTAATTATGTCCAAGGGAAACCTAAGCTAATGAATTTGTTACTTCCTCAGGCTTAGCTTGCCACCCAAAGAGGTTTGACTGTATATGTTTTACCAACGAATATAAAAACAATCATAGTTTCAGTGCAAGTACGACCAAGCCCTGAAAGGAGAAAAAAAAAGTGAAAGTACAGTCGCTGTTTTTAGCTCTGGCAATTACCTAATCATCCGGGGCCTTTGGGGAGGCTCTCGGTGTCTGGGAATGGGCCCAAAATGCAACAAAAAGTCGGCTTAATGCGCCATTGTTGCAATACCCCCAACATTTCTTGATAGAGCTTGATAAATGAAAATAAAACTTAGACCGACAGACAGCTCAATGACAAGAGAGTTGGCCATTTTTTTTTTTTTTTTTTGCCATTATTTCTTCATCGGAAAGGGAAACTGTTAAACACGTAATGTGATTATAGCTTTTAATTTTTGTTTTGTGTTATCCATCGAAACAGATAATAAACTCGTGTGGTCAGCGAGACATTTTCAGTTTGTTTGTGGATCGGATCGCTCGCTCGTCGTGGGTCAGGTCTCAATTTACAATTGAAAGCTTTCAGCACATTAAATTATGTCGGGTTTGCTGTCGGGGCAGCTATAGCTTTTGATAACTTTTGTTGTAAATCGCCGAGGGGTTCAATGGACTTTAGGGCTTGGTTTTTTTTTAAAGGGATGGGAACTGTCGGCATGGGAACAACATTAAATTCAGATTGAATATACAAATTAAACTACAAAACACATCTTAAATAAATAGCAATAATAATATACCAAAATTTATTATGGGTTTCATTTCATCTCATCTGAACTATTCCCAAAGCCAACCATATTTCCCCTGTCATATCGCTTTTTAATTGATTTGCTTTAAATATTATTGACCTCGTTTTGGTATCGTTTTTTTCTTCTCTCTGCTCAGATCAGAGTTACTTTACGCTTGTAGCTGTAGCTCTTTGAACTATATTCATTCATTTCAACATGACCAGCACAATTAGTCGTAAACCGGCAGCTTTTTGGCCTTTTGATCCCGCCAATTGAGAAACATTTGTGGCATCGCGTTCATTCATAAGTTGCTCCTCGCGATCTTTACAACTCTTGGTTCGCCATCGTTCAGTTTTTACGCCTCAAACAAAGCATTTAAAAGGGGAAGTCACACCCAGTGGGCGAGATATTTGCATGAGCTCACTCCATCGAGTTGAATCACAGTGAATAATGTTGAGTGATTGCAAATTATTAATTTAAATATACTGCAATGTTCAGTAGTAGTATAGAAACTAATTGCCATTTGTCTTCCCTTACTGATTATTACTTAATTTATATATTTTAGGAGCTGGAGAGTCGGGCAAGTCGACGATAGTGAAGCAGATGAAGATCATCCACGAGACGGGCTATTCGCAGGAGGAGTGCGAGGAGTATCGCCGGGTTGTGTACAGCAACACGGTGCAGAGCCTGATGGTGATCATTCGGGCCATGGGTCGCCTCAAGATTGAGTTCGCCGAACCCGGCAGGACGGACATCGCCCGGCAGTTCTTCACACATGCCTCTGCCGCCGACGAGGGCATCCTGCTGCCCGAGATCGTGCTGCTGATGAAGAAGCTCTGGTCGGATGGCGGTGTGCAGCAGTCCTTTGCCCGCTCCCGGGAGTATCAGTTAAACGACTCGGCGGGCTACTACCTCAATTCATTGGACCGCATTGCGCAACCTAACTACATTCCCACCCAGCAAGACGTGCTCCGCACCCGGGTGAAGACCACAGGCATTATTGAGACGCACTTCACCTGCAAGCAGCTGCACTTCAAGTGGGTTTTGAGAGATTAAGTGTTTTCGGTTTAAATGGTTTTAACCTGGTGTATGTTATTTCAGACTCTTTGACGTGGGCGGCCAGCGATCGGAGCGCAAGAAGTGGATCCATTGCTTCGAGGGCGTTACGGCCATTATTTTCTGCGTAGCGCTATCAGGTGGGTTTTTGTGTTAATGGGGAATTTAAAATAATTAAATATTAAATTCTTCGTTTGGATATTTCTCATTCCCTTATTGTAAAGAACTACTACTAAAACTTTAAATTGAATCTTTCAGGTTACGATTTGGTTTTGGCCGAGGATGAGGAGATGAATCGCATGATCGAGTCCCTGAAGCTGTTCGACTCCATTTGCAATTCCAAGTGGTTCGTGGAAACCTCCATCATACTTTTCCTGAACAAGAAGGATCTGTTCGAGGAGAAGATCAAGCGATCTCCCCTGACGATATGCTTCCCAGAGTACACAGGTAAGCAAATTAATTTAAAATTCTCGAACCATATGTTAATTAAAACCTTTTTTTGCAGGAACCAACACCTTTGAGGAGGCTGCCAACTACATTCGCATGAAGTTCGAAAATCTCAACAAGCGGAAAGACCAAAAGGAGATCTACACACATCTCACCTGCGCAACGGACACGAACAACGTGAAGTTCGTCTTCGATGCCGTCACCGATGTGATCATCAAGAACAATCTGAAACAGATCGGCCTGTTCTAAGAGGGAGATCATTCATCGGACTCTCACTACCCATTCACCATTTAAACTTGCGTCGTAGTATTAAAGGAAAACGCGCATCGAACATTTCCATTACACGCTAAGACAATCCATACAAATACGCTCTATATATATATATACGTAAACCGTATGCCCTACGATATGTTTTCAAATGCTTTACATGCTTCACACACCCACACAAGTAATTTTAATAACCGATTTGGTTGCCAGTAGTCGCGGAACAAACAAACAACTGCAATTTAAGTTAACTGATGTCCGTTAAATTGCACTCGTAAGTTAACTAATTTAAATTGTTAGGCCCTAACAAATGTAAAGTACACAAAGGACAGCCGACGGGTTTTTTGTATAATCCTAACCTCTGAGCCCGATCGGCTCTCTTTGGTTTTTAGTTTTTAATGGCCAAATGGTGCTGCCTTAAAGGGGCATTTCCATATCTTAATTGTTTATGGGCGCCCCTTTGGGCACTGCCATTTGTCGGACATCGCGTTTAATTTTTTGCCAAGAGCTTGACAGCGTTATTTAAGGTGGACCTAGGCCTGGAGTTGTATGCGATCGCTTGTTAGCCCTTAAGTGTAACTAGTAAACTTACTAATATGTTTAGTAATAGCCTAAATAAAGACAATTTATAAAAAAAAAACCCAAACAGTGCTGCCTAGTTTTGTAAGAAACAAACCCATCGCAGTCAGGGGAAACTAGTGTTGCAAAAGCTTTTCCAGAAATATTATTTTCCTGCTTCAAGGAAACAATTGTTAAAAGACTACACATAAAATATGTTTAAGTCTAGCAGTGGTCTTCCAAAAACTACTAGCTAAAACAATATTTTTTTATATTTCTGCAAACTAGTTTTGTATATCCACTTCCGCTGCGAAATGGGTATTACTCTTTAGCCACTTGCAACACTGGCTTCCTGACAAGCAAAGTTGGCCGTTTTCAGTTGTTCGTTCTTCCGGGAATCGAAGCTGTCGAGCATTTTGGAACTTTTTCTTTTGTTGAAATTGTCACTTTTGGAAGTGAAAGTTTAAGTTTTACCTTCGATCGTAAAATAATTACTTTGACAATGATTCGCGCATCCTTGTTTGCCAGATCCCAGATGCGTATGCATTGGTCGGCGGTGGGCAATGCCTATGGTAAGTCCAGAGCGCGTGGTTTTTTTTTTTTGGGAACCCCACAAGACATATTATAATCGGTGCACTCTGCAGATTACTCCAAGATGGAAGGCAAGGGGCGGGTGATGATGCTGTGCCTAAGTCGCTCCGCCTCCTCTGGATCGGGCGATGACAAGCCAAAGTCTGTGCCACCTGGCTTTGCGGCTTCCGAAATCAGTGGCATCAACGATCCGAGCACACATATAGGTGAGGCCTCATCTGCCGTACTCGGGAGCAGCAGCGGCTCCTTTGGCAAGACCCCGGAGAAAACCACCGTTAAGGAAGTGACCGGCAAACCGGGGGTCAAAACTGCACCCGTAACCGGAGCCGTGGTAAAGGGAGTCGTAAAGCTAGGTCGCACCGAACCCCTTGATACCACAGTGCTAAGCAAGTCCGAGTGCCCTGAATCTGGATCGGGATCTTCCGGTGACAATAAGAAGTCCGATGCAGAGCGGAAGGCTTTCGAGGCCAAGGAGGCGGCCACCAAGCAGCTACAGGACATCGTGGCCAACTTGCCCAGCAAGCAGCAGACGGAGAAGTACTTCTTCCGCGTGGTGGCCTTCGTTTACGACCTGAGCTTTCTCACCGCCACCTGGCTGGTGAACTTCATCCAGCACAACATCGTGCAGAACCCCAAGGTGCAGCACTACTGGAAACGGTTCCACGAGAAAATGCAGCAGGCCAAGAAGGATTAACTCGAGTCCCAGCGGAGCATTTTATAATGGTCAAAGCGGAACATGCGAAAGCAAAACATCAAAATAAAAACAAAACTCGCTGACGAATTCAAAATTCCAACGATCTCGGGTTTCAGTTAGGGGTTGAGGTGTAGCCTTCTAGAAGCTTGGCCAGGTATTTGGTTATCTTGTTGCGAGCGGCCACCAGCTGGGGGGGATCGGTTTTCGCCGGCTCATACATATTGGCGCAGTGGGCAGTACCTAGAAGGGAAGGGCATTTACATTACTCGGCTCATATATCTTCTGTTTAAAGCCAGCTCACCTTCAATGTAGATCGTGGGCGTGGCAGAGTTGGAGGTCTTGACCAGGCCCAAAGCATGCCAAGGATCGATGGAACCATGCACATAGAGCACATTTGTGGTCTCCGGCTTGAGGGCTCCGTAGTGCTTGTTCGTCTGCTCCACCACCTGCTGCAAATACTTGGCATCCATGCTCTCGGAGAACACGTCCATGCACTGGCGTATGAAGAAGTCCACCCCAAAGCGATCTCCAAATGTATCCGCCTTGTTCTCGGACGTCTGATAGAAGCCAAACTCGTTGCAGGTCTGGTATGTCCACTGCCTCATCCCCTTGGCCGACTCGGAGTCCCAGGAAGTGTTCTTCATGTCGGACACCATCTTGTCGTACTTGTAATCCAAGCAGGTGGTGTTCGCTTCCTTCAACAACATGCCATTCACCACGCCCAAGCGCGTGACCGGCGGTCCAATGGTGGTGTTTAGCATCACATCGCAGATCTATAAGGATTTAAGTATCATTAATGTGTTCTGGAGATATATGTCTGGAGAGGAGCACCCACATTGTCGATGGTTACGGTGGCATGGGGACTGTTGTCCTTGTTGTATTGCACAACGCCCGCAAAGTTGCCAGCCAGATTCTCAAAGAAGTTGGCAATATCCAGCTGGTTCTCGATGGAATCCTTGATGGGAGTGCAGGTCCTGGAAGAGTAAGATATGTTGGGAGATTAAAAGCTTTATCAGATCATGTAATCATATATTCGTTTCAAAACCCTTTCTTTGTAATATACATTTGAATATAATCTTGTGATACTTTCGAAACTGTAACTCCTGATAATGTTCAAGACTATATATATATATATATAAAATAATGCATGTTCAAAGCGTCTCCTTCATCTAACCTCTGTTTATACATATAAGCAACTAATGCGATTACTCACTTGAACTTCTCATCCAGATTTCGCTGACCAATCATGTGCTTGAGCAGGATCTCCACCTGGGCAAAACTCCGGCTGACCGCCTCCACACAGTCGGGTTTGTAGGAGGCCAACGATGATTTGACCACCTCGAAGTACTCCTTGAAGTCCACCTCGGCCAACAGGGGACCACTGGAGCTGATGGAGCCATAGATCAAATGCGGATACTTCTCCCTGGCCCAGGCAGCCAACGATCCTGGATAGGAGCCCCCGAAGGCGATCCACTTCTGACTGTCGGCCAGATCAAACTTCACCTTCATGGCGGAAACAAAGTTGGCCAGATCCGCCAGGGCCTGCTCGGACGTCAGGAAGGCCAGGTTGGCAGTGGTCAGATCCTCCGTGGGGTGACTCTTTCCATAAAATCGATGCTCTAGCTGGAAGCACAGGGCTCCAAAGTGCTCCGCATAGTGCACCCAGGCACCCTCCCGCATCCACTTGGCGGAGGCTTCGCCCTCGCCACCGATCATCAAGAAGATGGGGGCGGAGCTATCATTCCGGTAGTGGTCTGCATTCAGGAAGAATCGCTGCTGCCAGGTGCGTGTGTCGCTGGGCTTGAAGTGATCCAGTCGCTGCTCGAACCACAAGTCCTCCGAGTCCAAAGATCTCTGGAGCGTGGCCATCTTGCTGGGCTCTCCAACGAAGCCATTGCTCAGGCGACCGCGACGGAATCGATGGCCATCACTTGGAGCAACTATCGCAGCCAGGAGAAGGAACAGCAGTCCCAATCCCAGGGGACGCGGGAACACGCCCACAATTGACAGCATTTCCTAGGAGTTTTCCTTTGTTTGCTCGGGACAAGTGGAAATTCTGATTGATATTTGTATTTGATTAGCTCGCGCGCCGTTCGCTGGTAAACTGTAAATAACGGGGAAAGAGTGGTGTTAGCGCTATATATAGGTGCCGTTATGTGTCGCACTTACTGATTATTCACTTCTCTCTTCCGATTTTCGCAGTGCCGGCTGAGGAAACCGCAATAAATAAGACACAACAAAAGTCCAGAAATCAGCTGTTCTCGGTGCGAGCGGGATGGCTATAGCGCACTTTTTCAAATGACTGTTAAATTTTAAACACCAAAATCTATTTATTTATTTGTCATAGTTTTTATATTAATGACAAAACAATTTCAAATAAAATAAAGAATTATTTATTTTGCATTTTCAAATATCTGCTTAAAAACGAAATATAAATTTGTGGTATATTTTTGTAAAATCTAAAATATTTTTCATTAAACGTATTTATAAATATAAATTAATATGTCATAATATATATTTATTAGAAATCAATTAAACCTTATAATACAAATGTATATATATATATATTTAAAATTTTAATATTTTGGATATCAAATTAAAGATCATAGAGTAAATGTAATTAATTTTTAACCTTTATTTATTGTAATCCGATTTATATAAAAACCAATCAAATTATATACGAAATATTTATTAAATTAATTTACATTTGTGAGCACCTGGTTGGTAGAGATGGGGACAACTGATCATTAATGATAAAAGAACCAAACCCTTTTATTGTTATGCATCCATACTCGGTTCCAGTTCACTGCAGAACCCTTTAGATAGATTTTAACCATTTCCCGGTTATCCCGCAACTCCTTAAAAAATTTACTGGCGTCGGAAACTAATGCGGAGTTAACCTGCCCGCAATTTAAGGCAGTTAATTTGCGGAGATGCGGCAAACCCTTGAGCAGAGCCAACAGATCATCGTTGGTCAAGCCCGGGACATCCAGTTTAAGGTCCTCCAGTCCATTGACCTGCAGCATGGCGTTCACAGGCACTCTTTCGGTGGTCACAGCGAGTTCCCGAAGCGAGGTGATCCCGCAGATATGCTCAACTTGCTCCACTTGCAGATCATAACCGATCAGCACGAGGCTCTCCAGCGGGGTCATGTCCTCGGTCCTTTGGATGAGTCCCTCGATAAAACCCGGCCGCAAGGAGTCCGAGTGCCAGAGCTTCAGATGCTTCAGCCTGGGCAGTTGGCCCACAATTTCGTAGGGCACATTTCTGGCCAGGAGCCGTTCGCCAAATGCAAACTTCTCCAGCTTCGGACAGTTCTTCACAATCACCCGGAAGTTCTCCGCGGTGAGGTTGTCGATGAAACAGCCCATGTTTAGGTAGCGCAGGTTCTTCATTTTCAGGCAGCAGATGGCCAGGTACTGGGCATCCAGACCAGGCTGGGCTCCAACCTCCAAGGTCTCCAGTCGATCCAGCACGTGCAACCCATCGCCCGAGTAACCAGGAGCCTCCAAATAGAGTCTTCTCAGGCAGGGAAGTTCCTTGAGATTAACCACAAAGTTCCTGTAGGTTTCTGGTTTACCGAAGTTCAGATACACCTCCAGAGATTGAAGGTTCTTCAGCTGGCTCAGATCGTGCCATCGTGGACTTCGGATGGTCATCCGCAGGTGTCGCAGCACGGGGCAATAGCTCCTCACCATCCACAAGTTCCTCTCGGCGTCGGATCCGGGTCTCAATGGTGATTCATAGCTAAGCACGTGAACATTAACCAATTCCAGCAGATATTGCAGATCGACATCATCCACGCTGTGCGTTATCCATTCATTAATGTATTTGTATCTGCGCTGTGCATACATCTTGTACATTTTCCCCAACCAAATGTTTGAGGCGGCGAACTTAAGCTGATCCCTTACGCTGAGATACATCATTAGGGATTCCATGCAGAAAATGTTTAAATCACAAATGGTTTTAGGTGCTTTGGTGGGAGGAGTTACATTTCTGGAGCTTCCTGATTCGATGGTTTTTGGCTTTTTCGCAACATTTTCCAAAATTGTGTCCTCTGGTTTAGGTTGATTATCTCCCAATGTGGGATCCGAATCCGAAGCTTTTTCCCCATTAATTTTTCGTTTTTTTGCACCGGCACTTCCAGAAGCTTTTTCGATTCTTCCGCTCATTTCGATGGGTCTTGACGCCTTCAAACTCGGGAACTGACTGGAATAAAGACTTCTTCGCTCGCCAATCTCTATCATAAGAGATAAGGCGGGTGTTCCCCATTTTCGTTCTATTGAATCAACCTAAAAGAAACAAAAGCAGTTAGTTGGTTCTCAACAAATAAATACATAAGGGTAAATTATTTGTAAAGTACTTAACAAGATTTTACTGTAGAATAATAATTTTCCTATACTGCTAGTTTAATTTATTCTAATGTGCAAATGAATTTCCGTCTTAATTATTTAATTCTTTATTTAAACATATTACTTGGTGCAATAAATTTTAATTTTATATAAGCTAATATTAAATAGTTTCCAAAATAAAACCTGTTTAGGTTTAGTTCGAATAAATTTTGTTAAATTATATTTATATTTGAATATGTTAATGTTTTGATAAATACTTTGAATACATTATTTTTTGTTTTGTTTGTGTTTGTACATGCGGAATATATGTGAAAGCTTTTGCCTCTCTCCGATCATAACAAATCTGCTATAGCTTTTGCACTTATATAGTTATCATAATGCAAAATCACACATATACTTTCCTATTATCAGAATAAAAGTACTTCGTGTATGTGTAACCCTGCGCAATAAAGCTAAAGCTAAGATAAGGGGCTCGACTTTATGACGTCATTATGGGGTTGCAGGTATGAAAATATCTTTTAACATAATAAAGTTTTGAATCATTTACGGGTATATAGATAGATTCCCATGTTAGCAACAAGGGGCAACCAAGCAACGGTCGCTATTTAACATCCCCGATTGTTTTGTTTCCAAACAGAGCAACAACAAGGCGGCTGAGAGCCTTCAGAGCATTCGAAAACCAACCGACACGAAACTATATACCTCAAGTGACAACATCGTATCTATATATATTTTGATAGAACCAGATATTACCATAACAATGACCGATGCTCCGGAGGTCTGCGTGCAGCTCCTACCCAAAGCGATCTTCGGGATCAACGGGAAGGTGGAGAATGGTGTGCGCCAGCATCCAGTCACCGGATCCATCATCTTTGCGCTGGGCAACAAGATCGGGATTGCCGACTACGCGAAGAACACGCAGGAGTTCATACCCGGACACACCAACACCATATCATGCCTGGATATCAGCAAGAGCGGCAAGTACATGGCCTCCGGCCAGATCAACCACATGGGATTCCGGGGCTATGTGATCGTCTGGGACTACGATCAGCGCAAGGAGATAGCCCGCCACGATCTCCACAAGGTGTCCGTCCAGGCCATCTGCTTCACCGCCCAGGATCGCTGTGTGGTGTCCATCGGCGGCGTGGACGATGGTTCTGTCATCG
Organism: Drosophila setifemur; assembly: GCA_021224005.1. Taxonomy (NCBI): domain Eukaryota; kingdom Metazoa; phylum Arthropoda; class Insecta; order Diptera; family Drosophilidae; genus Drosophila; species Drosophila setifemur. The sequence continues at coordinate 15,698,798 of JAJJHY010008789.1, forward strand.
TCTTCGACATGGAGTCATTGTGGGTGACTATACAAAATGAAAAGCTATCTTGGGAGGACTCCGATAGATATATCGATATCGATTTCTATTTAAATACATATCCACATAAAATATCGAATGTATCCTTCGATAACCTAATTTTTATGCGATATATTTCCATACATTCGATAAACAATATCCCAAAATTTGACCGCCCAAGTTAGCTTTTGCCGTACTACCGAAGAGACCACATTATTTTGATATCTCCCGTAGCTCGCCCATTTGCCGAACCCCAGCATCGAGGGCTATATCCGGAAATGCGCTGACTGTCCGGCCAATGCACAATAATCCACTCTTCTTTCTGACTGCCGGCGATCGACATTTGAGGCTCTGGAGCATCCTGCGGGAGCAGAAGAAGCTCTATGTCCAGGATGTGCTGATGGCCAGCAAGTCGCGGGTCTTCTACTGCGCCCGCATCGATAAAACGGATGAATTTGCCTATCTGGGCACTGGGACGGGGGACATCGTGAAGATCGTTCTCAACTGCTGCGATCGCGATCATGTGAGCAAACAGGGGACCACCAGCTGTATCCTGGGAGCCTTCGGTACGCACAATCCCCGCAAGCCGACCGGCAAGGATTGCAATCGTTACGTGAACGGGGTTCGGGCTTTGTACATCCTCGAAGAGGGACGCTTGCTGATCGGTGCCGGAAACGGGGACATAGAACTGGTGGAGGAGCGAACCGATGTGGCGCTCATTAACTTCCGGGAATATCCAGGTCCGACCTGGCCGTATCTGAGGACCCTCAAGAAGACCAAGGTTTCCGGGCGGATCTCGTCGTTTGTTCGCTCGCAAACGGACATGTTTTACATATGCACGGACACCAATGAAATCTACGGTCTGAACATCAAGTCCTGGGTGCTGAAGCTCCTCCGAACCTGCCACACCAAGTCCGTCTACAGCATTACGTTCCCCAAGTGAGTGAAGAGTTTTTTAATTAATCCGATAGATACAAACAACAAATGTTTCAGAAATTACTCCGCCGTTTTTGCCACCTCGGGCAAGGAGTGCATCCGGATCTGGTCCTCCGGACGGAAACAGGAACTGCTCCGCATCATGGTCTACAACTTCAATTGCGCCGCAGTTCGCTTCACCCATGATGGAACCAGCATTGTGTCCGTGTGGAATGATGGCATCATCCGCGCCTTCACCCCCATCACCGGCAGACTCATCTACGCCATTCCCAATGCGCACAATAAGGGTGAATAGCTTTAAAATATCCTATCCAATCCAATCTAATTCCAAACCCAACTGATCTACAGGATGCAGTGCCTTGGCTGTGGCCTCCTCGGGTCGCCTGATTGTCACGGGCGGTATTGAGGGTCAGGTGCGGGTGTGGAAGATCGATCCCTACCGCCAGGATCTCGTGGGCGTGCTCAAGGATCACTCGGGGCCCATAACCTCGCTGGACATTAATTATCTGGACACCGAGGTGATATCCGCCTGCACAGATGGCTCATGCGTGATCTGGGACATCAAGTAGGAGGGCTATAATATTATTATAAGGATTTTCTCTAATCCGGCAACATCTTATCCCCCCCAGACGCATGACCCGCAAACAGGTGGTGACGTCCAACACACAGTTCATGTCGGCTTCCTATTTCCCCACCGGAGTCCAGGTGATAACGTGCGGCTCGGATGGCAGGATCATCTACTGGATGGCGTACGATGGCGGCTTGATCCGCGAACTCACTGCCTCCAAGAAGTCCTCGATTAATGGTTTGGCCATCAACCAAACCGGCGACTACTTCATCAGCGTGGGCAGCGATCTGCAGGTGAAGCTCTGGGACTACAACAGCGGAGCTGTCGTGGGCGTGGGCTCCGAGCACGCCTCCTCGGTGATCAGCTGTGCCTACAGTCCCTGCATGACCATGTTCGTCACCGGCAGCTCCGATGGCTCCCTCATAATTTGGGACGTTCCGCGGGAGTTCTGGGGTCGGCCCAATCCCCCGGATGCCCCCAGATACACGCTGCCCAAGACCACCTCGAAGAGCAGGTTGAGCGAGGTGCCGGCGCGGGTTAATTCGGGCACGAATGTCAAGGCTCCCAGGGGCGAGAACATCGATGGGCTTCTGAAGGCCACGCCCAAGGACGACCTCTGCTGCGTGGAGTGTCCTCCCTGCGCTAAGAAGGAGACCAAGGGCGATCCCCTCGCCGAGTGCGGCGTTGTTCCCGATGTCAGGAAGTGCTGAGCTTTATTTTTGTTTACAATTACTTTTTAGTCATCGTGAAATAAATCGCAGATTTTTCCCTGCTAGTTTCGCGAGTTTTTTTTAACAATTTTCCAAACTCTACAGTATTCAGTAGAATTTTAATTATAAAAAATAAAATAATAACCGCAGAGGGTATTACTATTTAAAAAATATATATGTATTCAATAAAGAAATAGCTCATTAAAAGTTCTTAATTTGTAATTACGAAATGCCTTCTGCAACCATTTTTTGTTTCGTAGGGAGATTTCTTTTTTTTTATTTCGAATTTACCCGCCTTTATCAAGCAGTTTAAAAGCAGTTCGTCTTCATACCAAAAATACTAGATTTAAATTGGAGTTTATTAACAGTGTTGCCAGACCTCAGGGGCTTCTTCGTTGTTTTTGAATTGAATTGAATTAAACAATCGCGCAAGCCACAGAAAAAAAACACATTTAAATTTGAAGTTTTCCTGTATAGACATGATAGTGAAAAGTAATGTTATTTTCCCACCAGCATTTCTTAGTATTTTACTCACAAAATATCGATATCAGAATAAAAATTCTGCAAAATATCGCCACCTTCGATATATCGATATAAAACCCACAATGCCAGTGATATAGGAACTGTCAATTCTTTTACTTTTTTCCGGCGACCGAAGCAGATGTCTCAGAAATCAAGATGAAGCCGGTCGAGTAATCAGAAGAATTCTAATCCAAGAACATCGCTGGTGCAATGTGCTAAGTCACCCATTAAACCGGCAGAAGGTAAACAAGAAACTCATTATATAGCTATATTTAGTGGTATTTACGGAGTTTTCAATGCTCTGCACGAAGTATCTCCAGAAATCAGAAATGTCTGTGCTTTGGTCGCATTTTATAGCGTGCTAAATTAGAAACTAAATGCTGCTTACTAGCATCGTTAGGCGACACGAATCACCCATACTGTGGCCATGGTTTTCAAAGCAGTACAAAACCGCATAAATTTTAACATAGATTTAATGCATTCCGAGCGAGACTGTACCTAACCTCAAACACTGTACTTTCCGTTGCAGTTTTTGAAGAGACTGGAAATAAAGTATACAAATCATGTATCTGTACAACCTGACCCTGCAGAAGGGCACCGGAGTCACACATGCTGTGCACGGCAACTTCTCGGGGGGCAAGCAGCAGGAGGTGCTCCTCTCACGTGGCAAGTCGCTGGAGCTCCTCCGCCCGGACTCCAATACGGGCAAAGTCCACACCCTGATGTCCACGGAGATATTCGGATGCATACGGGCTCTGATGGCCTTTCGCTTGACGGGAGGCACTAAAGGTAATTAACTTTTAATAAATATTTTTATAATTTAGCGGTTAGGTGGTCAGGGGTTGAGAGAAATTTATGGACATTTTTGGTATACGAGTATTATTAACAATAACAATAAAAATTGTTTTCTGTAACAAAATTTGAAACCACGTGGTTTTTACCTTGTTTTTATCACGAGATGAAGGTTAGAGTTCGAAGTTCCGATCTTAAGTCGAGTAATAACTATATTTATTTCTTTAAACCCAAAGAGTTAATAGAATATATATTCAAATTATATATATAATTCAAATTAAACCAATTAAACGAATGTTATCCATTACATGCGACTTATTTATTGCATTAACAGCTAGTTTTAAAATAAGTTTTATTATTGGATTATTTAATAAGATTCTCTCAACCTATAACCTCAAGTTTAATAAATCCGCACAAATCCCTATTGAGGCAACATCATCGTGGTTGACCTTAGTAAGACCCTAAAGCCGGTCTACGTGCAAGATTAAACGAAAGACTTGGCGTCGCATTTGCTATAAACCTGAATACGGAATGGCGAATTGAAACTTCGAGTCACAAGCCAAAAATTAACTATATAAATATTTTAAACTAATACCTGACAAATTACTATTAAATTGTGCCATTCTCCAACCTTTCAGATTACATTGTGGTGGGTTCTGATTCGGGTCGCATTGTGATCCTGGAGTACATTCCCTCCAAAAACTCCTTGGAGAAGGTGCACCAGGAGACCTTTGGCAAGTCGGGATGCCGTCGCATTGTACCTGGCCAGTATTTTGCCATCGATCCCAAGGGGCGAGCTGTGATGATTGGTGCCGTGGAGAAGCAGAAGCTGGCATACATCATGAATCGGGACACCCAGGCCCGCCTGACGATCTCATCTCCCTTGGAGGCCCACAAATCGAACACCCTGACATATCACATGGTGGGCGTGGATGTGGGCTTTGATAATCCCATGTTTGCCTGCCTGGAGATCGACTATGAGGAGGCTGACTTGGATCCGTCGGGTAAGGATTGCTTCGTTTTAGATTCCCCCTTGGTTGGCGCTTACTTCACAGGTTTGGTGGATTTCCTCCCACGAACACTGTCTTCAAATAAGCGCTAGATAAATGTTGATCACTGAACCATTGGTGTTGCTGTAATTGCCTAGCCACACTTCACTGATTTGTGACTCACAGTTTAACCATTTAATTCCCCCTGCTGAGGGTCTCCGCTTCTCATGGGTTAATTATATTATTGACTAAACAAATGATTTATTTTGTATTGCAGGTGATGCCGCCCAGCGCACTCAGCAAACTCTGACCTTTTACGAGTTGGATTTGGGTTTGAATCACGTTGTACGCAAGTACTCGGAACCTTTGGAGGAGCACGCCAATTTCTTGGTGTCCGTTCCCGGTGGCAATGACGGACCCTCGGGGGTGCTCATTTGTTCGGAGAACTACCTGACCTACAAGAATCTCGGGGATCAGCACGACATTCGTTGTCCCATTCCGCGCAGGAGAAATGATCTCGATGATCCAGAGCGTGGAATGATCTTCATTTGCTCGGCCACGCATCGCACCAAGAGCATGTACTTCTTTTTGCTGCAGACCGAGCAGGGTGACATCTTCAAGATCACCCTAGAGACGGACGATGATGTGGTGTCCGAGATCAAATTGAAGTACTTTGACACTGTGCCACCAGCTACGGCCATGTGTGTGCTGAAGACGGGATTCCTGTTTGTGGCCAGCGAGTTTGGCAACCAGTAAGTGTTTATATATTTCTAATACTTCCAGTTTTTGTGATTACTAACGCTTTGTTTACACCTTCAGCTATCTCTACCAGATTGCTCACCTGGGCGACGATGACGATGAGCCGGAATTTAGCTCAGCAATGCCCCTGGAGGAGGGTGAAACCTTCTTCTTTGCTCCGCGGGCTCTGAAGAATCTGGTTTTGGTAGATGAGCTACCATCATTTGCTCCCATCATAACCAGCCAGGTTGCTGATCTTGCTAATGAGGATACGCCTCAGTTGTATGTCCTGTGTGGTCGCGGTCCTCGCTCCACCCTGCGAGTCCTTCGCCATGGCTTGGAGGTCTCCGAAATGGCCGTTTCCGAGCTACCCGGTAATCCCAATGCCGTTTGGACAGTGAAAAAACGAGCTGATGGTGAGTCTATGATTTCTTCTTAATTTTAGGTTAAGATTAGGCTAAGACTGAAACATGGCTAATAACTCAACTGGTGCATTGATACAGATCGAGATATATAGTATAAACCTAGCTTATACAAACGATTCTACCAAACAAGTCCCACAAGTTATCAACCACCAGTTCTCTCTTATTTCAGGCGCTTAAACAAACACAGACGTCATGTGTGTGACACTATCGAAAAAGACAAACCATACACAGCGAGAAAAGTCTCGTTTGTGAAAATTTAAATTGTCTTTTGTGAAGCGATAGGTAAGGCAACATTTCAAACAGCTCATAAGGCAACAGATACTACAACTACTACTCTTACTACTCCATATATATATATATGAAAGCGAACCTATTTTTAAGCCATTGGGACATTGAACATGATGCGATATTTATCAACCGTGTTTCAGCTGAATTATCCATTGATTACAACTTGATAAACTGATTATTCAATGTCCCACCCCTCCCCCCCAGTTAGGCAACTCTGTAGTTGGAAGAATCGTATCCGAAATACCTTACTTACGTTCCAAGTTTTGTGTTGTTCCCTTACTTTTAGACGAGTTCGATGCCTACATCATCGTATCCTTCGTGAACGCCACTCTGGTGCTGAGTATCGGTGAGACCGTTGAGGAGGTCACGGACAGTGGTTTCCTTGGCACCACGCCTACCCTGTGTTGTGCCGCCCTGGGCGATGATGCCTTGGTTCAGGTCTATCCCGATGGCATTCGTCACATTCGCTCCGACAAGCGTGTGAACGAGTGGAAGGCTCCCGGCAAGAAGTCAATCACCAAGTGTGCGGTGAATCAGCGCCAGGTGGTCATCACCTTGTCGGGAAGGGAGTTGGTCTACTTTGAAATGGATCCGGTAAGAATTTTGTTTTTAGTTTCCCGAAGAATTTATGAGAAATTTAAAAAACAAGTCTGAAACTTATTAATTTAAGATCAACTGTTTAAATTTCAATTGAATTCGATTTCTTTTGTATTATTTGCTCTGATGACAAAAACACGAAAAAGAACAATCATGTTGAGACACTATGTGTCCTGCAGTGCTGAGCTTTATTAAACAACAAAAATCGCTTATTTTACATTATAAAACACTACTAATCAGGGTAATCTTTATCCTTGCAGACTGGAGAGCTGAACGAGTACACGGAACGCTCTGAAATGCCGGCTGAGATAATGTGTATGGCCTTGGGAACGGTTCCCGATGGCGAGCAACGCTCTTGGTTCTTGGCCGTTGGTCTGGCTGATAATACCGTGCGAATCCTTTCGCTGGATCCCAACAACTGCCTGACTCCCTGCTCCATGCAAGCCTTGCCTTCGCCAGCAGAGTCCCTTTGCCTGGTGGAGATGGGTCATACGGAAAGCACAACCACTGCCGGAGCCGTAGATGATGATGCTCCCGCCCAGCGAAGTGGCAACAATAAGGGAACTATCTACCTCAACATTGGCTTGAGCAATGGTGTCCTGCTGAGAACTGTGCTCGATCCGGTTTCTGGAGATTTGGCCGATACTAGGACTCGTTATTTGGGTTCTCGTCCGGTGAAACTCTTCCGTATAAAGATGCAGGGATCCGAAGCTGTGTTGGCCATGTCCAGCCGAACTTGGTTGTCGTACTACCATCAAAATCGTTTCCATTTGACGCCACTCTCCTACGAAACTTTGGAATATGCATCTGGATTCTCCAGCGAGCAGTGCAGCGAAGGTATCGTGGCCATCTCTACCAACACCTTGAGAATTTTGGCCCTAGAAAAACTGGGAGCAGTGTTCAATCAAGTGGCTTTCCCGCTACAATATACACCGCGTACCTTTGCTATCCATCCGGATACGGGTCGCATGTTGATTGCGGAAACGGATCACAATGCCTATACCGAGGATACGAAGAGTGCCCGCAAGGAGCAAATGGCGGAGGAGATGCGGAGTGCAGCTGGAGATGAGGAAAGGGAGCTGGCCAGGGAAATGGCGAATGCATTTATAAATGAAGTCCTACCCGAAGATGTTTTCTCCGCACCCAAAGCTGGCCTAGGTCTCTGGGCCTCGCAAATCCGTTGCCTGGATGCCATGCATGGCCAGACCATGTTTAGTGTTCCCTTGACCCAAAACGAGGCCATTATGTCGATGGCAATGCTGAAGTTCTCTATTGCGGCCGATGGTCGCTATTACTTGGCCGTGGGAATTGCCAAGGATCTGCAGCTAAATCCCAGGATATCGCAAGGCGGCTGCATTGATATATACAAAATAGATCCCACCTGCTCGAGTCTGGAGTTTATGCATCGCACGGAGATCGAGGAGATCCCTGGTGCATTGTGTGGCTTCCAGGGACGCTTGCTGGCTGGATGTGGCAGGATGCTGAGGATTTATGATCTGGGCAAGAAGAAAATGCTGCGCAAGTGCGAGAACAAACACATTCCCTACCAGATTGTCAATATCCAAGCTATGGGTCATCGGGTTTACGTATCGGATGTCCAGGAATCGGTGTTCTTCATCCGCTATCGTCGGGCGGAGAACCAGTTGATTATCTTTGCTGATGACACGCATCCACGTTGGGTGACGGCCACCACCCTGTTGGACTACGATACCATTGCCATTGCGGATAAGTTTGGTAATTTGAATATTCAGCGCTTGCCGCATTCTGTGACTGACGACGTGGATGAGGATCCCACGGGCACCAAATCCCTATGGGATCGTGGTTTACTGTCGGGGGCATCGCAGAAATCGGAGAACATTTGCTCCTTCCACGTTGGCGAGATAATCATGTCGCTGCAGAAGGCCACACTCATTCCTGGCGGATCCGAGGCTTTAATATATGCCACTCTCAGTGGCACTGTTGGAGCTTTTGTACCATTTACGAGCCGCGAGGACTATGACTTTTTCCAGCATCTGGAAATGCATATGCGGAACGAGAATCCTCCTCTCTGCGGTCGGGATCATCTCAGCTACAGGAGCTCGTATTATCCGGTCAAAAATGTGCTGGATGGCGATCTTTGCGAGCAGTATCTGTCCATAGAGGCAGCCAAGCAGAAGAGCATTGCCGGGGACATGTTCCGCACTCCCAATCAGATCTGCAAGAAGCTGGAGGACATACGCACTCGATATGCCTTCTAAGGTGAGTTAAATATATACATTTCAGACCAGATCAGATATTTTTGTTAGTGATGATACAGAATTTTTACCTTGGGACACCTATGAAATACCTTGATTTGTGTAAAGTTTGATTAACTGAACCAATTTTATAATAACTATATTATTGGTACATCTACGAGAGATATTAATTTTTAATTATTGTTATTTTTTAGATTCTACAGAATGGGAGGAACAACACGAGCTCATTTGGAATTATCCGATTTTTTTGGATTAGGTAAGTTTAAAGAATTTTGAAAAATTTTGGTTGCTTTTAAATGATGAATTACGATCTTTCCTTGGGACACCTATGAAAAATCTTGATTAGTGTAAAGTTATAAATTGCTGATTACACGAATTCAATTAAATTGTCGTTCATTTATTAGAATATATTAATAACAAATATTTATCTATTTTTTACAGTTCTGGCTGACAAAAACATCAAACGCTATACCTACACCCAAAAATGTTTTCAAGGTAAGAAAAAATATACAAACTTAATTAAATTAAAAAAAAAAAGTCCAATGATGTTATTTTCATATGTTAGACTAATGAAATGATTTGATTGTAAATTAGAAACTGAGCCATTAACAACAAAAATGTATTTTTTTAAAGTGCATAACACCATAAACTAATTACGATTTTCTCTTCTACAATTACAGATCTACTCAAGTTGGGTTATGTGGCGATTGATCTTCAATACATTAAATACATTAGGTAAGGAAAATATTAAAAAGTAATCTATCTGGAATTGCAACTAATTTAATTTATTATCTTTTTTACAGATTGAACATTATTTCACCGAACAACCACTAATCGACTGCCGCCTATTTATATTAGACTAAGCCTCTGTGCAGGTTCCACAATTTGCACAACCTAAATATCGTAGCCTAAGCAATTTCAAATAAAGTATCTAAAAAGAACAGAGGAATGCGATCCGATTTGTTAACCATTTTCTGGGGAAGAGACGGAACGAGACTTTGCATAATTCCAGCCGGCATGATGTTTGCCTGTCTTGTTGCGGCCGCCTTATTATGGCCATTACCATTACCATGTGCTAGGAATGATCTGACGGCCTTGTTTGCTTTCCAGATTCCAAGATTCCCGTTACGGACAGAAGAGAGGTATTTGCTAAACGCCTCGTTTCTGGTCTTCTGGTGCTTCTTCACGGCGCGGTACGCAAAATCGTTGTAATTTGTTATGTTTGCAGCATAAGCACAGTAGTTATGCAAATTGTCGCTCGGCCCGGTGGTCGATCACTTGCCAAACGGGCACAAGTGTGTCAGTGATGCCGGTTTGGCTCTTTTCTAGCTAGACTAGATCTATAGTATATAGAACTTCTAGGGAATTTATAAGAAATTTGCAATAATCCATGTTAAAAATGTAATCAAAGATATGTGTAAACAATTTTGGTTTAAGGATCATGTTTTTGTTTCTGAGTAGCGTTTCAATTAGAAAGACATATAAAAATGGCATTTGAATGAAATTAAACATTTTCCTACGCTATATTAAAATATTTATAATATTAATCAAATATATTTACAGTTTTTGTTTCTGAGCAGCGTTTCAATTATAATTATTTAAATTCAATTCAATATTAATCAATTTTAAAAATAACAAACCGTTCCTAATATTTATCCTTAACCTGGTGGCTTTAAATTCTCTAAAATTCCGTCATCTCTAGTGTCTGGGATGTGAAAAGAATCCCCAGAAGCAGCAGCCGCCTCCTTCTGAACGTCTGAACGATCGCTGTGCCATCTGGCTAAACGATTTATTAACTTCATTTCTAGATCATTAGATCGCATAACACGGACATTCATCACTTGGCACACTGGCTGTGCTCTCTCTCTCTCTCTCTTGGTTTTGTTTGTCTCCCCGGGGACGACGCTTTTTGCGAGTCTGGCACGCAAGTGCAATCTCGAATCTGCAAACGGCAATCTCTAGATGCATCTACGCATGCAATTCGCGCCGCATGCTGCACCAACCGAAAAAAGAACAGCGATCTGCGCCGGCGATAAGGACAATCAACGCTTGGCGCAAACACTTGGCACCCGGACTAAAAACGGCAACTGCAAGATCCAAAGCCCTGCCACATCTGCCACGCCCCGGGCTAAGGCGCCTTGGAGCACTTACTTTTTTTTGCTTTTTTCGGGGAGGGGGGAAAGTGTGGAATGGGATGGGGCATGGATGAGCAGATGCCCAGCAGGAGATAAGTCAAAGGCGTCTCCAGCTTGGTATTTCTCAGAAGTGTTGCACTGCTTGGATAGTTTTTTTCTTACATTGTTGGGATTTTAAAATGTGTGTATTAAGAAAATATTATTTAATAGTAATAATATAGAATAAAAATTTTTTTTTTAAAACTAAAATGGTCCTTTATCCATTAATTGTATTTATTATAAATTTAAAAAATCAAAGAAACAAAGAAACTTCAGACCATTGGAATATAATATCCCGTATGTAGATTTAGGTAGATTATTTAGATATAGGAATAGGTAATCTATAATTGTTAATATCTATAAATATAATATATAAGTTTGGCAAACTATAGACTCCATAATTTAATTATTTATAGATTATAAATTAATAATGATATTTAAACAACAGTATATCTACAGTTCACTTTCCTTGGTTCTTACTTTGTGGCACTGCATCACAGGTACATTTCCTTTGTTTTTGGGGCGTGTATCTGGGCACTGCGCATGCGCGTCGTTGCTATCAGTGCTGGGCGATCGCAATCTGCTGGCCGAGATCGCGGAATCAGAATCAGAGTTCCATTCCCGGTTTCTCCCCAGCTTCCCAGCTTTCCATCGTTCCATCTTCCCAGATGCTTATCAAATGCCTTGCGTGATAAAATTTCGCTTGAAATGCCCCACCACTTGGCCGACTCCGACTTGGACTTGGACTGGGACTCCGTCTCCAAAAGCATGGAGCATGGGTGTTAACGCAGCAACTTTTCAGCTGTCCACGGCCGCCGTTTGCGTGTAAGAATTTCCAGCGAAATTCTGCCGGACACGCCGAGATTTTAATCAGATGTCTGGTCTGGGGTCTGGGTTGCGGGTTCTGGAAGCTGTATCTGCTGGATACCGCATAGAGAGGATGTTGGGTAGAACTCCAGCTCCAGCTCCAGCTCCCAGCCTGCGCTAGACCGACACTTTCGCTGTGCGGTGTGCAGTGTGTGGTGTGTGCCGGCGAATTAAATGCTCATTTTCGCTCGCCGGCCAAGTCACGTCTTTTCACAGTTAGCAACTTTATTAAAACTAACGGGCATGGCAAATAATTAAAACGCAGCGGAAAAAATAACGAACGAGAAATTGCAAATTGCTTGCCAGGTAATAAATAGAATCATCAGGTATACTTAGAAAAATATATATACCTAAATCTTGGAAAATAAGTTAACAATACTAGTAGTCTTAAGAACGATACGGAAATAGTTTGAGTTTTGGGAAAGTTGTTTATTCTTTATTCAGAAACAAATAAAACGAATTAAAATAGCAAAAATTATTGATTATAATCCATTTAAAAACTTTAAAGAAAAATGTTGTTATAATAAAAACAAGTTCACGCAAGACTTTTCATTTATTTCATATTTACAAAAACATTTATGTTCCTTACTTTTCTATGAATTAAAAAAAAAGTCTTAACGTTTATAATTATTGTATAAAGAAAATACTTTAAAAATTGAATGCTTTTTATACCTTTTCTAAAATATAAAGCATCCTATTTATAGATTTTAGTACGTATTTTTCCTGAGTGCATTCCGTTGATCGGGAGGAAGTTCCTCAACCGGCCTCATCAGCATCAGCAGCATAACATCATCATCGTGGTCTGTGGCAGCATTATTTTAATTCACTTAGCATCGCTGACGTTGGTTTTGGCCATGTCTTCAGCCTGGTTTTTTTTTATTTTCTGCTCTTCGGCTTTAGCCCACAGATGTGAGCTTGAGCCGGGTTTTGAAGTCTCAAGTTGAGACAGCTCGACAAACCAATTATAAAGCGTAGAGTTTGATGTGCACGTGTTGGGAGAGATTGTTGAGTGAGGCGGCGCGATCGCTCCGATCGCGATCTCTAACCCGCGGCGGGTACATCCAATTTGACCAACAGCGCTCAATTAAGGCCCGATAAGAACTAAGCCAGCGAATTAACTTTAATCGATCCGAATGGATCAGGGAAAAGTAGGTGAAAGATGCTCGACACACGATATTGAAGTTCAAAGAAAAGAAGAGAGGAAGGGAAGTGTAGTTTATTTTGAAGTCAAGCAAAACTATCAAAAATTTTAATTAAATAATAATCTATATTTGTCTGCCTATTATAACAAAGATTTTTATTATCTTCTTATAAATCAAATTACTTAAAATTGGGTTTAAAATAGATTAAAAATAGATTGCGAATTATAGGGTGATAGAAGTTGAGTTTATTTTAAATCCTGTGAAAATATAAACTATTTCAATTAAATAATTATCTTAAATATTAGCCAAGGACTTACTTATCTTCTTCAAAATCAAATTATTAAAAATTGGTTTAAATAAATATTAAATCCAAATCGATAGCGAATTATCTCCTTTAAATATTATTTTCTGGGAGGGTATTTATCTATTGGTATATCATAAGTACCTGATCACAAACTGCTGACTGTCGAAGAGGGGGGAAAATGAGGAGTGGGGGTTCGGGAAGAGTGACACTCACATGGGGCAGAAGAGTCGAGTCCACAACTGTTGATTGCTGTCAGCAATCTTTCCTCTGATTTGTACTCATTGCCGTTGCTGTTGCTGTTGTTGTTCTGGTGGTTGTTGTTGTTGATGTTGGCGATGCCATTGCTGGGGCCTGACCCCATTCAATGTCATTAACTCGGCCCAAGGTCTGTTTGTTTTGGCTGGCCCCAAAGACTCTGGCAATTTTCGCATAATTGGCTGAAAATTATGAAACGCTGCGGAAGGGCCCCCGATCCCCAAAACGATTCCTCGTTGCGGTGGCATCTTCATTTCTTTCGTCGCCCACTGAACTCAATTGAACTCTCTCCTGCAGGGTGCACTCACAGAAAAAGATATTGCAAGAAATTTGGAAACAACAAATAATATAAAAAAGAATTTTAACCAATATGTATGCTTAACTATTTAAAAGAGAAGCTTACAAATAAAATGTATTTACCACTCAAAATAAATCAAAATGATGACGGAAGAAATATAAATATTTGTAATTGATCATTTTATTTAAACGTGCTTATTTGTTAAATCTTTCAATGAATCCTTTTCCTAGAAATTTTAAATTTATTTAACAAAAAATTTTATAAGGTAAATTTATATTCAATAATAATTTGATTATTAACACTAATTACTAGATTTGTAGTTTAGCCATTTTGTCAGCAGCTCATCTTTCCATCGCTTCAATATCTCCAACTGTTCGATAAAATGTATTTAATTATTTATTTTTAATAGTTTAGTCTCAATAATATAAAATAATAATTTAAATACACAATTATATTAAATTATATTATTAATATTTATCCTAATTGATAGATTTTAAAGTTTAAATTATGTTTCCCATATTTTTCCCTTTTTTATTAATTAAATATTTAAAAGAGTTTAACGTTTAAGTTATATATCCTACGTTTTTCCCTCAGTTTATCCATCCTGTCAGCAGCTCATCACCCCATCGCTCCAACGAGTCCAACTGTTTCGCCCGCGGGCGCAAAAGACGTCTTCATGGATTCCTCGTGGATTGGAGCCGACGACTGCTCGACTTCCTTTCACCGAACTCAACCTCAACCGTAAACGTTTCAGTCACTTAGTCAGCAATCTGTTGCATCTAATTGTCTTTGCAACAAATTACTCAATTCCCGTCCATATTCTCCGATACGGACTCGGATTCAGATTCAGAACGAGATACAGATGCAGATGCAGATGCGGGCACCGGCTGGTCAACAGGTTTGACATAATTTTCACTTTAGTTTGTTTTTAAAAGCACAAATTTGCACGCATCCGAAGGATGTGGACGGACTAAACCGAAATAACAACAACAACAAAATGCCAAGATACCCCCGATGATAATGATAATGATGATGACGCTGCGCTGAGTAACTCAATCGCAATCCCACATGGACAATTTCGATCCAGACGATTCCATCTTACCATTCACCATTCACCATTCCCCACCCCTCGATGAGTCAAACATGCACTTTAGTGGGCGTGGCACACTTCCGCAAGTAATTTGCTGCGGTGGTTCTCAACTGAAGACGGAGAAGGGGAGGCAGGGGGAGGCGGCAGTGGTGGTCTTATAATGGAACATTTTAATGCTGAAACCGATGCTTAAAATCAAAGTCATAAAAAGAACCAAGAAAAAAATTGTGCCACAGTGGCTTTGGATGGAAAATGTTGGTACAATATTTTCGAAAGCAGTAAATTTTGGTTTTAAATACTTGCAAAGTTTAATAACTAAAGTATTTACAAAAGTTAGGAACACATATTTTATTAATTCAAATGTGAAACAAAACATAACAATTTTATTTATAAAGACTTTTTGTAATTCCCAAATCTGAACTTTGTTCCCCATGATATATTTTACGTATACTTTTTTTTGGCTTAAGAGGAATACAAGTACTATATTATAATTTTATCAATCAGATTTTAGTGTACTCAACCTGGCCAACAACCCATTGTACAGCGATGATGGGGACAATGATGTGGCTGTCGAGAGTGCAATTGCCACAGTTGCAAGATAAATACACAACATGAACGGTGGCTGGCGATGGTGATCAACACAGAACACGAAACATGGCCCAGATGGATCGGATCGGATCGGATGTGGATGTGGATGTGGATGACAGAGGAGGGCAACAAAACAACAAAAAATAAAGAAATGATGCAAACGGAGACACGTCAACGATGAGGCATAAAAACGGGAGCAGCCGCATGCAACGTAATTGAAAGCAATTTGTGGTCCTGAATCTGGTTCCAGTCCCGCCAGATCTGCCATCTTCCCATCTCCCCATCGGCCCCAGCGTCAGCATAAACATCACATTGATTGCCATTGCCCCACACTCGTTCACTCATTCGCTCATTCACTCGCTCACCCATCCATCTATCCATCCATCCATCCGTCCGTCCGTCCGTCCAGCTACCCCGTTCATTCATTCATTCACTTGCCCAGCCAGTCACTCACTCACTCGCTCACTCCATCAGTCACACGTGTTGTTTGTCAATGTGGAGCATTGAGGATCGCACACTATTACACTGAGAACAATAGTTTTCAGAAACGATCGAATGGGATCAGGTGATCGAGGGTTATGTTCAAAAGTATCTAACAGCAATAAATATCCCTAAATGAATATGAATCTTAATTTTTTTCAAATAGCAATTTCATTTAATTAAAATACGAAGATTAATTTATTATTAAAATTCATAAAAAATTGTTTTTAATAATAAGCAGAAACATCATCAACAAAAAATATAAGTAAATTATAAAACAGTTTTGATCCAAAAATATAATGAAGCTGTTTTTTTCTGAATTTCTGAAAACTCTCCGTTTTCCTCAGTGCACAGATTCTGAACTGAAGCAGAAGGTGAACCGGGGTTCGTGCAGCACGTCTTCGTCTTCAAATCGAGCGGAAGTCGCCTAGTTCCGGCAACTGGCAGCCCCATCTCTAACCCACTTCCACTGTGGTAGTACTTCCCTCTCCTCCAACCGCCACCTGAAACATATTGCTCCGCTTCTAGAAGTAAAGATCTCCGATCTCCGATGGGGTTGTGCCGGTTGTTACGCAATTGTGGCAATGTCTTTGATTTGTATCTTTGACGTGGTCGTTGGTGGCTGCTACTTTTCGAAAGTAATTGCAAACAGCTGAGCACCATGTGCGGCAAGTTTAGTTTTACAATTTGGAATTGCCTTTCCCCCCGAAAATTCCACCCAAAATTATGCTAGAATTTTGAAAGCTTAAGTAGCATTTGATAGAAATATGTTTAATGATTTTGTTTTGGAATTCATTAATTGAAAGTATTGTATACCTTGCTACTATGCTCAAAAAAATGTATCCTCAAGATAAATTTGATCAACCGCGTTTTAAATTAATACCTACTCATTCAGTTTCATATTTTTTAATGCATTGTTTTTGTACTCTAATAAATTTGTATGTAAATATAATTTAGCCCCAACAATTGGCAATCTGTGAACCATCAAATTCAGGGTTGTGTCCGTGACGAATGTTATAATTCGCTACTTGTAGTTGTTTTGCCATAGCATTTTTGGGGTCACTTCGCCGGAGATATAGTAAGCTCCACTGGGCAGCACAGTCAGCTCAGTGGAGCAATCAAAATTAAGAGGCGAGACGATACATATATCCACATATCCATTTGTTTAGTCACTTCCTACAGATGTTGCGGGTTTCTCCCTGCCAGCAAGTATACTATAGTTAAATAGTGTAGTGCAAATAGTTTCACCAATCATATAGTACAGAATATATTCGTATTCTAAGATTTATATTAAAGTGTCTATGAATTTTTTCGAAATTTAAGTATACATATTTTAAAATCAATACTTAAAGATCACTCTATAAAGCTTTACTTAATTTTCATTAAAAATCTTATTGAAATCTAAGACTAATTTATTATTATAATTCATAATAATTATTTATGTTTGCTAATAAGCAGAAACATACAAAAAATTAAAAATTTATGTTTTTGTAAATCGATTTCTTCCATTTGCGTTTTTATTTAGTTAGCTTCTAAATCTTCTAATTACAAAATTGCATTAAAATCGGTTTTAGTTTGGTTTGGTTCACTGCTATTTGAATGTCATCTCCAACGCAATTTTTGCCCACTTTAGCACTTAGCATTTAAATGTGAATTTGAACGCACAAGGCGAACCGGAGTGGGGCATTTTGGATACTTGCATCCAGGTGGCTGGGATCTATTACCTCCGTAGCTAGAGCTTCGCTTGGTCCAAGCCGCACCGACAAACAGCTGTTGCTCATGTTAATGGCAAATCGCGTATACGCCTCGTTGAGCGGCCAAGCGTTGCAAATCGCTTGTGTTTGCTTAGGTGGCCATATGTTTGTGTATTTTTTTTTGCAGTGATCACCCCTCTGACCCTCCCCTCTGCGAAGCAATTCAAGTGCAGTGCTCATCAATAAAGTGAAATTTGTTGGATGGATTTGGGGCGTACGTTCAGCTTTTGCCTCCGCTGCACAGGGCCCCTAAACATGCCGCACACTATACTATATATATATACTCGATCTCATATATATGTATGTATGCCTGCCTGTGCGGCAGCAGCTGAGCCACAGCAACCGGACGCACGTGTTCATTTTCATTTGGCGCAGAGAGAACCCAACAACGATAAACAGCCGCAGCTGTGCACTTGGGGAAAATCTCCAGAAAGGAGATGGGGAAACAATTAATTCTTGAGGCTCTCAAATAATTGCATTTTTATTATCCAAAACTATTAATTACAAATTTGTGAAATAAATATTTGTTAGAAATTATTGGTCTAATGTGTAAATTATAAAAACCAGCCACAAACATTTTAGAATAATGCGGAAAAGGTTTTTAAAATTTTGTCAAAATTAACTTTACTTTTAAAAAATTAAATCAAAACGGCAATGTTTTTTATATTCCAATAAATCAAATATAATATATAAAAAAGTCTATGTCAAAATGTTATTTGCAGATATTTCTTACTTTGTCTCAAATAAGTTTCATTAAATTGCAATGCTTTTTAGCTACCAAAGAAATATATTTTAAAAACATATTATTTTGTATGGGTACGTTTACTTTAATAGTTTTTTTTAGAATATTTATAGTAATTATTATTATTTTTGTTAGTGCATGACAGAATCTTTGCAGACGGGGCCACAGCGGAAGACGACCGACGACTGCGGAAATTATTCATTCAAACTGCTTGACTGCTTCTGCTGTTGCTATTGTTGTTGCTGTAGTTGTTGTTGTTGTTCATGTTGAAGTTGCTGCCGTTTCACTGGGGTTTTTTTCTTCTTCTCATATTCAATGTTGAAGAAATTTGAAATTCATACAAATTGCAGGCCGCACCAATGGCACAATGGCTTTGCCTTTGGATTGGGCTGGGGAGCCACCCATGCAGCTCCATCATGTCCGGCAGTAGCAACAATAACGATAATAATAATACAAAAAAAAAACAACAACAAAAACCAACAAAAACAGCAACAATTGTCCGTCAAAAAGTCAGCGAAGCGCAAAAGAGCAAAAACGTTACGCTTTTGTTTAGCTTGGCCCCTAATAATTATTTCTCTCTCTCTTTGGGGTTTTTGTTGTTTTTTGTTTTTTGTGAGTTAACAATTGCATAACACAAAAAGGCCGAGATGAAAGCTTCGTGCTTGAAGCCCCCAACTCCAAGCTTTCTCCACCAATCCAATCCATCAAGATCGGTTTTGGATCCGATTTTTGGGGAGGAGGGAGAGCACAAAAAACACAAATAAAAACCCCAAAGCCGAGAAACAAAAAAACGAACGAATTCAGCTCGTCAGTTCGTCTTTCACACAGGTGTGCGCAATCAATCAACATGAGATCACATTAAACCCGAGGGCAACAATGGCCACGATAATCACTTTCAGCTGGACTCCCCTCCTCCAAAACCCCTTTAAATACAGTCGTACTTCTATAACTGGCATTTTTTCAAGGTGAAATGGGGGATATTTTTTAAGGCCCACAAAGAGGAATAAAAGCAACTCTAGTTTTTGTCTGTTGTAAATCATTTAAAATCTAGTAAATATAATGGATCTTCAGTATTTTATATAATTGAATATAATTCTGATAAAATATATATTTGATAAAAATAGTACCCTTTTGAAAAACTTACTAATCCTTACTAATTATAATGTATTCGATTTATTTTATTAAATAAATTACATGAGGAATTACATGTAAGGCCTACATAATGAAATTAAAAATGATTCTAATTTTTGTATGTTGCTCTTTTTATAAGTTTTAAAATTTATGTAAATTGAATCTAATAATAAAGTGTCTTCAGATATGTAAACAATTTAATATTACTGATATAAAATATATTTAATAAAAATGTTTATCAATGGAAACCCCTCATTAATTAAAAACGATAGTAGTTATTCCAAAACTAGCATAAGGAAACCATTCTAAATAGCTTCAAAATGTATGTAGTATTCGCAGTTTCGTCGGATAGAAGCTCCACTGTAGTATTATATTTTTGGAGCTACGCACCCGCAACTTGGTCCAGGTCTACGCACATGATCGTTGATAGACCCGCCAGCTTTTGTTTTCGATTTTTGTATTTTGCTGGTGCCTCATTAAGACCCTCGCATTCAATGACCATTTGTGGCCACCTCGAGTGCGTTCGAGGGGTTTTTGGGGTAGGAGTGGGGATGGGGATGGGGACGTGGTACGTGGGATTTCTAACCCGGCTGGCTGAATAGACCAAGCTGATTGCTGTAACATTCCACACTTAATTAGTGGGCCACCGAGCGGCGGTTGAAAGAGTTGTACGCTTGTATAGACATTTTCAACGTCGTTTTCTTCATTGTTAAAAAAATGTACAATAAAAAAAAGTAGAGGGGAAAAAAACCAATGGCAATCGGAGATTTTTTTTAAGCTGTGAATCATTAACGTTGTGTGAATTGCCTATAAGGAAACTTAAATGTTTCCTATCTCTCATCCACGCAATGTTAAAGAAAGAAAATCTCTGTGGTGCTTAATTTCGAATTATTTTATTACTTCCTTATTCTTATTATTTCCCTCAATTTATATCTTTGTTGCTCAATAAAAAATTAGGTTTTTTCTAGGTAACATATTTGTCTATAAAAATTTAAGGAAATGTTGTGTATAATTTATAGCTGACAATATACATACAAAATACTTAAAATTGATTTAATAGAATCAAAATTAATGCGCTTTCCTACACCTCGAAAAATCAAAGAGTTATAGATCCTATGCCCTATACAGAGGCACCCGATTGGCAGCCTGTCAATGGATTTCCATATGAAACCAATCAACTGCCCTCCTTCCCAATTTCCCAATTCCACTTTTTTCTTTCGGGGAAGGGAGTGCCATCTTAAAAAGAGCCGAAAAGATCCAAGCCGCAGTCAATATTTGTCGCTGGGTCGAACAATTTTAATTGGATATTTGTCGAACCCCCCCTCGTTGCCCCCGCCCCTGGGTGAAAACCAACCACAAGTCAACATCGGCCGACAAGTGCGGAGGACTGTCCATATTTCTGTCTTAACGCTAAGCGAAATTAGCATATGAATAAACTTTTGGGCGTGAGTGTGGCGGTGTGTGCGTGTGGTTTAGCTCTTTCAGTTCGGATCGGTTCGGTGTGGTTGTACTATAGTTTTTTTTTGTTTTTTCCTCGTATTTGGTCTTGGCTTTTCTTGGCTGGTTGTTGGCTCGGGTGTCTCCGCTGTAGAAGGCGGCACTCATCAAAGGCGGACCACGGACCACACCGAATCGCGAGGGGGGGATTGGGGGAGAGGGGGGCTGCCTCAAAGCAGCAGCAACATGTGCACTTTAACGCACATGAAACTGATCCCAAATTGGAGGTCACGTAGTCGTCCGAGGAATTGAGCAGTGCAACACACTAGCAAAAACTAAAGTATTGATTTACTATATTAATTAATAATAACTATATTTAGGATTATTTTATTGTGGATAGTACTATATTTTCTTTGAATTAATGATAAAAAGTAGAAACAAAAGGAAGCTATTATTTCGTACGTTATTCAACATACATAAAAACATTTGTCTGGAAAATAAAATAGCATTGTTAATACACCTTAATGTATTTTATTGTTTCAATAAAACAAATCCTTTTTTTATTAAGTAAGTTACTGAAAATAATATTTAAATCTAATTAATTTAAATACCCAATCTTTTTGCAAGTGCTGGCATAACGCCTTCGTTTTGGCGTGGCGCATATAAATTACACAATGCAGCCGCTGCACTCGCTGAAACCCAAAGCAGCAAAAACTGCAACAACCATACCTGCAACTCCAGCAACAACAACTCTCAGAGGCGGCAACAACAAATCGAATGGCAGCGAACCGCAACCGTCGATGGAGGCAAGTGAAACCCTGTAAATGCAATGAAATGGTTTTTAACTTGTGCAATTTTTCAAAACCAAAAACAAAAAAATTTAAGATCGCGAACAGGCGAGGGCAGACTGTCGGCCAAAAGCGGCGTCGGCTTGCCAATAATATGGTTTTTGATGTTTCAACAAGGTCAGCACAGCCCCGCCCCCTCCGCAGCCGCCGCCTTTGACCCTCCGCCTCCTCTCGTTCCAGAGCAAACAAAAGCCATAAACATAATTCGCTGCTTCACGCAGTTTGCCCAGTGGTGCACTCGAAGAAAAATGCTTGTATGATATTAATATTAACTATTATTTTACTAGAAAATATTTTGAATATTTATTTAATACTTCAAACCTTACAATTCACGAATTTACACTATTATTTATACTTTATTTTTTTGTCTAGTAAATACTTGATTTGATGACTTTCCCTCAGTGCATTTAAAGTTCGAAAGGTTTCACCCTGGCCATCGAAATGTATTTGGCCCTGCTCTGCTTCATTTAGTTTTGGTAAGGTTCGCTTCGTTGGTTCTGCTCCGCGGACTCTCTCTTTGAACTCTAAGCGCCGGGATCGGTGAACGTGGATCGAGGCTTGTGGGGTCTCTTGCCTCTGATTGGCTATATACATACACGTATATATATATATATTGGCAGAGCCCATCAGCGAGTTGATTTGGCATGCTCGGGGATTTGCATCAGTTGCGGATTGTGATGCCCCAAGGGCCTCTCTGGCTGTCTTAAGCTATCGGAGGCAAAGCCAATATGTGAAAACTACAATGTTGATATCGGTTTAAATAACAATTTTTAGTATATAAATATATTGCAACTAAGAAGAATTAAATAGTGAACAACAAAGTGTCAATTAAATAAATCTATTAAAATGGATTTAATCAAAGATTTGATTACAAAATAAATAATACTAGTCAAATAATATTTGACAGTCATTACAGTTTGAGGGTCACTTCTACTTTCTACTCTCATATATTAGAATTTTACATGTGACATGTAAACTTTACAATGTAGATACATATATTGGAGTTTGTTAATTTATAAAATCAATTAAAGTTCAATCATTAGAATTTTGTTCAAATTATAATTTGATTAATTTTTTTCAAATTCTACAAATTAATTACTATTATTTATTCCTCTCATTCTTTCCCCATCTCAAAGCCAAACCAATAATTTCCCGCCTAACTTAATCAATAAAATTGGAAAAGCACTCCACACTGTAGTTTTCACACCACAAGGAAAATTGATCAAAGGATTGTTTGTATACGAATAAGTATCAAAATGTATATGTTTTATTGACTGCGGATGCAGTTCATAAACAATGGCAGTCGGGAAACCGTAGCCAGTTGCCTGTTATCCGGAGTCCGTTGTCTGTTTGGTCCGGAGTCCACACACCGTCCACAGATAGTCCGTGATCTGTTCATTTTTATCGTAGCCGCAATATGGCGCGCATCTGTTACATGTTACCATATATATTTCCCAGCAGCCGATTTGAAAAGAATATCGTGTATTTATGAAATCAAACATAAGGTACGCCAGTCGATCGGTTTCCCCCATCTACAGGGGAAAAAATTTAAGTTTATTTTAGTCAATTTATAAAATATAACAAAAAATACCTGAAAGAAAGCAGAGAAATTGAAGCGGTTAAAAATGTTTGTTCTTTCTGTATAAATAAAATATTTTTAGTATTAGAGAATCTTAACAAATATTTTCCCGAAGTGTACCCCCCCTTTTAAGTCGCCCCCGTTTGGTGCTGCACATTTGGCACACATGACAGCGGCATGCCCCAAGTCAAAAGCGGAAATTTTCGGAAAAAAGGGGGTGGTGGCAATATTCGAAAAGGGGGCAAAACCACACACATGCCCTGGAAATGAACTGGCACCAAAAAAAAAAAAAACAAAGAGAAGAGGAAAGATTTTTATGCATTTCCAGTTAAATCGGAAGTGGAAATCAAGATCCAGCGATGCAGATGAGCGTGCTGCGATTAACACGCTATTTCTGGAGATCGGGGGTTGCCCGCCTGGTTCCCACATGTCACTGTTCTTCTTCTGCTCTTATTTCTTCAAAGAGGGGGAGTGGGATATAGTAGGGGGCGGATTAGAGAAGGGGGCGGGGCGGAGGGTCCCCGACGAGCTGCTAATGATGCCAACGGGTTAAAATCTGTATTGTGATCTATTTTGAGTTGCATGTTCTTTCTGTTGTCAATACTCTTACTTATAAGTGGAATAATTACAATATTAAAATGTAAAATTAGAAATGTTTTAAGAAAATATTCTAAAATGTCCAATCAATGCGAGGATAAATCTAAAATAAACCTATGAACCCCAACAATTATATAAACTTATTTACATTTATTTGTTTACACAGAATGAACTTTTCTAAATGCAATTTTAAAAAGTATTAAAAGTAAGAAGACCGTTTTGCCAATATCAAATACAACAAATACCTAAAAACATTTCTTAAGAAAGAGCACCCATAATTCTTTAGCCCCTTAATGTTCCAAAGAGACTTCTTTATTTATGCATTTATTTTTTGTGATATTTTCCCAAGTGTTGCCCATTATTTTAGCTTTGTTTATGGTTTCTTGATTTTACCCACGTGTCATATTTAACGATAAAACAAAATAAGAATGGGTGCTCTAGGGGGCTCTTGGGGACACTTTTCTCAGTGTGTTATGAGCTTTAAATTTTGAACGGGCAGAAGGAACGATTTTTTTTGGTGATTTTCCGATGTGGAACGAATTTTCCGATATTTTGGCTGGCCAATTTAGCGGGCAGTGAATATGCGTTTTGACACAAAATTGACATTTAACAAACTTGTTGGCCATGTTGGGGCAACTGTTAGTGCAACAATAACAACGGCAACGAGCTGCGACAAGTGCATAAAACACGCCCAAAAAACGACGACAAGTGCGTTGTGGATGCCACAAAAAAAAAAACGAGAGAGAAAAAAAATCCAACCCAACAAAACAAACAACACCATAATGGTCAGAGCACGGGGCGAACAGTTGGCCACGATCCGAAGCGATCCGATCCGATCCGTTCCGAACCGATCCAACCATATAAAGCGGTCGATGGCGGCGCTGTCTCTGTCTCTATATGGCCATTCGACCGATATTTCAAATATATATATATATATATATGTGTTTCTCTGCCTGCGTATTTGGCGAATTATTTCAGCCAGCTGCCGCGATCCGAGTCCATATAATTCCTGCAGCTGGTGTTGGAGGCCTTACACCTTTCACAATCTGACATAACCTTTCATGGGAAATATGTACTTTCGGTTTTTGGGATGCCAAAACCTAAACAGGTGATCAATTCGCATGAATGAGTGCTTTCTGCAATAAATTTTGAAATTTCTCTAACAGAAAGCATTGAAAATACACAAATAAATGAGAGCTTAGAACATTTAAAATGTATGATTTTAGAAAAAAGTCTATAAATAGTATTCATTTGTTAGGGAATTAATTCTGTTGACAAACAACACAACCAGGTGATATATATTCTGGTATCAGTGCCAATAATAACAAAGCAACAATGTAATTATAAATTTCGAAAGCATTTCAAATGGTCAAGTACTTAATTCAATTAAAAAATGGTTTTAGTAGCAAAATGTGGCTAGGGATTTATTGACAGATTTTTCAATCAAGTTGAATATTCTTGGAATTCAAGGCAACTAATTAAAAGTTAGAATCATAGAGGACATTATTAATCCCCAACGACTGCATCCTGCAATCTCAGTCCTAAACATTCGCAGCGCATTAAGCTGATTAATTGAAGTCATCATGGGCTGTGGCAGGCAGTGAGTAAGAAATTGGAGGCACGGAGACGCCACCAGATTGCCACATAAATTCACTTAAGATTGCAACAAGCTCCGCCAATGGCAATTTGTAGACAGTGCCATCCACTGTGACTCTGTTGACTCCGAATTCAACTTTGGATCCAAGCTCCAACTGGGGCCCACTTGAGTTATACACTGAACAAAATAAATATCTTGTGAAATTCAACATTATTTGGTTCTTAAAATCAAGCCCGATATTTCAGAATTTTTTTTCAAAGTATTTTATGAAGATTACATTTTAATTTTACTCTTTGTTCAAAGAATCAAAATTCAAAGGTACAAGTTTTCTCAGATATTTAGTAAAATCTTTAGGGTTTTTTTTCCAGTGTAACTCAGCACCCGGAAAGCAGCTTTGACAGAGTGGCAAGGGGAATGATTAAACGAACATTTAGTGGCTGCTAATGAATGTGGTGCAGCATCAGCAGCAGTTGCAGCAGCAGCAGCAGTTGCAGGGGCAGCAAATGTCACACGCGATGTTCGGGGTCGCGACTTCTTCGGCGACTTCTTCGCAGCCAATCAAGAACCCGCAGAGAGGAACCCGTGGAAGACCCATGGAGATGCCTCAGAACTTGCTCAACAACATCAGATGATCAGCATCCGCAGACGAACAGCAATTGAGTCGAGCAATGCCAGAGTCAGAGTCAGAGACAGAGCCATCGCCATCGCCCCTACTTAAGTGCCGGCGCGTCATAATCCCACATGGTCTGGGTCTGGGTCTGGCTTTGCATCTGTGTCTATAGCCACACATATATCTCTCAGAATCGAGGCTGAGTCGGCTGAGTCTGCAGCGGTGTCTGCCGTTGCCGTTGACTCGTCTGGAATGCAGATGTGTGCAGTTGCAGTCGGACAAACGGCCAATCATGGGACAATCACTGGGAGAAATCAGAGAAGAGTAGTTAAATATTTCTAGTTGATTATTCTAAAAGATAAGAAGAAGTATATAAAATTATGTTTGCTATCAAGAGATTCAAGTGCAAGGATTCTTTGGTAACTTAAAATAATTCTGTTAATCATAAGATAAAATTCGAAATCAATATATAATTATCTCCCTCTCTATCTCCTATCTCCCTCATTTTTTCCAATTATTTCCTGCAAAGGCTATATTATTATTCCCCAATTTTGGTCAGTGTTCAACCCACTTGCTGCTCAACAGTTTTATATCAACAGCGCTAGGCATTCACTCAAGGAGTCGTCATCTGAGCAATCGTCGTCCCCATTCCCATTCGCAGATTCCCATTCCTGGGGAGAGAGGGAGACCATTCCAATTCCATTCCCGTTTCCATACCCATTCCACAATTTCCCACTATCCACTTCCCACTTCCTTGCCATGATGCAGATGAGATGATGATGCAGCTGCGAATCTTACCAGATTGTACAAATATTACTTCTTCACTTGAAGACTAATTAAATTTGAATTTTTTTATTAAACGGGGCTGGGGAGTGGGTTGAATTAAAATTGGAAGGAGTGGGAGGATGGGAGGCTGGGGAGGATGGGAGGACTGGCATTGGAGCTGACTTATGGAGGACCACTCGAGCCGACTCCAACGCAGCAGCTGCAGATGTTATGCGAGATCCCCAAACAAGACACTTGCAGAGGCGTTTTACTTGCAGACAACTTGGACTTGGCTCCCTGCATTGCCGTTGCTATTTTATTATTTATATACCCTTGCAGAGGGGATACTAAGTTATATTAATTATATAAAAACCAAATTATTAAATGTTCTATGTTTAAGTTTCAATAAAAATATTTTCAATATTATTTTCAGGTGTTGTATTTCATTTTTGGCTAGTTGTCTTTTAATACCTTTTTCTACCTCCTGTAAGTCCGTAAGGGTATTCCCAGCGTCGGTTCCCGAATTTAGCTTCCTTTTCTTGTTTTCTATATATTTCTATAGCAGTCCACGAACCGCAGGCCCCCTTCGCGGGATCTGACTTTGCCACTTGGCTGGTGGTCCAAGGCGTCTAAATTTATGGCTTAATTTGGCGCTCTTGTTAAATGCGTGTGTGTGTCTGTATGTGTTGGTGTTGCTTGTTGGCCGGGAGGCGGGGGGCATGGTCTGTGTAGGTGGGCGTTGCTGTCAAAATTTTTGACATTTTAAGTGTGTTGTTCTTGTGACTAGGCAAATATTTGAATATTTTAGCAGGCAAAGTGCAGATGCTTAATTGCCAAAAGGGTTGTCAGTAAAAAAAGGGAGATGGGCAACTTTTAAATTAGCAACTTTGAAATGGTTTATATTTACAGAATCTACGATTAAATATATATGTATAATATTTTATTCTTTTTAGTTCTAAGAGCACTTGTTATTACTTGAAAAACAAACAATTCCACACCTTCTTCGGTTAACCCCGATTAAATTTCAATTATTCGACATATCCAAAAATGGCATTCAAGTGGCTGACCGATTTCCTGCTGTGTCTAATTATAGTTATGTAAAATAGGATACCAAAAAGGAGTGGCTATTTTTATAGCCCAGACATCAAGTTGTTGCCGTGTTGTCATCGTTGTTTTTGCCTTAATTGCAGCCCGATTTGTTTACGGGCCCAAAGTAATCAAACAGAGCCTCCAAAATGGCCAAAGCCAAAACCAAATGCGCATTCAAATCAGCTTAAGTCTCAATCGTTGACAATGAAAATAGTGCACTACAAAAAACAGTAAAGAAAGCTATATAAGCTATTGGAAATAATACGTCTGGGAGTTATATATATTCATGCTGAAAATTTCATCTGGGATTAATGAAATTTAATACCTTTTTTGAAACTTACAAAAATTCGAGTCCTACAAAAATTGTATATTTTAACACACGAAATTTCTAAAAAAAAAAAAATGGGGCAGCTAGAAAAATATAAATAAAGGCTATATATTTAAGAGTGTTATTTTATTTTGTTTTATCTTAAAAGAATAGAAATTGTTTTCCCAAAAATTCAGGATATTTCAGAATATCCTTAACACTTTATGGATTTCAATGTAATTTTTTTCTGAGTGATTGTCTATTCACGAATATGGCAGACCGATCGGCAACAAGGCACGCACAGCAACACGAAAGATACATCGACAACATCGACATGGTTGACATCCGGGGACTGGGCTGCCCTGGCGCATGACAATTAGAAAAGGTTCGGCCCCAGACCTGGACACAGACGGAATAAACGCCCCCGCAATTCTTTGCATTGGGTTTTGAGTTTAGCTTTGGCTTTGGGTTGGGGTTTGGGTTTGGGCACCAGTTAAGACATAAGACATAAGACATTCACCGATATCGCAGACAATCCCAATCGGTTGCCAGACAGCCGTCTGTCCCAATGGCGAATGAACTCTACCTTTGGCTCTAAAACTCTATGCAAATCGATCGATATGCGAAAATGTTTTTACCACGGCCAACTGACAAGCGGATTATGGTGTATCTGCACCTCGTACTTGCGTATCTTTTACAGCTTAAAGAGAGATTTCTCCAATTCCATTTAAGGGGGACTTAAATATATTAAAGTGGTATTTAAAAGGGGAAAAAATTTAATAATATATGTTACAATATATGCCGCAAAATATTTTTTAAAGTTTATTTAAACTCAATTTCTTCTGGTATACACTTGAAACTATTTCCTCTTTGAGGTACTAATGTATACTAATATCGTGTTAGATTTGAATTATTTTTTATACTGATTTTCATTTGGTAGACACTTTCCTCTTTGAGGTACTAATATGTAGTCGGGGGTGGGGTCCGTAGCTCGTTTGTCGTGCCAGAAGGTGCATAAGTTATGATTTATTCGATTCGAATATAGAGATAACTCCCAGCTGAGCTCCACTCAACTCATCTGAGGCAGGGTGGCAGGGGCAAGAGGGCAACAGGGGGCAAGATCGTGCCAACGCCAGCAGCGCCAGCAGTCTGCCACATTGGAGGTGACAAATCTTGGCCAGTCGTTGGATTTTGGATTTCGGATTAGACACCTGCGGATTGCAACACCAGGAAAGAAGGATTGTCCATAACATCCGATACATCTTCAAAATATTTATATGCAAGTGTGAACAGAGTGTCGCAAACAATATTTTTAGTCTTTTACAATCTTTTCCAGCTGAGAAAATATACATATATATGTATATTCAATGATCACATTCATGAAAATTAAATGAAAATGTATGTCATGCTATAGAAATTTTAATTGACTTAGTCAATGACAAATATCCATTAATCTTTAGCTTAGCAGCTAATGAGTTGAACGATCAATAACCACTTATATAAACTGTCGCGATAATATTAAAAGCGCTCTTTAATTAATATGCAATATATAAAAATCTATATGTCGACATTATAAATAAGATTGAGTGCGTGGGTATCGAGGCAAAAAAAAAACTAGAATAAAGAACGGGAATGGAAAATAAATGGGAACAAAAAAGTACTGATAGAAGTGTGATACAAATAATTTTTGTATTTTTAGGCTTGAACTTAAAGAATCTTTTTTTTATAAATTTTAGCAAAAGGTACATTTTTTAGCATCCGACCCGTTTCATTCTCCCCTTGGCTCCAGAGAAGGAATGATGAATTTCCATTTGCATAATTTCCCGCTGATTGCTACGTGACCTTATCCCACCAAAACCAAATCCCCGAGACAATTGAATCTCGGTAGCCTTCGAGCAAATTAGAGATGCTCCTCCGCTTCCACATCCATTCACTTCACTTTATTTCCCAAATTGCTGAGCAATTTCCAAGGGAGCTAACCCAATCAGGCAAATTGATTGCGCCGCTCTTTTCTAGGACAATTCAAATGGAGAAATGGAAATACAAGGAGGCGGACTCTCCCATGACCGTTCAAATCAAACAAATGCGTCAATTAAATTTGTATAAGCGAGTTGCAGCGACACACGACCAGGACGTGCGTCAATTAGGCGACTTGGCCGTAAAAGAGCTGTGGATTATGGTGGTGGATCGAAGCCGGTCACACGCCCTCATTGTGGAGGAGGCGGAGGCAGAGGCAGCCACGTGGCTGCGGCATTGTGCATTGAGTCAACAGGGCCTGGGATCGGTGCTCATTAGTTTGTGCACTTGGGAAAAATAAACTCGTATGGATTTGGACTTGCTATATATTGTATTTAATTCTTTTATGCCGAAACCCTTTGTGTTAAATATAAACCCTGATTAGTTGAATATAATAATGTTAGATATATTTATTTGAATCATATGCATTTTGTGAAGTGTGACCTGGCCACAGGTAAAAGTCCCGGTAAAAAAGGAGCGGAAAGGGTAACGAGTCCGCGCAGCTGCCTCGAATTCCTGAGGCCACGTGTCGGAAATGCACGCAAAACCCCCCAAATGCACCCCGAAAGATACACAGATACAGACTATAGAATGGAGGAAAAAATTCAAATAAAATTCCACTCCCTTTGGAGTCGGTTTGTGTCAGCGAACAAATGTCGCCAAGCACACCGCTTGACCCAATTGCCGGGACCATGTTGCTGGGGTCATGATAATTTCAGGAGCTTTGGCTTTTGTGTATTTCGTGATCGTGAGTCGGAGTTTGGATTTGTTGTTGTTGTTATTGTTGTTGTTGTCCCAACAACCAAAAACCAAAAGGCGCTCCTTTTGACGGGTGCACGTGGCCTGTGAGCCTCAGCCAACTGCAATTCGAAGACAATTTCTGTCTCGTTTTCGGTTTCCCCGGTTTTCGTTGGCGATTTGCATAAAAATCAAAGTATAGAAATGCAATGTCTTACGGCAACGATTTATGGCCAGGGAACACAAAAAGAATTCAACGCCATGGTGGGCGCCACACGAGGGAAAAATCAATAGGAAAATGTCTACCCAAGGTTTTTTTTGTTTTATGTGGGGGGCCACATTATCCGAGGGTGCAATATCTTTCTTTCTCTCCACATTTCCATGCAAATCAATTCAAAATGGCCGCCTTCATGCGCCGTGAGAGCGCAGCCGGAAAATGCATTGCCAGAGAGCAGGGAAAACTGGGAGAGAAGAGAGAGTCTAGAAGAGAGAGAGAGTCTCCACAAAAGCAGGGGTTGCCTTGGGGCTCCACAACTAGGGGTTGTTTGCCTGGGAAAGCTGCGTCATCGATTTCTGTGGACACCAGATGCAAAGACTTTCGTTGGCCCAAGCTTAGGTGATTTCCGGGGGTTAGATTGGGAAAACTCGAACTTGGTCTTTAACCACCTCAGGAATGTTGGTGGGAATCCAGGATACAGGACACCAGATGCAACGGTTTTCGTTGGTTAAAGCTAAATACTCCACTTTGGTAACGTATACTAAGTATTGTTCTAAGACCTCATTGGACTGTATTCATGGGAATCGGGGTTATAGGGCATCAGATGCAACGATTTTCGTTGGTTATATATAGGAAAACTCCACATGGGTTGGGTTTATCATACTGGGAAGTGTCTTAAAATTTCATTGGATTCTTTTTTATGTGAATGAAAATGTTGTCAAATCGATATTTTGCCACAGAATAATAGAGAAGATATGCAAAAAAGTCACCGAAAACACTTTAACGAATCGTAATAAATATTGTCCTGAAAAATAACCAAGTAAATAAATTAATTTAAAAAATATAACATAAAATATAAAGGCATTGAAAACCAAATTTAAATAAATCATATTAAATATTTCCCAGAGAAAAATGCAATTAAAAATTATGATTCAGAATATGATGTTATAAGCCACCAAAAAATACATTTCATGCACGTTTTGTGTTTCAATTATTTAATAAAATGTTCTCCTGAGTTACAATGGTTATTAAAGAATATCCCAAAACTGACTGCAGCTGTTTTTTGGGTGGTTATGATTTCTCCCATAAAAAGTTCTGGATTAACCACTTGACAGGAAGGATGAAGGACAAAAAAACAAAAAGGGAAGGGACTTTCGGGAGGTGAAAGCATCCCACACGTGACCTTTACAAAAGCGACACGAGACCGGGTTCTGCTCATTAAGAGCGTCTGACAAGCGTTTTTCGTGTTCCGATATGATCTTGGCAACATCCCGAATCTCAGCCCAGGAACATTGAGGGTTAACCTCGCAGATGCAATCTGCTAAGCCGACAACGCCGGCACAGTGGGCACAATGCATTAATCTGTTGTAGTTTTCCCTGTCACCCCTCGAAATCGTTGTTGCCCCTGGTTTCCACTTGATTGCCTTTGTTTCCGGATTTCCTTTTTTTTTATTAGTGCTAAGCGAAAATGCGATTCTGATTTTTGTTGGGCTTGGGAAATGTGTAAATGAATGAATGGGAAAAATAGTATTTATATATTTAATTCCGTTTTTTTAGAGGAATTATCCTGTCCCACAAAATACTTTTCCCTTGCACATCTTTTGTTCTATAAATATTATTTAATTAAGTGACTATTATGTACTAAAATTATGTAGAATTGTTCTACAGGGAGCGCCATCACTAATTTGTATAAATCTGTTTTTTTCCAAACCAAAATTCTTAGAATAAATTATGGGAATATTAAAAAATGTAATAATTCTCATCCTTACATGGCCATTATTATTTAAATGAATGCAAACTCAAAAATATGATTTCAAAAGAATGGAATTCAGAAAAGGGCTTCCCATGAATTTATGTTTAGAATTCAGCAATTTAAATTTCAGATACAGATTTAATGGTATTCTGAAACTGCATTCGTCTCATAAACTTCCACCATGGTTAATTCTGTGGGAAAGTTGAATTTCCATTTAGGTAATACTTAAATCCCCCTTCATCCCTCAGATATCTCCCTTGGCCATTTCTACTTTCTTTGGCTGAAAGTGCAACATCTGGTCGCAGATCATCGCATATCCTCCGGAGTCGGAGACGGAGACCACGTAATCATGTTACGACACAAAACTGACATGACATTTTCAGCAAAAGCGATAAATATCGCACACGATTCGGACTCTGAGCTGGAAGTTGCAAGTTGCAGGCTGCGGATTTCAAGTTGCAAGTTGGGAGTCACAGAGTCCAGACATGACTTGGATTTCGTATTGTTCAGCAACTGCTGCTGCTGCTCCGGCTGCTACTCCGGTTGCTGCTGAAAAAGAGTCTTTTAAAATGACTTAATGGGGCACAGCTCATAAATTCACGAATTTGCATAGTCTATTTGGGCAACAGTTTTTTGAGAGACAGACAGACAGACGGACAGATAGACAGACAGAGGGAAGCGCCTTCAGGGCAAAGTGAGTCAGCAGAGCGGAATCGAAACTGGCAACTCGAAATTCAAGACTCCAACTACTCCACTCCGGACTCCCGATTGCAAATCCAAATCCGAAATCCAACTCCCTGTGTGACTGGCAGCCTAATAAACACAATTAACTTCATCATTTTGAACTCAAATTATTTCATTTCAATGCGATAAAATCGCAAATCACGAAGCGAAAGCTGAGCAGACAATAGAGCTGGAGTTGGAGGCAGTTGGATGCAGTGGATGGAGTTGGAGGACCACGACCACGACGACGACGACCAGGACGGTGAAAATTAAGTCAAACTAAGGCTGCAAAACGTTTACCAATCGCTAGCGATCGGGACATGCTGGCACTCAAAAAAATAACATTAATCAATTTATAATTAAAGATCCTTCAAATATTTAGAAACCTACATAAAAACAGTTTAAGCGGAACTTTTGAAGAATTTTTATTAAGGATCCTTAACACAAAAAAGGTTTTAAGATTTTCTTGTTATTATTATCTATTATTTGTTTCCCATTTTTAAATAATAATTTATCAGGACATTTAAATATTAAATATTAAAGAGCTCCTTACAAAAATAAGAATCCTGAAACTTCTATTTATCCATCTGAATCCTAAGGAAAATCATTGTTTTTTATTTTAATTTGTAATAGAACTTTTCACTTCCTGATTCCTAAAATGTTCCTTTTTTATTTAGAGTGTGGTAGCCGGCTGAATTGTCTGTCCAGAGCTGGAGCAGCCGCCCGCGCCACTTTCAATTGGAGTTGGAGGCAGCAGCCGCAGCTGCAACTTCGGGAATGGGAATTGGGAATGAGATGGAGGAGGGGGGACGGGACTGGAGTCCGGAGAAAGGGGATTGCGGAATTGTGGGATCAGGGATTCAGAGAGGGGTACGGGGGGGATTGGGATTGGGGATCGGGATCGACGGCCTCGGTCAGGTCCCGGGAGAAGGAGCTGCAGCAGCAGCAGCAGCAGCGGCAGCAGAAGGAGAATAATGTTGCATGTCGCGCCAATTGTGTACACGATTTGACTTGGCAGCCTGACAGTGCCTGCTGCCCACTCTTTTGGCTTGTTGTTGCAGCACTGGAAAAAAAAACAATACAATTAAAAAATAATACTCAAAATCTGGGAACCTTGTTTTGATAATAGTTTGTAACATTACAATTTGAAATTGTATAAGTTTGGAATAAATTGTTTTTTTTTTTACAATTTTAAATAACTTTGATTACAAAAATATTATATTGATGTTAAATAAAATTGAAATTTGATTTATTATAGATTTGATATATTTTGACCATATTTTTCCAGTGTCCTGTTGCCGCTGCATTTGCTGGTGGAGTTGCTGTTGCCGTTGCTGTTGCGGCTGTGTCAGCTAATCAGACGGCAAGTATCTCATCTTCGAGGACTACTAGCAACTGCCAAAACAACAGCAACACGGCCAACAGCAACATGCACACGAAACAAAACTACCAAGTCATGTTGGCTGCCTGCAAATAAATCTCTCGGCTGCTGGTCGTCGGTTCAATTGGGCTCCCAAAAAACTACAACACAAATAAACAGCAACAAAAGTAAATAAAAGAAAAAAAAATGGAGGAAAAACAAAAAAAGGTGGACACAACACAATCAGAGCCACAAAAGCCAGCCCAGCTTTTGTGGCCAGTTGCTCTCGGGGGTTTCCTGGAAAGAGTTTCCTGCATTGGTAATATCTATGTTGCCAGTTGCCAGTTGCAACTTGCACTAAACTTTATTTTCTTTA
This sequence comes from Drosophila setifemur, assembly GCA_021224005.1. Taxonomy (NCBI): domain Eukaryota; kingdom Metazoa; phylum Arthropoda; class Insecta; order Diptera; family Drosophilidae; genus Drosophila; species Drosophila setifemur. Next base: position 15,734,452 of record JAJJHY010008789.1, read on the forward strand.
TTTTTTTTTTTGGTTGCCGCTTTCAACTGATTTAGATCGCTAAATGTTGGCAGTTGACTTTATGAGGGTCAATCAGGCTAAGCCTAGGAATGCTCCATCTCTGCCACAGAGAACTGGAGCACTAGCAAAGTGAAAGAATCCGATTGCTTACTGGTAATGGATGTTCCATTGTGTGTTTCCCTGGGTTGAAGATTATGGAGCTGGAGGATCTTTGACCTGCCTGCAAAAAGATATCCATTTGAGATAGCTTTATTTAAGGTGGCTTTTGAGGTGCAGATTTTGGTCATGGGAAATGTCGGAAAATATTAGTGATTTATTCATGGTACTTGAAGTAAATAAAAAATACTTATCGTGCAAATTTAAATACATTTTTAAATTTAATAGTACTTAACAAATTAATTATAAACTCGGGGAAGAAACAATTTTAAAGTTTGTTTAAAGTTTACTCTTCTAATTTGAAATAAACTTCTGCTCATATTTTATACCCATCTAACTCCAATTATTTTGCACTACATTCTTATTTTTATACACTGCTAAAATTAATTTATTTCCAAATTACAATTAAGTGAGTCTTTATTCGCCCCGACAAACTTGCATGCCAGCTTAACCCATGCACAGTTCATTCATCGAATTGATCTCGAGTGTTGACTTGTATTCATATTCATAGATGCATCTATTCCGCAAAGTAACTCAGTACCTCCCTCCCAAAAAAAAATACACCCCCCCTCAAACCCCTCCGTGGCCTACCCATGTCCTCCTGTGCTGGCCACTGATTACACTAAACGACTGCCGAGATAGCCGCCTGCCTCGTTGGCTCTTTTGGAATTCCTGGACTCCGAGCGCTTTCAAATGACCATAAAAACAGTGGGGGAGGGGAGGGGAGAGGGGTGAGGAGAGGAGAGATTGGAGCAGGGAGAGGGTGGTGGAGCAGTGGAGGGTAGTGAGGTGGGGCAACTGCTGCGCAGGCGCGCGTGTTTGGAAAGAGTTCAAGTCACAGCTGGAGACTGCACTGCTTTTGGCGCATAACTGGACAAGAGTTGTAGTTGGTGGAGTCCAAGTCTTGAAGTCCCAGGTCTGAGATTGAGACCAGACTGGCTGGAGATGCACTGGGAAAAAAATATATATAAAATATTGAATTTGGAAATAATTCAAAATGTTATTAGAGTATGATGTGGTATTTTTTGGAAAGTATTTTATTGGGAATTAGAATTAAATTCTGAATTAGGAGTATGATTATTAGGACTGGGATTATCAGGAATTAATAGCAAAGATAATGAAATATATTTCAATTCTAGTTTTTCCTCTTCTACTTTTATTTTAATTTATTAAATTACAAAAGATTTATCACTAGGTTATTTTTTTTCAGTACCCGATAGCTTGAAGTGGGAAAAAGCGGAAAGCGGAGAGAGAGGAGTGCCCGGGCAGGAAGGGGCGAAGGAATCCAAGCTGAGGTTGCCGCTGTCGCCGCCGTGTTGAATAACAGGCAGCTGAGCTCTGTTGGACAAGGCAAGGCGGGAGTTGGCCTGGCCATAAAAAATTGGAAAATGTTGCGTTAATGCGACGTTTGTTCGAACACAATTTTCAAACAGATCGACGCCGGCAATTGTTTGGACAGCCTGTGTCCGCCGAGCCTGGGCTTGGATCGGATCGGATTGGTTAGGATTGGTTCGGAACTCAAAGCCTGGCAGACCAGGCAGACAGATCGACAGACGGACACATTGTTGGGACACTTGGCCAGACTTTGGTACAACAAACATTTCGGGGATTGGCGCTTAAAGAAATTTATTTCCTCTATTGGGGGGAAAAAATCAGGGCAATATATTGAACAAAATTCTATATATTACTTAGAAGTACCCTAAAAAAATATGAGAGCTGGGGAAATTGCTGGAGACATTTTCAAGGGCCGTTTTATTTTATTTTTCCCCGAAAAGATGTCTCCAAAAACACTTGGAGCTCTCTCATTTTCCCGGTGGTTCTCTGTGAGTTTCTCTAGTGCGCAGCAATGGCGTCGTTTGCTCCACTGGGAGCCACCCACCGGGCGGGAAAAGTTGGGTGGTAAAAGATGTGTGGACGAAGAGGACACCTGGCCAAACAGGATGCGTCTGGCATCGATTTTCCCAGTCAGATAGGGTTTCACACAGCGGCCGAAGAATGGCTTCCGGTGGCATCATCAGCCAGAAAGAAGAATCGGATTCGGAATCCTTTCGCTGATCGAAATCGCAATACCCACACGTGCACCGGTTAATATGAGATTCCAGGGGTAGTAGTCGTTGGCGGAACACGTGTCCTCCTCTAAATCGACGAGATACGAGATGGGCCGGAACATCCAGGCGAGCACGTCGTCGGAAATGGGAAGTCGGAAGTGCAGGCACGAATCCCTTGGATTCCCCCTCCCCAGTCCATTGGCTCCGTTGTGATGATGTCAGCAAATGCGGGCACAAAAAGAACAATCGATTGTTGTGACACTGTGTGCATTGTGTGCTGTGTGCACTTCCATTCGCATTCTCAAGTCCTTTATTACAGAGAGAGAAAAACAGGGAACTCATTTTTATTAGCCTAACAATATCGGATTTCCACAATGAGATTTTCCTAATAAGATAGTATTTTTCTAAGGGATATTCAGTCAAAATAGTTTGTGTTATTTTTTTAACATTTAATTTCTTATATTATTTACAAATTACTCATTATAAGTACTTTCTCTACATATCTGAAAGATTATGTTAAGTCAATTTAATTTAAAATAAAACGCGATTTAAAAATTGTATCATATAGTCATTTAGGTATATTTAGGTATATATTTTATATTTGAAAACTTTAATATATTATATTATTTAAAAATTAATTTGCTTACATTTTTGGAATATCAGTTCCATTCAGCGACTTAAAAATTATTTTCATTTAATATTTCTTCTAATATAAAATAAGTACCCGAATTGATTCCAATATTGTTTTTTATTGTGTCCTGTAATTTATCCAATTTCATGGCGAATTCCACTGAGCGTTCAATTAACGCTGCCCAGTCGCAGAACCATCAAACCCGAACCCAAACCCAAAACCGAACCCAAACCCAGACCCATTCCCAATCCAAATTCCCCTTTCCAAATTCTCCATTCCCCGGCTAAGAATTTTTGCGCATCGATCCCACGATGGCTTCGATGGCGACGGCGTCTGGCTTTGTGCACGTGCAGAGCAGGACATTTATTGGATTCTTGACGTGCCTTTATTTGTTTCTATATTTGCTCAAGATTCCAATTAAACGCCAGTGCCCATGGTTGGACGCGAATCCCTGACAGAGTTCTGCCAACCCATGGCGAGCGTTTAATTTCCCAGCACAGGGTGATAGGGGAAAGAGTTTGTCACAGGATAATCAAAGTAACTATATATATAAATATATATAAATTTGTATTAATTAATATGAAAATCTGAATAATTACAGAATTATTCCTATGTTTTGGTGGAATTAGGAAATATGACCAATAACTCTATTTACAATTTTATTGTGGTAACAAATTTTGTATCTTTACTTGAAACAGTTTCATTAGGGGAAGCAACTCTAAGGATTCGGATTTAAAGTGTTCTACCACTCTTCCAAGTAGAGAAGATCTAGAAGAGCTCCGTTCCCGGGCTTCTTGGCATTGATGGGTGACCCTGTATTCAATTAGAGCTCTTCTTGCCAACGTCAACATTAAACGCCAATGGCGCAAACAGCAATTGAATGGCTCTAGCTCACCCATCCCCTTTTTTTTGAGCGCCCTCCCCCCCTCGAACTACAAACCGCCTCCTGCCATGCCATTAACCCAATAGGACGACGGCACACGCTGAGGATTAGACGTGTAATCAGCATAAAATGTAGCCAAAAGCCGCGCCCGACGCAGTGCGTCGAACAACAACAACAAAAAAAGTGGCAAACATGAAATCCAATATTGCGATACTCTGAGTGCTGAGCAACCGCATGAAATTGTAATAGCAACAGCAGTGTGAGCAATGCTACAGGGATTACTGGTTATAAGGAACAAATATTTATGGTTTTCCAAGTATTATAAACTTTAATTAAATAAATTTAAATTTAAATTTAAATAAATATATAAATCTACCAAAAATCCAAAAAATCCAATACATTGGGTAGTACACAATATGTTTTTCCTGGTTACTTATAAATAAAAAACAAAAAAAAATTAATAAAAATTTAAAAACATATAATAATGAAAACAAGCTTTTTATCAAAATATATTTGAATGATATATGCAATGCTTTGTCAATCATAACTACCTAAATATTCTTAATAGTTCCCATTGATTTCTTTAATATTCCTGTTAGTTAATATTTTTGGTAATATTCCGGTTAGTTTACATTATCGAGTGCCCACTGTAACGTGAACGCCAAAGGCGCTGACGCCGCTCGCCCGCTTCATGTCGATGGTAACGCCGACGCCGTTCTTACGCATGTCCTTATACAAATACGAGTACGAATATGGGAATATGGAAGGGCTAACGTAAGACCCCCGATTCCGAATCCGATTCCGGAGAAAAGGGAATAGCTGGGGACCCAAGGGGAACCCACGGGGGAGGAGAGGACGAGGCGGAGAGAGAACACGTGCAAAGCCGCGGGGTACTGCACGACTTTGTCCGAAATGGCGTTCAAATTGGGTCTGAGACTTGGGCTTCGGTACATTGGATATAGCTTTGGGTATGGGTTTGGGATTGGGTATGCGAATGGGTATGGGAATGGGTATGGGATGTCGATGTGGGTACGCACCGAAAAATCTCCAAGCGCGTTGCCTGTCGCATTTAATAACTGTTTTTAATAAGTGTCCCTCGGGGTCCGCTCTGCTCCGCCTGACCCTCCTTTTACCTCCTTGCACTCCCCCCTTTGCGTGGTGCGTTATTTGCATGAGGCCGGGCACTGGGAGAAATCGGGGGAGGGATTACAACAATGTAATAACAAAGAATTTATTTTTGACTTAAATATTCTGTTGAATGGTATATTAATAAGTATAAGAAACAAATTATAGTAATTAAATAAATAATACAAAATGTGTACCAAATTCAAAAATAAATAGAATATCTAAAAGTTAAAAAAAATCGATTCGAATAAAAGAAAAATCTTGCCTTTTTTAGGAATGAGATTTTGTTTTTAATTAAAAAAATTACATGATAATTTATATATAGGTATATATATTTATATTTTTCATTCATTCTTTCATTTGGATTTGAATATTTTTACCATTGTATTTATTTACTAACAATATTTTTTGACAACATTTTTGCTTCAGTTAGCAATTGTATTTTTATCAAACAAATAACCTGCTAAAATATTTGTTCTTTTTTTAATAATATTTTTTCTCAGTGCAGGAGATTTCCCAGTTGAATGGCAAAAGTTTTACTCTAATTGCACGCCCGTCGCTGGGCTGTTGTTTTTGGACTGAGTTTTTGAGTCACGCGGCTTCAGGTGCAGTGTTAAGGAGGAAGAGCTGCAGGAGGAGGAGGGGTGGGAAGAGGAGGGGGGAGTGCGGGGTTGTGCGGGGACCCCGGACTCGTGCAGCATGCAACATGTTGGCCGCAATTTATTAGTGCTGCCATTATCGCTTTTCTTCAGATTTACCTCCAAGTGCCTGGCTGCGTGTCGTCCAGTGTTCGGAGTCTCCTCGGAGTCCCCTCGTAGTGCCCCTCGGAGTCCCCTCTGAAAGTATTTATTACTATAATTTTCCATATGTTTTCCTTGTGCGTTCTGCTCGTTGCACTGCATTTTTTTTCGGACTTTTTTTTTGTTTTTGGCAAATTGCGTCTGGAAATTGCGGTAATAATTTGCAGCTTACTAAATATGAAGATCAGCTTTTGGAGCACGATCTGTGTTGCGTCCTCCTCCTGCTCCTGCTCCTCCACATCCCCATCTCCCCACCTCTCCACCTGCCCAGAGAAGAAACAAATTTATTAACTTGTGCAAAATTAGTCGCTTACAGTCGTTTAAACTTTGCAATTTGATTTTTATGGCCATTTGCTTTGGCTGTTTACTCTGGCCGTGGCTTGTACGATCGGTGTATCTCAGATACATCCGAGTGTTAACTCTCGCATCCTTTGCCAGCTGCACTAGGTTTTTATGGCTTTTTATAAAGTTTTATGACCCTGAAATTGTTGCACTAATCAGCCGACAATTTATGGGGCAAGCAACCAAGAGACGCTAACTAAAATCTTTAAACTGAAAATCTTCCACAAATCAGAGACGAGAAAAACCAATCGGCTAATGAAAATTAGTTGAAATATGCAAAGCATGCGGCGGGGTTTCCTCTGATTAGTGACAATCATAAAAAAAGAACCCGACTTTAATGGCCAATCTCCACTTGGGGGCCTTGGGTGGGCCCAGAGGAGCGAGACCAAAAGAACCGAAAAGCCCATAGAAACTATCTATAAATTGCCCTGCAAATGGCCGGTGGATGTCGCTCCGAATCGTTATTGGTATTTATAGGATTGGAAAGGTTAAATTAAAGTGAGTTTCTGGCTGATTCGATTTTATCCGCAGCGGCGAGAACTAGATATTCTGTGACAGTTTTATGTCCAGTGCGTGATCCGGTTGATTTAGGGACCATCAAATGGGGCATAGCTTCATTTATTTTGAGTGCTCCAGGTTGATGGTTGCTTGGACTTGGAATTCATAGATAAAAAACGTTTTTATATTTTCCAGCTTGACCTGTTTTTCTTTTAGAATAGTTTTTCAGAGGTTCAAAAACTCTAGATTATCCTATGCAAAATATTTATTGCATTTCTGTGTTTGAGATACATAGATTAGATCCAATATAATTTAATTTACATATAATAATTTAATGTTATTTATATTCCCAGTTTGAGACATATTTATTATATGTAATTTATCTTAAAATAAATATAATAAAAAACACAAATTTGGGATAATAACATGAAATTTCCATTTTATTTACATACATTTAACTTAATCTAAACCAATTTTCATACCAAATGTTTGTTTCTGTGAAATATTTAAGAACCATTAAAATTCATTTAAAAAATGATCCCCTTCATAAATCATATATACAATTCATTTGCAATTCTATTCAGCCGTAGAACTAAGACCATCTACTCGTATCCAAGAGATATTATTGTATCCGCATTTGATCGATGTTAAAGCCTTCTCCTACATGATTTCTTTTTATTTTCCCGCAGCAGAGGCGCAGCTGCTTCGGCTCAGGCAAACTGCAGCTAAAATCAAAACCGCATTTAGTTGTACATAAACTTTCAAATGCCAGCCATAAATCTGTCTAGGCAGGCCCCTCTTAGCCTCCTCTTAGTCCCCCCCTTGACCCCCTCGCACCCGCATTTAACCCGCTCCCCAATCCCTGCCAGACATTTGAAGAGTCGCCAGTCGTCGTCCGTCGGCTGTCGTCGTCATTGGCCATCTTCCATCTTGCTGACAAATAATTTACCATAAAATCAACGACAACTGCCAATTTTTCAGTAATTAGCCCCGGCAGAGCTCCCTTCCCTCCCCCCATCCCTGGCATTTTTTTTTCTTACCAACCCTCTTCCCCTTCCGGAGCACTTGAGCGTAATTAATAAAATGTATAAACCCCGCGAAGACGTCTCGAGGCACATTGTTGGACTCAGAGATTCGACTACCACACTTGGAAAATGTTTTTAAAAATTCAAAATTGTCCAAAGAAATTTGGAAATGTTTAATTTGAATTTTAAATTGAATATTGTTGTTAATTTGGAGATATATTTTGGAAATTTTTGAAAAAATTTAATTGAATTTAAAAAATTATGTAGTCTGCAATTTCAATGCAATTTACTAGATAGCAAATGGTATATTTCTAAAATAAATATTTAAATAAATATATTTCGGATACATTTTATATTTAATTTTATTTAATAAATACAGTAGTTTGTAATTTCTATAATTTTTACTAGATTGCTGTGTACATTTCGAGTGCAGGCATTTGCTGAAAAATAATATATAGTACATTTCCAAAGCAAATATTCTATGGAAATATATTTCTAAAATATTTAATTTTTAGTAAATAATGTAGTGTGTAATTTCCTGAATTTTTACTAGTGCAGGCATTTGCTGAAAATTAATTGTGCTCCACGCAGATTAACACATGCGTGGCAGCATTCAACGTAAAATAAAGAGGGACATTAGGAGTGGATGCGTGCTCCTGCATTTTGGGAATATTCAGCGTTTTACAAATTTGAAAATTTCTTGCCGCATTTTTACGACTCCCCACTCCGAGCGCCGATCGTGTGTTGTCACAGTAGTCCCCCCCCATTCGAAACGTGTACGTATGTTGCACCGCTGTTGCATGTGCATGTGGCACGCGCGTCGCATAATTAATTAAAAACGCATTTAAACGAAGCTTCACGACAGTCAATCGTTCGTGCACATTTGGCCACAGTCTACGTAGCATGTGTCTTGCCACAAGTCGCAGTATATAGGCATTTCCTAAGAAGCCTTTCGTCGACCGCCATAAATATATAAATAAAGAGAATGGAGAACTTATTCTTGTTAGAATCTCCGTCTTTCAAAAGAGGGGACATGTTGTCTATTTTGACGAAATGCTGACAAGCCTCCTCGAAGGCTGTTGTTCTACAGATGTTCTCCATCGAAGGAGAAGCTATCGATGGCCTCTGTTGGGATTCAATCCATTCACTCGTAATTTGCATAAAAACCTCTAACCTCTGGCAGTTGAACATTTTGAGGTTTGAGGTCAAATTGGAAAGGTTGAAAGTTGGCTGGGAAGGAATGCTTTTGCAAAAATATTCTTAATCGACAAGCAAGCAATTGTTATGGGGAAAAAGTTTAAGGTGGAAAAAATAACATTAAAAAATCTATACAAAAATCATTAAATAAAATGAAAGTTTGTTTTTTTTTAATGAACATTTTATCATTAAGATAACTTATTTTGTACGTTTGATATTCGAAAGTTTTTGGAAAATAAATTAGGAAAAGAAAATCTATAAAAATATGAGTGGATAAAGATATTGAAAAGTTTAGTCATTAAATAAAATAAAAGGTATTTTTATTTTTTAGCATACAATAAAATATCTTATTTACTTGGGCTCACTTAAGAAAGTATTTATTAAATTAAATTAGAAAAAGATATTTAAAAAAAAATTGTATTCGTTGAAGATATTAGAGAGTTTAGTCATGAAATAAAATTAATGGTATTTTTTTTTGCATTTAATCATTAAGGTATATTATTAAGGTATATCATATTAGAAAAAAACTGATAGTGAACTTATATGCCCCGGATGTTCCCTCTATTCCTAAGATCTTTACTTTAAAATATTAACCAAAAAGTGCCCAGGGCAACACCTGATCTCATCCCAATCCCAAGAAAAAAAAAAAACTGATGTATCTGCATTCTATCCACAGACAGCTCCGACTTTCTACCATTTCACGTGGTCCATGTGGCCTGCCAATCAGAGGTGCCATGGAGCATTATATATGTTTTTCGCTCCGCATTTGTTTCGGGGTATTTCGTTTTATTTATCTGGCCCATAAATAAAATATTTTCGGTACTCGGTGGTCAGCTGTTTCCCATCAACGGCGCTTGCCACATGGACCGATCCCGGCACATGGACTGTCGGTGGTCTCCTCCTCCGGCTGTCTGCAGATTCTATCACCTCGAAGACTTGAAGATCCGGAGGAGGAGATTCTCGCGTTTGGCTATATGGCTATATAGAAGCGCTAATGTTGCATTAAATTCAACTGAAATCAACTGTTAAGTGGCTTTCAGTGAGCTATTTAATTCCCGAACACCCAAAAAGAGCAAAGCGAAAATAAATAGTGAATTTCATAAATAAATATTCGTCGGCGATTCGAACTTGATTCGTTTGAAAAATCCATTTGGTATGCAAGGGATTGGGATTGGGATTGGGGTCCATTGTTTTTTAGGGGCAAGTAAATAACACATTGAGGATGTTTTGCTTTCGAGCAATTATGATTGTTTTGGCAGGCCGAGTTTTTGTGCAATCGCCAGAATTCTCAACCAAAAAAAAAATGTGGCATCTGTTGAGGCAGTTAATTAATTTTTTGATTGAGTTGAGGTGGATGAAATTATACATCCCGGGGTTTTCCATAAAATTTAGTTCATTTTCGTGGAAAATAATTATATTTCTCATAGAGTTAAGGTGAGCAAATGATTTGTATATCAGTCAGATTAATTGAGATGGGAAGCTTACAACATTATTATTTCCGGACTTTGAAATGTTAAGGAAAAACATTAAGCTATCATAAATTCAAGTATTTATTATCCTGGGAGATTTATTGTAATAAAATATATGGTATCCTTTTGTCCAGAAATAGTTGGAAGGTTTATTGGAATTTAAAAAAAATGAAGATACATTTTATCCCATCATGGGGACTAACTTATTTCGAATCAAGATTTTTCATTAGGATATTATTTTTATTATTTTTTTAAGGCTTTTCTTGGCCTAATTTAATTCTTTAACCCTTAAAACATTAAGTTTCCAAACTTTTAAGTGTTCAGGAAAAACATTAAGCTTTTATAAATAATTATTAATAAATTAAATTTAAATAATTAGATACTTATTATCCATTTGCTTAGCATGTGGAGTATCTTTCTTCGTTTGAAGCTCCTTCATTACGCTATTAGGCCAGGCTAAATGCCCCTTCATGGCCTAATTTAATCCTTCAACCCATCCGCAGCTCACTTAGCCCGGCGATCAATTTATAACAGATCGTTGGCCGGCCACCAAATCGCTTCATTTAGACCCACTTACCTTGCCAACCTGGCCGAGCTCATTCGCCACACTCTCGACACCTCGCGGAAAACCTGGCGAAAAGCGGGAAATCAGGTGGGGCAAAGGAGTTCGCTGGGGCCGTAACGATCATTGTCATGGATGGTCAGCACACAGCACAGCGGGGTGGCCATAGCCGTTAACTACTGTACTGTACTGTGAATGGGCGCATTTGCACAATTTGCACTCACTTTTTAGGCCGTAATAAATTCGCATAAATTTGCAGAGGGGAGAGGGGAGGAGGGGGGAGGAGCGAAGTGGAAGCGATTTGTGAGCCTAATGAAGGCGATTTGTTGCGGCACCAACTGCCACTAAATTAGACATGAGAATTGATGGGCCCATCCCCAGATCCCAGACCCTGAGGTGCTATCGATGCCCATTCTCGATCTTTGGATAATTTAACGAGCTGCCACTGATATTCTCCGCATACTCTTCGCTATTTGAGAAATCTATGTGGAAATATTTTATTTTATATAGTTCGATCAATTGGTCCGATCCTCTTTAAGTTTAGTGGACGGACCACTTCTGGACAATGTCAGAATTGGACTGGATCAAGGGGCCTGTTATCACCCCATTCGGTGTGAAATGTTTGTTTCTCCTCCATTTCGACTTACGCACTTTTCACACAAACACTACCTTTAGTGGGATGCACTTAGAGAAATTTATTGGATAAGCTTTTACATATTTTCA
>JAJJHY010008789.1:15745944-15801681 GCA_021224005.1 Drosophila setifemur
AAAACATACTCATATTTTAAGGGAATCCCTTTTTTTAATATTTCAATAACTCCAAGAAATAATGAAATATTTCATGCAATAAAAAACTATCTACAAGTAACACTTAATTAAAAATTCCATATTAATAACCATAGTAAATTCAAATGATGTTTAAATTAAATTTATTTTAAGAGAGCCCCCAGGCTTTTGCAAAGTATTTTTGTTGGCTTGTACGAAAATGTTTACAGCTGGCTGAAATGGAAAATCGAAACACCTGCAAATTGCACAACATCGCGCAGGATTCGTCAGGGAGGTGGGTGCTTATCCAGGACACGGGACACATCCTCCCACAATAACCGCGAGCCAAAAAGCCAGACGGAGAACAGAAAGGCAACCCTCGCAGCTGGCAGGAAGCCAACCCCAAAGGGGCGGAGGAGGGGGGGGGGGTTAGTGGGTGGTAAGCCGCCCCCTTGCAACACCTCCCACACACACAAAGGACAGCTGCTGGTAGAGCCGGCTCATGAATACATTTGAACTCGTTAACTCCGACACACCCCAACATTTCCATTGGGGGTTGTTCCGGCGCTCAGTCATCCATCTACCCAGGGCCATCTACCCCCTCCGCCCGGGCGTCCATGTCCATGTCCTTTGGCTTTGCACGTGCACAATTTCGACTTCATCAAAAGGAATTTGGTTGGTTTTTTTTTTTCTTTTTCTGGGGAGCGTCCTCGTCCTCGTCTGACATTTATTAGAATTCTTTGCCTTTCAGCTTGTTGGGGGGGCCTAAGGGGGTAGAAAACAGGAGTTGGGGACTGAGTGGGGGGTACAATAAATTCTGCGTGGAAAGCTTTTAGCCAGGAAATAAAGTTTTCGGTTGCCAACATGGCAGGGACACTGAGGAAAAATCAACTACTACGTAATACATTAAAAATATAATATTGGGATGATCAGAAAATCAATCAGAAAATTATTAAGCAAAATGAATTACAAAAATAATATGAATAATAATGTAATAATATGTATTTTTAAAAACAAGACTCGATGTCAAGCTTTGGTTTTATATTCAATTAAATATTTGTTCTATGTGGATTATACCATAAAAATCTACAAATATTATAAATTGATTGGAAGCAAAAATGACAAAATGTAAATATACTTATAAGGAATAAATAATTTCAATATGTAAGACTATTGATTTTTAGCTTTGATGGTATATAAAATTTACCATTTTATTAAAAAAAATTTGTTATATTATCTAATGTTTTATTTCCACTGCATTCAGTCACTTCGTTTCGGTTTGTTGAATCTAATGTTGGTTCATTGCCATTAAAGTTTGGTTTGTTCTCTCCCAAGCTGGCAGTGGATGACGATGATGAGGGATCAGGGATCCGGACGCGTATCTGTGGCGGATTTGGCTGCCTTAAAGCTATTTGCAGGGCATTGAAATCGGAGCTGGAACACGCCACGCATTTTGACTTTTGCAGCTGCAAAACAACAGGAGAGTGAGTTGCAAGGAATAAATGTGTCGTGTCTCTCATGTCAAGGAATGTTCCGTAGAAAATTGTTTGATGTAGCCTTTGGGGAAATCAAAATTAAAAAAGGGGAAAAGGCATTCGAATTTATGTAAAGGAATCATTAAAAGGTATTACATTTTGTCAACAGCTACATTTGATAGATACTTAAATTTCAAGAGAGAATCCACAGAATAATTGAACATACTTAAGGATTACAATTTAAAGAGCCATTTGTTTTATGTTTATCCTCGTAATTTCGAAACAAATTCAAGCTCATAAACTTACCCTCCATTGTTTGTCAACTAATTTCATGTGTTCTATTCCCTCAACTAATTTCTGTTCCCCAATCAAATCAAGTAGAGCAAACAGGACTTGGACATATTTGCCAGACAATTTCATTTTCAGACGAAGTACAAATTAAAATTACTTATTATTAACATTGCCAACTGGAGCAAACAAACTTGGGCAAACAGAAGTTCGTCAACGAAATTTGGACATTTGGTTGAGCACAAAGATAAACAAATCGAAGCCGAGGATTAGGAAGGACTACCTCCGACTGCTGATCACTTGTTATTCCATTTTAATTAAGTTAATTGCTCGGATTCCATGTCCTTCGAGGGTTGATCCCAAGCCAACCCAAAAAATCGAAATCGATGGCACCTCCTCAATTCAATTTTCCGCTGTGTGTTTTTGTGTGTTTTCCGAACAACCCTCTAAACAAAGGGAATGGGTTTGGGATTGGGATTGGGATTGGGAATGGGAATGGGTACCAAAATGTGCACAGACTTGCGTGCGAATTATTGGCAAATGTTCTGAAAAAACAGAAGCAGCAAAGGAACTCGCATGAGAAATGCTTTTTCGCACATTTGTTTTGTAATTTCCGCATTTCAGTGACTCTCAGCCTCGGCCAGGCATTTGTCTCTGCAAATATTTGCCATTTGAATGGGCATTGCCTTCGAATGCGATTGTGAATCCGAATGAATCGTAGTTGTTCGTGGTCAGATTCATTTCCCATTCCTCCTCGTTTTAAGTTGCCCTTCTAAGTGGGCGCGACAGTTGTTCGATGGGCGATGGGCTGCGGCAGCTGCATCCGAGTGGCTGCCACTAATTGCACGCTCGCAGAGTCCCAAAAACAAATGCAAATGAATGAATCTTTTTTCCCCTGGTTTTACCCTCAAATACAAATACCTAACAAAACAGATGGCTCTATTTGCATGGAAATTAGCGGGGATTAACACTTCATTACGGCCAGACGCTATTATGGCCCATAATAATTTTACAATAAACCTATTTTAAAATTTTCGTTCAAGAAATTCACGAATAATAAATATAGTACACATTCAAATTCCTTTCCAAAGCCAGAGTAATAAATTTGGATTAAATAAAAATATTTTATTTACCTTCCAACTAATTTTAATAAATAGCGCTCATAATAAAGGGAAAATAAATAATTTGGGATAAAATTAAAAATTTTATTTACCTATAAAACAATAGTTGACAAATAAAATTATTTTTTGCGATACAATTTTATATTCCGTCCTCTTTATCCTACATTTATTTTATATAGTTTGTAGTTAGTTTAAATTATTTTTAAAAACTTTAAAAATCTTTCTGTTATTGTTTTAACATTAGTTTCCAAAGGTTGGAATTAAATAAATAAGTTCAAAATAATGAATTTTAAAGGCAAGTCATCAAAAGTGGCTTTCTCATACATATGAATATTTTAATACCTTCAAAAAATATTATAGTATTATAATTATTTTTAAAGATAAATTTATTCTTGTTGAACTATGTATTTTGTATTTTTTAACGATATTTCATTCCTTAACTATTGCTTAAAAATGGTCAAAAATTATCCAACAATATTACTTAAATGGCATTGTATAATATAATACTTTCAAAAAATATTCGAATATTATAATTATTTCGAAAATATAAATGTAATTTTATTCCTAAAATATAGCTTCCCAATGCATTTTCTTAAATTAACCATCCATATTACTCAAATGACATTGCCCAATCAAAGGGAAAAAATCTGGATTAGAACTCCTCCCTGGCGATGTCCACTTGGACTAAGTGCAAGCCGAGATCATGGCCAAGGGGAATCAGAATTTATAACTCAATCAACGCAGCCGTCGTTAATGGCACATGTGGGGTTTGGTTTGGTTTGGTTTGGTTTGGTACGGTTTCCCTTAAGTTTTCGTGTGTCATCAGTCCGCCCCTTGTGGCTGCAACTTGCGGCACAAACATTTGACCAACAAAATGCTGCAATCGCCTTCCTTTTTGGGGGTGGCTTTCCTTTATTTTTTGGTTCCTTTGTTTTGGGGTGCCCAGGGTTAGGCGGCGTCGAAAGTCAGATATAAATGCGTTACGGACTATCAATCTTGATTAGGACGTGATTTCAGCTCTTCGGGCAGAAGCACCAGACATTAAAATTAACAACCGATGGGTGGGGCCATCGGCATAAACTGGATGACAACAAAAGATGGGCACGTGTCTGAGAGATACGGAGATGGGATATTCCCGACATCGGGCTTTTAGTTTAACTTTTGTTAACTTTGTGCGACGCAGATTTAATGACGTCTACGGTTACATGACTCAAATGGCGGAGCGGAAAAGCTAAAACAACTTTTTTGGAAATAAAGCTTTATTTTTTAATATAATATTATTTTAATTGCCAGGATATTAAACTTTGTTAAATAGAATTTTCCATTTTTCCTTTGCAATACAACAATTACGAAAAATTCTAGCTTGGTTTATGAAGGTTCTAAAATTTTAGGCTTTCTAGGCTAACATTTTGTTTAAAAGATCAAACAATAAAAACGTAAGCTCTTTATTAAGGTAATACTCTAACAAAATTTCAGTCAATTATTACATTTTATAATTTTCAAAATTATAGGATATTGATTTAAAAGATCAAACAATAAAATAGGCTAACATTTTGTTTAAAAGATCAAACAATAAAAACGTAAGCTCTTTATTAAGGTAATACTCTAACAAAATTTCAGTCAATTATTACATTTTATAATTTTCAAAATTATAGGATATTGATTTAAAAGATCAAACAATAAAAACGTAAGCTCTTTATTAAGGTAATACTCTAACAAAATTTCAGTCAATTATTACATTTTATAATTTTCAAAATTATAGGATATTGAACATTTTTAATAGAACTTTATTAATTTTTCTGTGCAATCCTTAGAGAGCGAGGAGGGGCAGTAAAATTTAAACACAAATTTGATATTTATACAAACGTAAGCTCTTAAAAAACTTAACATGCGTACAACATTTAAGCACAATTTTTGAAAATTTGATTATTTATAATTCCCAGGATATTAGAAATTTTTTAATAGAATTTTCACATTTTCCTGTGCAATCCTTGGAGAGAGAGAAGTGGCCACAATGTCTGCTGGCGTTGCTGTCGTCGGGGCGTATGAGTGACGCGACTGAATGGAGTTGGTTGGCCTGGTTGGTTGGTTGGCTAAGAGTGGCCGAGAGGCGGCTGGCTGACTGGCCATTGCCTGTTGGCCAGCGAACATAATCGTAAACAAATAAAATTATTGCTGCCGATCATGCACACAAATTTATGCCCACCACCACCAACCACCAAAGGAGTACACATATTGGGAACCTCACCTCCATCTGAGACGTCGCTTACTTTGCACTAATTTTTACCCGGGCGCAGAAGGAAAACCTCTGCTGGGATCTTGGATGTTGGATCTTGGACGATGGTGGCACGAGGTGTTGCCGCAAGCTGTGTGTGTGAAATATGCAACAACAGCGTGAAAATACACGAAGGCAGCCTCAGTCGCGAGTCTAGCGACTTGATTCGCGGCACCCAGCGGGAAATGTTGTGTTTTCGCGTGAGGCGCTTAGAAAAAAAAAATACAAATAAAAATAAATAAAAACATTTAGCCGGGGCTGGGGCTGTGGCTGGGGCCACGGCACATCTGGCCAGCTGAAAACTGGCAGTCAAATGCTTATAGACCACCATATAATACAGGTAGTCAGTCAGTCAGCGCTGGGCAGTGATGAGGTGTTAGTTAGTGCACCGTGGTTGGGGATTAATTGATCTAAAGTTGAATATAGATATAATCAAAATAAATAAAAAATAGATGGAATAAAAATAATATTTTATTGGCAAATAATCTACATCCTAAGAATTATTATTTTTCTGATCCACAGAGTTAATTTTAAAATCCCACGAGACTTTATTTTAATTTTAATGAAACAAAAAAAAAGTAGAAAAAAGTAATTTGTAATTTTTATTTTTACCACTGTTCACTACTTCCTTGAACTACTAAAAACTGTATAATATTATACATTTTATTACTAATATGATATAATTTTCATTGAGTATTTCTACCAACTCTCAGCCTGCATGCATGATGATCATTATTGTTTTATGTTACCAGCTATATTTTTCCTATATGGCTAATGAAGACTTGCTTTCGACATGATAGAGATCTCACATGATTCTGCAATGGAGTGGCTCTTCTTTCTTAATACTGTCATTACTGGCTTTATTATTGGTATAAAGGAGGTGGGTTGGTCAAGTTGGATAAGGAATTTGGGTCTGGCATGAGATTCGACCAAATAGACTGATAAACGCTTCACTGGGCGAACCCCAAAAGGCGAACCCATCATTAGAACAGTTGTTGGTCCTCCCGAAGTCGGTTATTTATGGATTATAGTAAGACATGCATGGGGAAAACTGCCATATGTCACAAGAAATTATGGAATTCCTTAGCTATAAATATTTATTAATAAAAGTTTTAGTTTTCCAAATATTGAATTCCAAAACCAATATCAAATTGGATTACAAATTGTTATGAATTTCGATTTAAATGAAATACAATTTAACAATTTTATGCGAAACAAATTGTATGTAATTTAGATTTTTAATTTATAATAAGGAATTTATTCACCATTTCGATACAAAGGGGTTATAGAGGAACTGGTCCTGGTGCTGGGGCTTCTCTGCTCTATTTCTCTATGCTCAAGGGTTGGCCTTTTGCACCCTCTTCAGGATCAACGTGGTATATCAGGCGTATCCATATCAATGGCCCTGGACAGACATTTGTTTGACTTGTTTTTGTTGCCGGCCTTTTGTTGTTGCCCTTAGCTTTTAGCATAATTAAACGACACATGCCACAAAATGCACTTCTATGGCGTTCCATACTCGTTTCAACAGCGTCATCATCATTCGACACGGCATCCATATGTTCTATTAGTTATCCGCGTTTCCCATTCCAAACCAGAACCCAAAACCGAACCCGAACCGAACCCAAACCCAACCCATCCCTCTCTCACTCACAAATTGCTCCGTATGGTTGAAAATTTGTAGCGAACATAAGGTTTCATTTTAGCTCCCACACACACACTCACCCACATTAGTTTACTGCCACTGCTCCTCTTCGTTTTTAATTAAATGCAAATGAGTTCAACTGATGGATTACTTTTCTTCACGGCTATCTTTTGCGGGTTTTATTACAATAGCTTCCCTGGTGATGGATTCGAATTCGGTTCCATTTTCACATACGAGTTTTATTTTATTAATTTAACTATAGTTATATTTTGCAGGTGTGAGAGCTTGAAAAAAAAGGGGCGTCTAGATGTTAAGTGATAATGAATACTGGTTTGAATTCGGATAGACTGTAATTGATGATGGCCCGGCATGAATGCAATTAAAAGCAATATTATTTTTCGAATATAGAGAGAAACACCTGACACATGCATCAAGATAAAGCAGATCTGTCTCGTTGAATAGAAAGATTAATTGGCCAACCCCAACAACATTTACTCGTTCTAACTATAGTTGTGGCCTATGGGCTGGCCCAAAGCCAGCGAA
This sequence comes from Drosophila setifemur, assembly GCA_021224005.1. NCBI lineage: Eukaryota > Metazoa > Arthropoda > Insecta > Diptera > Drosophilidae > Drosophila > Drosophila setifemur. The sequence goes on from JAJJHY010008789.1 coordinate 15,753,289, forward strand.
AATAATTTCAAATATTCGTTTTAGTTTGCTGCTAATTATTTTATTAAAAGTGAAAAAGATACAAATTAGCAGAGAACGAACGCGAAGAGGAATGTTCAGCGAAACACACGAAATTCATTGATGATTGTCTCAAAAACCTTTAGTTGCTCTTATTAAATTGCTGAATTAATTATTTCTGGTAATTGCTTGGCATTTCCGAAAATACCTTCGTATTTGAAATTTATGTTCAAGACATAAAAATCACGTGTGGTCCTTGGCATTTTTTGCTGCACAAATTTCTGGGCAATGTTTCGCACATAATTTTGCAAATTGCATGCGTGCAAAAATGTGCGCATCCTTTTAACACCTCTAAGAAATTTTCGCAATTTTTCGGTCATAGCCATAAAAATGCAAATTGCACTGAAAAAAAAAACAAAATACATATTGCCAGCGCGGAGAAATGAAGAAAAACAATTAAAATATTTGCAAGGCGTGTTACAACGCCGTTGGTTTTTAATGATGTTTTATTGTCTGTTTCGACGGCGAGACGAATGATCATGATCGCAATGATGATCATCATCATCTTTTTTGTATCAACTAAATAATTGAATGCAGCTGGTTGGCGGTTGTCGCATTAAATTTAGGTGTCTTGTCGCCTGGCGTCTGCATCGCCTCACATAGCCTCACATCCCATCCCATCGCCTCGAATCGCCTCGAATCGCATCGCATCGCAATTGGAGGCTGAGGCTGAGGCTGAGCCAACGACCGCGACAAGTGACAGAGCAACGGAGCAACAGACTGTCGAATATGCAATCCAACCAAAAGACTAAAAGTCTGAATGACTAACTGACTGACAAACTGACGCAATGACGGAATGACGGAATGACGGACTGACTGAGCGACTGACGGGGAGCCAAGTCGCGACGATAATAAATGAAGCGATTGCAAGTGTAACAGAACAATGACAGCAACAATTGCGGTGTTTGGCATTTGCCAACAGCAGCAACATCAGCAGCAGCAACAGCAACAGCAACAACAGCAGCAACTGCAGCAGCAGCAGCAGCAACAAGCGCCAGACAAAGGTCTATTAATAATCAGTTTTTGGTTCAATCTGGGAACAGTGGTTAGTAGTACACTAAAGAGGTAAAAAAATAATTTAAGAACAATTTTTTAAGGCAAACTGAATAATGAAAAAAAACAGAAGTTTATACCAGACGTAGAAAAACGTTTCATGAAAGGATATTGCAAAATATATAAATATGATAAATAGAAAATAAATAAAAGCAATTAATACTATTTTTATTAAAACTGAATGTATATAAAAGCTGGATTTGTACATACCTAAGCTATATAGATAAATATAGCACATTTGTAAATATACGCTTATATTTTTTATGTATAAAATTCAGTTATTGAAGAAGCAATAATTAAAATTTATTGATACCCAAATGCAATACAAATATAATTTAAATACATACCAAATTGAAGGTGTCATCTTCAACTGTGTGTAAATTAATTGAATTGTCAATTTCAAGGGGAAATTATGAATGCTCGAATCACTGTGACCTGCAGCCACCGGCAGACAAGAGCAACAGCAACAGCAACGATGACGACGACGACAACAGCAACAACTGGCAACTAACGATCGACAACTGCGGCGACGAGTCTCCAACTTTGACTCCAGCTCCAAGGGAGGCGGAGAGGAGGGGCAGGGAGGGTGAATCGGAAAATCGGAGGCAGACAGGCCGGCAAATGCGTCGCGTTGGCTTTTCCAAAAATAAAAGCCAAACTAATGAGCCGGCAACATGCAATGCAACAGCAGCCGCAGCAGCAGCAGCAACAACATCGACGCACGTGCAGCAAATAGCTAAAATCGAAACAAGAAAAAAATTCAAAAGCAAATAATTGATGGCCGGTTGCAATTGTTTCTTTTTTTTTGGTTGATTTTCCTGGTGCTGATTGACAGCAAATGGCGACAAAAATCAGCATCTGATTGACAACTCAATTGTGCGGTGCGTACGCCGAAAAAAAAACGAAGCTTAATTGATTTTCCTTTGATTTTCCTGCATTTTTCCCCAATTTCCAGCCACCTAACGTTCGATGTTTTATGGCCACAAATGTGGCGCGGAAAACTTTCCGAAGTCCGAAATAGACTTCTTATTGGTATGTGCCCACTCGTAGCTCTTGGCTTAAAATCTCTCATTTGTCATCGCCTATATAAATATATACATCCAAAAAGATCGATCCGATCGGAGGAACTGCAGTCGCCGGCGCGTGTCTATTTTGACTGTCAAAATTGTTCTGCGGCTGTTCCCGTTGACATTTTATTATGTTTGACTTTCTGTCTCTATAGATCCATTTCCCTGCTCAACAGAATTATTTTTTTTGGGGGAGATCGTGTCTTTGTTTTAATGTGTTCGTAAGGATTTTGATTTTATACTTAAGTCTTAGCTGAGAGACAAATCGTTTTTGTATTTCCAAACTGAGGGAAAACTTCGTGAAGAGAAATAGAGAATTTTAATAGGAAGGAGGGGATAATTTTGAAGAATTTTTAGAAATTAAAAGAAATATTTAAAATGTAGTGCTAGTGGATTATTATCTTTAAAACTTTTATAATTTCAGAAATAGTTTTCATAATTTTGTAAAATTACTAAAAATATTTTATAAACTCAGACAAAGAAATCAAGAAAATATTCCTGCAACTCAACTTATTTGTAATTTAAACTCCTACATTGTATCTTGTATCTTATCTGACTATCTAGTTTAGCCTACAAAGTACACTTTATTTTTATCTTGTGAGATACTTATGTACTTAGTACAAAATATTTACCCAACTCACTCTGTTTGACTTTCCATTTAAAGTCACTCAAACAAAGAGCAGAAGATACAGAAAACAGCTTCAACATCTTCTGCCAATAAATAAGCATAATTTCTGACAAAACACTATCGAGTAACAAGATGCGAGAAAACATCTCTACCCAACCAAAAAGGGGCAACCGAATGTTGCAAGACTTTCCATCGCAGTTAAAGTTGCAAGTCTTTTACCCACTAAATGAAATATAAGTGCATCGGCAAACAATAATAGTAACCAGATACAACAACAACAACTCCGATGGGTTTGCATACACCTGCGAAAAGTTGCCGACATTTTCTCTCCCCTCCTAAAGAGAAGAAAAAAAATGAAAACCTCCTAAGCTGAGCTGATCGGAGCAGGTGTTTGCCTCCACTTGCCGACTGCCGGCTGGCTGCATAATGAATTCATGCACCTCCCACCGCCCCCCGATCCGATCGGATGGAGCTGCATTATGCACCCCGCATCCATATAAAAAAAACTTCATTCATCTAGTCCGGAGTTACTCACATCCCATCTTTCATCCACACACAAAAAAAACGAGGAAACGCGTTTCCGGCTAAAATTTAATAATTAAACAATAAATAAATTATTTCTTATGGGTGCTTGAACCCATTTAAATCTCTAAAAAAAAAAAGTTACAATATAAAGCAATTAATAAATATTTTTCAACCTTTCCCATATATTTTTCTTCCGGTGTGCCATCTCCGGGCATCTTCTCAATTTGCATTGGCATATTCAATCAGCGCCTGTAAAGATCATCTAGAAGTAAACAGGTGCAAATCTCTTCAGCATTTTGTAATTATTTTTAGTCGCCTTTTCACCAGGTACTAAGGAATTCGTATTCGCTGGATGCCTCCTCGCTAGCTCATAAATTCCATTACGTTTTTATTGCACAATTTTGCATGTTGTTTATAAACAAATGCATTTTATTGCATTTGCCGCTAATGTGATTGAGCGGCTCCGGACAAATGAGAGAAAATAGCAACAATGGCTAAATAAACAAATAAAATTAGCAGCAAATACCATTAAATTCGCCATAGAGCACCTGCAATGCATCAAAATGCAATAATAATAATAACAAAAAACTTCGACTTCCATCTGTCAGAGGGGGTGCATAAAAATATTATTAAATAAATTCGGAGTCACTTAAATTTGTGCCAAGAAAATTATATAACATTTTGTTGATACTAAAAAATATGACTTAACGATTTAAGTGCTTAACATAACTTTAAAAACTGTATTCACATTGATTTGTATGATTTTTAAAGGTCTTAGATAATATAGCAAAACCATTTGAGTTGATTTTAATAAATAACATTAATGAAAAATATATTTAGCTGTGGCTTAAAAATATGCAAATATTGGTATTTAAAAAAGAGTTAAGTGTTCTGTTTAATTTATTATTTATGATCTTTTAACTTTGTGGTAGTTAATTTTATATTACACAGAAGGTATTTAATTTGTAATATTTAAAATATTAAATTAACATTCTTGTGCTTTGTTTGGTTTTAGTTTTCCGAACAAAGTTTCTCAATTTCCAGGAAAATGCTGCAGAAAAGACAGGGAGAGCAAACATTTTGCCACTTTAACGTTCGTATTAAGCGACAACATTAATTAACTTGCAATTTAGCATAAATACATCATCGCTCAGCGAGGCGAGTGGCAAGTTGCGAGTTGCTAGTTGCTGCTTGCTAGTTGCAGGTTGCCGGTTGCATGTTGCATGTGGGGAGCCACTGCTGCTGCCTGCATTTCACCTGGAAAACTCGTATGAGAAGTGCTCCAGTTTAACTTGGTGCACGTTTTCGACAGGCAGGCAAAAGTCTGGAGAGGAGCGAGAGGGAACTGGAACTGGGGGAATAGACATTGTAGAGGAGAAGGCGGAGGAGGCGGAGGAGGCAGCTGGCCAACAGCAGGCCTTGTATGTTGTATGTCTATGTTGCGCCGGCCACCTGTTGCACTGCTGCACTGCACCACCGAGTTGCAGTTAGTCAGCCGCTGGGAAATACCAGTTGGCCGGCTTCGTTTGGCTTGGCTCTTGGATCTTGGATCACAGACCTCTCTGAATCCGAGTCCGAGTTGGAGTTGGAGTCGGAGTACGAATACAAATGCGAGTGCCGGTACGAGGTGTTGCACAGACGCCGTGGGCCGTCGTTGAGAGTCTGTTACAGTTACCAAAGTGCAGATGGACGCAGTTGATGCACCTGGAAAAAAATCACAGCAGGTGGTCATACCTGAAATAGTAATATGGTACATCAATAAACAGAGAAATATTACTAGTTAAATTATATAATAAATTAACTTTCGGAAATTTTTGTATATCCTAAAAATTTTAGAGGAGTTGCTGATTGAATTTTAATAATGATTTCCTTTAAATCTCTGTAAGTTTCAGATACAAATTTGAAATTAAGAAAATTAGATGAAATACAAATGTATTGCAAAATATACTATAAATAAATTAATGTTATTAAATTATAGATAATAATTTGTAATAAAGAAAATAAATCTAACTATGGTAATCAGCAATATGCAATATAGATTTTCTTAGTAAAAAATAATACAATTAATTAACAAAACTAGTAAACAAAATAAAACAAATTTCAGGAGACATAAGAAATAATATATATTCCATTAGAATCTCTTAAAAAAATGATACATTTTGAAATTTATTTTAACAATCTCTAAATGTTTTTAACAATTTCCTCTTTTTTCGGAGTGTCTACTGGTTGATGGAGTCCAAATGCCGATGCAGATGCCGTGCCTGCATGCAGATTGGCTTCGATAAGGTGCAGCTCCGTCCACTCCCTTAGCTCCTCAGCTCCATGCACCTCAGCTCCTCGACTCCTCGTCGCCATCCTTCATTGCCATCTAATGGCCTTTCTTTTTGACGTTGTTGCTGTCTAATTGCGGGGCGTTGCTTCTCCTCTTTGAGCCCCGCTCAGAGCTTTTGTTTATGTTTGCATTGTGGCTGCCGTTGTTGTTGTTTTTGTTTTGGGCAATTTGTCTAAATGACACTAACTAATTGCAAGACTAACGCCCCATAAATGGGTGAGAGCATTCGGGCAGGAAAAAAGTAAAAGATACTTTCACCAGCCCGAGTCGAAGTCCGAGGTTTTAGGTCTGGGTCAGTCGTCGGAGATTCGCAACTCTTCCACGACGAATGTTCAATTGTGCGTGGAAAAAAAGCCTAGGGCGAAGTTTAAATTTAAATACACATTTTCATGCGGGTATTGTTTTCATTTTCCGGCTTGTTTATTGTTTTTTTGCCTTCGGTTATGTTTGCCATAAATTATCGCACGGAATATTTGTGCACACATTGTTATATTTTATTATGAGCATTTTACTTTGTTGTTGCCTCGACAAAAATGCTTGGAAATTCTTGTGGCATTTTGTGTGAGTTTCGCCTTTGGTTCCGTTTTTCTTCTATTTTCTGATTTTTTTTTTTTGTGATTTTCCCGATTCTGTTCAGTGGCCGCGCAGCTGCTGTCGATGTGTCTTTCATTGGATGGCCGGCGGCAACATTGCAAGAGAGCTTCGGCATCAGCACCGCTTATTTAAAAACTTTAAGTGTCAATTGTTGTGACAAGTCGAAAACAACAACAGCAACAAAACCGTGAAAATATTGCAAATGAATGCGGACGAACGGAGCGGACGGAGCGGACAGGCGGACAGACGAGGGCCACAGGTGCGTATGAGTAACATTGAGAAGGCGGCCAAACGAAACTAGTTGAACGGGCCAAATGGGATCCACAGTTGTCAGTGGTTAACTGAAAAACTTCAAAACCAGCTGAGACCAAAGGAAAAAACGGTAAAATCAATGTAGACTTAAAAAGCCACCTGAACAGAAAAGATGCTCTACATAAATTAAACGTTCTTCAAATGTTTGGAATTTAATGTTTTATCATACTAAAAATATAAGTTGGTAGAAGTTTCAACCTTCAACTTTCCTTGAATTTTTTCTTTGCCTAAACAAAGCTGCAATCTTGGCCATTTACCTCTACATAAATTAAATATTTTATAATATTTTATCATACATATTATTTTCTATTATATATAGAAGTTGGTGAAATAAAAAATTAACATTTTCCAACTTTCCTTGAATTATTTTCTTTGCTTAACCATAGCTGCAATCTTGGTCATTTTCTCCCATTTTTCCCCCATATTTTCCACGCTTTCTTTCAGCGTATTTTAACGGCTTTCGATTGCCTCATTTAGGCTGTGTCCACTGTGACACTACGGATGGGGGACCGGGAGTGCTCGCCATAAATCTGCCGGCCATTTAGTGTCCATCATTTCGTCCGGTTAGTCATCGGTGGCAGCAGCAGCAGCAGCAGCAGAAGGCAAATGAATTGCCAACGGCCATTTTCGAGCAGCAGCAGCAGCACTCGCTCGCTGTAAATTTGTCAACTTTCGGATCGGTTCGCTTCGGTTTCAGATCGCTTTGGTTGGGGATTGTTTTTTTGTATCTTACGGATTGAGGTGCGCGCACCTGCACCTGCTGTGCTCATTTCACGAAGCTGCCGTTGCTGGCGGGGCGGTACTGGGCGCCCATTAGCGGCCGCCGCTGCTAATGGCAGCAGCAACAGCCAACACCAACACCAATACCAACAGCAACCATCAGCAGCAGCAGCATCGGCGGCAGCAGCAGGCACAGCAGCAACATGTGGTGCACAGCTGCAACACATCAGCGGCAGAGTTGTCAGAGTTGCCACCCACTGCTGCGGGCGATTTTTAGTGTGTCATCAGGCGTTTCCCTTCACTACACTGCCAGAAAATTCCACCACAAACAAACAACGTTGCAATATCAATACAATATATTGTAGTTTTCTGAACCCCTTTTTTTGGTATCTAAGAATATGTAGTTTCAAAATCATGGCCTAACTTTGAGGGCTTTAATTTTAGAAATTTCTAGATTTTAAAATATTTACTCTACCAGAATTTGCTACAGCTCATTTAATGTTGCATCCTTTTTGGGTGATTTTCTCCCAGTGCATCGAAGTCGTTGGCGTCGGCCTGTCATTTCCCGCCGCCGTCGTTTGCACCTGTTTTAATGCATTTCGCTTTTATTGATTGCAGCCCATGAATCCGAATCCGAATCTGAATCTCAGCCTCCTTTACCTTCGTCGCCTGTCTGCATCTGCATTTGTATCTTTTCTCTTTCGCATTGGCAATTGCAATTGCAACGGCAACTGCCACTGCAACTGCTGCGTTGCGGTCATTGAGCCGCTGATTTGTGGCGTTTCTAAATTGTTTTTCATGTTTCGACGGCAGCTGCATAATATGTGCACTTTATTGACAGTCCCGCCAATTTGATTTAGATACCACTCAACGGGTTTTTTTTGTTTGGCAATTAAAAACGCACACCAAAAAAAAAAGGTGTCCAAAGAGATGGCTGGCAAATGCAATGGAATGCATTAAGGTGTCCGCTGCAGTGTTTTATGGGTTGCTGGACATTGCCCCTAAAAAAATTGTGACGAAGCGTCATCAACTGCGACCGCTACCAGCAGCAAAAGTCAGATTAGTACTATATAGTAATCAGTAGCAGTTCGTTGTTCAAACTCAACACTTTTGGGTGATAAAATCAGAACAACTTTCGCACTCCACTTAGGAATATAAGCTACTATATTGTAGATAGAGAAATTTCTTGAAAGTATTAAAATGATTTAAAATACACTGATTTTAACTCTCTAGGTTTAAAATATTTAAAAAATTTGTGCTATTAGTTTTTTCATCATTTTAAATAAATGAAAGCCTGCTGAATATATTTACTATTTATAATAACTCATTTTTTATGCATACCTACTATAAGGATATTTATTTTAAAATGGTTTCTTGATTAATAGTGTATTTTTCTCTGGTGCCAAAATATTTGATAAATATTTATGTTTCATTCCACATTTTGTGTATGTTTAAAATTATTTCAGATAAATATATGCTGGACTTCCGCTTCTGTTTTCGAGCTGCTGATTGTAGATTTTATTTAATTTTTGGAGAAGCTATACTTCCTTAAAGATTACAAAATTATGAGTATTATTATTCCAATTAAAATGATTTTTTACTTCAATGAATTAAATTATTATTTTATTCTAATCATTCTATAAAATTCAGATATGCCCCTGAATAAATGGAGAATTTAGAGCCTTTCAAGCTCACTTTGCATTTAAAATGAAAGACCCCCGCAGATTGGATATGGATCCCCCGAATTACCCCCATTTCGATGCCACCTCATTTTGTCCCGGCCCCCCGGGGTATCTGTATCTGGGTGCAATTACACGCATTCGCATCAGTAAATTATCCGTGCGAGCGCTTTTGGGGGGAATCTATCTACAGTGTACAGAGTATATATATATGAAATATAGTGGCGTATTCACAGGCCATGACTACAAATACTATAAATACAATGCCGCAAAATTCAAGTGCAAAGCAAATGGGGCTCTGGCCGATTGTAGTTGTTGTTGGTTGTTCGGTTGTTGTTGGTTGTTGCCTGTTGGGTTATGACTTTATCGGAGTGATGCGGAGTGTACCCGGCCGACTGAGACGCTGACAGCGACTGCGATGGCGACAGCGACTGCAGCTGCGACCGAGGCAGCGGAAGCGCCGCTGATAGCCGATAGGTGATAGCGCATAGCAAATATATATAGCTAATAGATGATTGCGTCCGCAGGTCCGGACCAAATGCCGAGTGCAAGAGGGGCGGACAGCCAGCTGAAACAAAAAAATGGGGCGTGACCACCGGCGGAGCCACCTGTTCGAACCGCTTCAGCGGTTCAGCAGTGGTGCGATGTGCGATTCGCAATCCGCAACTTGTGTATTGCCAATGACGAACGATCGTTAGGCATTATTTTCGCTTGTGTGCTTAATTTGCTCAGGTGTTATGCACCTGATTTGCGCGCTATCGAACGGCCAACGGCCAGATAGAGATAGGGTCGCATCTGGAATGGAGAGAGAGAGAAGGTGAGTTTTCCGAGAGCACCGAGAGAAAATATTCGCAATGCATCATAAAGTTTCTCATATTTTAAGATCCCTCATATACTTTAATTGGAATTTTTAGGCCGTAATTTTAGAAACTATTCCCGGAGAAAAATAAATCTACTTTTTCCACATTCTTAAAATTACAATATACATATATATATTTTATGAAATCTTCCTTTGGGCAATATGCAATTTTGATATGTAGAAATCTTATTAATATCACATTTAATTTATAACCTGAATTTAATTTGGATTTTTGTGTCTGACAGTTCATACAAGTAATATATTTTTTTTTTTGTATTCATTAAACTATGATATTTCCCTTTTAAGCAATTTTATTTTTGGCAATATTGTATTTTCAATTCATTAAAAAATATTTATTAAGACACTATTTAATTTATTACCTGAAGTTTATAAAAATTTACCCCTTAATAATTTTCATTTATTGGTTTTAAAATTAAATGCATTAATCTTAAGAACCTTTAAGAATTGTATGCAAACATGGTAACTATTATAGAAACATTTATACCCAAAGAAAAGAAGAATTATGTACATATATGTATTATTATATGTATTAATTGTTAAAATTTAAATGCGATTTCTTAGCCACCCATATCTACAATTCTAGAAGATAGTTTTTCCCTCAGTGATGGTTCCGAGTAGTGGACCAGGTAATTACTCAACTCACCGGGGCTTTTGTTGTTTGCGCATCAATTTCCATGTGAGTGGGGGAGTGGGTTACTAGGTGGGGCAATCACAAAATGGCGGTTCACTTAGTTATATACATTTTTCTACAGATTTTACAGCGAGAGAAGCGGAGGAGATTCCCCGCCATCAATCTATCTTTCCTGGAAATTAAACCAGAAAAAATTGCAAAGCTTTCAGGTTTATCTTTATGTGGGGTTCACTCCTCCTCCTCCACCTCCTAATGATAATTGCTCAATTGTTCCTTAATCTCTGCTTTGGCTTCGAGTAGCTGGCGGATTGATAAAAATCTGGGTGAAAGTGCTCAAGTGCCGTCATAAATAATAAGTCACTTGATTATTACTTTTGCACGCCATGGCATGAGTACATTGTAGTTGGTAATATGACGGGTCAGGAAAATTCCCATGAAAGTCAATTATTGGAAATTGGCAAAACAATCAGCTATCTCCTCAGTTGTTGTGGGAATTGGCGATTAAATGGAAGTAAACATGATTAATGCGGCTTAGATTATAAAGTTTATAATTCACATTAAGACAGAGAAAAGAAATTTTTGTGCGGGTTGAATTGTACTTTCAAAATAATAAAATAAATATATTCCCTATTATATTCCCAATTTTTCCATTATTTTTTTTACCATAATCTTTAAGCCTAGCTTAGGTAACTATAAATTGTTGTTATGTCTTCGACTTGGTTTTAGGTATTACAGAAAACCAAATCCTTTCCATTCGCCGCGCAGGTGTAGCTGAAAAGCCTCCCTTCAACGACTGCCTTTCGACATGGCTTAGTTCCAAAAGTCACAAGATTTATGGATCGATGTAAATTCCAGGCCTGACTCTGACTGAGACTAACTGAATGACTGACTGACTGACTGACTGACTGAATGACTGACTGATTGACAGCCTTCGCCGTTGACTGGCAACAACAACAACAAATGACACGAGCTGAGCTCAGCTCACACACAAATGTTTAACAAGCAATTCAATGTGGTTGCTAATGTTATGGTTGTTATTGCTAACATTGTTCAGTATTTGTTGGACATTTTTATTTTGAGCCTCGACTCGAACGCGAATATAAATAAAAATTCGGATAAATCTAGAAAACGGAGTTTTAGAGGCTCTTGGCCAAATGTTAATGCGTTGAACACGTCTTGGCCATTAACTGGAATCGAGATGAAGCCGCTCGGTCGGTCGGTCCACATGACGTATGCGTTATGACAAAGCAAAGCGAAGTTGTTGTTTCGACGGTTTTTTCGGATTTCGGATTTGAGTTTTCTGTTTCTGTTTCTGGTTTCTTGGCCAGTTTCTTAGCGCACCCATTCAAATGAGTCTCTCACATCGCACACCTGTTGTGGTTGCTGTGGTGGTTTTGGCCATGGCAATAAGGGGTTTCTATGCGCTTATAAACTGCCACATGTGTCTCTGGCTAATGCCATTGTTTCATGCCTCTCGCCAGATATACAACTATATATATATATATATCTGAGTGTTTTTGCGAGCAGCTGACAGCATTTTTTCGGCCTGCCCCCTGATGATGACATAAAATGGAACAAATGGCCTATGAACGTCGCAAATTAAGGCAATGCAAACAGTGCGGAGATATCCAATTGGGAAAAACAAAAGCCGAAAAACACAACATTTGTGTGGATATGCACTCGCTTTTATCTCGTCATTTCCCACCCCAGTTACCATATACTATATACTATATATTTATGCTGTCATCTGCCTTATAAGTCGTGTTAAATTTATTCAAAACCTCTTGACTCCTTGCTGACACATGGAATCAACCCCTCGATGTCGATGTCGATTCTAATGCGGTTGGTTCCTGTCCGCGCCAGTTGGTTAAGGGGTGTTCCAGTATTACTTCCTCGAGTGCTTGAGTGAGTGCTGCTGGTATGGTACTGATGGTACTGGTCCTCCCCTCCCAACTCCATTTATTCCCCCTTTTCGAATTTCGAGTGTTTGCCCTGGCTGATGGTATTATTACGTTTGTTTGCACATTTGTCGCCCCGAATCGGCGGACAAATTGCGGGGCGAGTTCATAAATTCTCGCGTTGCGGCAATTAGAGATGACTGCCACGCCCCTAACGGCCCCCCTCACGCACCTGCCAACTTGAGCACCTGTTTCCCCTTGATTAGCGTAGATCGGTTCGGATCTTCTTAGCTTAGCTATATCAATATTTTTACAACAGAAATCGTATTTTATTTTTAGAGATTTAGATTACCACTTTGTAGTTGGCAAGGCCATCGGCTAATCAGTTGAAATCCACACAAATAATTATTATTTAACAAGCTTTATCAGCTGCAAAACTCATCACACAGGTGACAGGTGAAAATATGCGTGCTAAAAATGTTTACCCATCCAAAAATAAACATTTTAATTGCGGCATTTTATTGCCCAGAAATTTCTAAAATAAAAGCGATTTTAGAGGGAAGATATACCGATATACAGAAAATAGTAGAAAATGTAAAATTAAATATGTTAAATTATATAATATATAATAGTTCTAGGAAAAGAATACAAGTAAAAGTATGAATATTAAAACTAGCTCAGTTAATTAAAATGTATTTTCTATAAAATAAGAGGAATGTTTTTAATGAATTCCATAGCTCAATAAACTCTCTTAATAATCTTAACCAAACTAAATAAGATATTCCCCTATATCTTCTTATAATTGCGTCATTGAGCTAATCAGTGATGTACTCAAAAAAAAATTCCCCAAAATAAAGTTTAAGGTACTATATATAACGCCAAATTGTATCCCACTTCCGGTTGAGTCCAAGCATTTTGCACTCATAATCGCCGAAATCGATGAAATCTCAACATAGAAAAAAAAGTATTCCGGATTGGCAGGAGAGGCCATAAATTAATTAGAGCGACTATCGAAGAAATAGTTTCGATTAGTGCAAAACACCTGTAGGCCAAAACCCAAACCGGACCCCAGATTGTAAGCCAGTTTGGCCAGACGACGACGGCGACGACGACTAGCTGACAAAAAAAATAAATATATACATATATATAGTATATATATATATATATATGTACCAGTAAGCAGCGAGATAAAAAACAGATTAGAAATTCAAATGATGACATGTCTGGGGCCGAAACATTCGCGCCCATTCTGATAGCCACTCGCTTACACAGAAACCGAAAACCGAAACGAAACGAAACGAAACGAAACACCAACTAAACCCAACAGATACAGATACAAAGAAACATGCGTGGCCATAATGTGAATGGATCGGAGATTGCCGGTGAGACACCTGTGGCCACTTAGGGGCTTTTATTGCCCACAACCAGGCCAATCTGCGTGGCTCTACCTTCTTCTCGGTGCAAAGCAATTCCAATTTCAATTCGTATTCGTATTCCCATTCCCATTCCACAACCGCCTCTTGTACTTGGAGTGTGTGTAAACAATATTTATCAGTTTGCACTCGGGGCTCCAAGCTACTTAAAATAGACCACGACGACTCATTCGCCTGGGTGCAGCCTGGGTGCCCTGGTACCTGCCAGTGCTCAGTACTCTGTACCCGCTGTACTCCACTCGCACTCATCGGAGCACCTTGGCACCCCGCTCACCTGGTCGGCTTATCACAAACACACACGCTCCTCGTTCCACGCTCCACGCTCTACGCATTACGCCCGCGCAAAAACAAAGCCGAAGGCAGCTCCTCTTGATAAGCTCCGCCAGATGGGCAAGTCAACCTGCTGGCACAACTGGGTAATGGGACATGGCGGGTGTGGGGATCGGGGTGGAGACAACTCACTACGCCATGGGGTACAAAAATACACCATGGATTCCAAGAAAAACAAATGATTACTTTCCTCAATAAAAAATTATATTTTACATCAATAAATTAATGCAGTTTTATAATTACTATTAAATTTAAAGATTCTGAGTTCATATTCGAGGTAATCCTTTGGGAGTTATTTTTTAATGGAAGATATTTTTTGGTATTACCTTTAATACCTATGATTTTAAAACGGTTTTTTATTTTTTCGGAATTAAATTTAGTGCTTACATATTACTTTTTAATAATGTTTTCTTTAAATTATGTTTATCTCTTAAATGTTCACCAAAGGAATAATGTTTTTTTATTTCGGTTTACAGATTTACAAAGAAAATAGTGAAGTTTTTGATTATTAAATAGTTTTAGTAATGTTAAAAATTCTTTAATAGCTCAAGGAAAACCCATTATATTATTTAAAAATCATTTTTATAAAATTGATAATTTAAGATTAGAAGTATTTATTTTAAAGATCAATTGCATAAAACAAAAATTTCCTCCATTTTTCCCACCAATAATGGAACTCTTTAATTCGAATTCTTCTTCTATTATAAAAAGAACCCCCATTTTTTTTGCACTGCATAGAAGGCTTCCCCGTTATCAGTTCTCCGACTCGGATGGCGTATGTTGTGTGACTCTGTGAGTTAACCCCATTGCTCCAATGGCCATGCCCATGTCCATGCCCATGCCAACAAGCCAACAGGTGGTTGCACCGGAGCGGAGCTATGGCTCCATGACTGTTTTCTTTCTTTTTTTGGGGTTTTGTTCTGGGCCCGGGGTTCTGGGTTCTGGGAGCCCAAGGTTCATTACGTAGGTTCTCTTATCTGGAGCACGTTCTTCTTTCCGCTTTTTGCTTGCCTTTAAGTGCGTTTCCCCTCCTGATTTTAAGATCCCCGCCAGAAAACAGAGTCCCCTCTGCGGTTGTTGTGTGTTTGCCCCTTGTAATTAGGCTGATGAATTTATGGAGGCTACTCCACCACCCCTCCTGACCTTAAGTATATATACTATGTACACACATATTGCCCGATATGGGGCTGAAGTGCGGTGTGCTTTGGTTTTCATACATTTTTGCATTGCGATTCCGCTAAAAGGGGGAAAATAAAAACGTATTAATTGAGTTTACACGGATTTTTTGTTGGGTTCATGTGTATAGTATATATATATATATAAGTATCGTAATATTGCACGCCTTCCCCAATTGATAAAGTGACAATTTATAGTCCCTTTTAATTGATATCGGCATGCGTTCTCCGAATTCTGTTTACATACACCGAAACTTATCAATGAGAAATGTGTGCACTTGAATTTCCGACAGCCAACATGGAAGCTTAACACGATCTGTATATCATGTGGTGGGGCATTCGATTCGATTGGGGTTTCGGGTTTGGTATCGGTCTCGGTATCGTTATTAATTTCAACTTCAAGTACCTTCTAAGGGTGCCCAAACAAAAAATTGATCTTGATTGAGGCTTTTGCTCCGGACGGATGTGTCCGGTGATCGATCGATCGATTGTACTCAAGTTGAAAGTTATGAAATCAGAGGATTTTTAAATTAAATGTGATTTTAATGTCTGGGTATTATGTGGTGGAATAATTGGTAGGTGATTATTTGTATTTGAGAGAGCTTAGCAAATTATCAGAAGATAATTGCAGACAAAGATATGGGATACCTTTCTCACACTTTCAATTCATACAAAGAATATTTATATATGGTAATATATTATAAGAATGATAATTACTTATCCCCCATCACCCAACCATTTAACATATGCTTAGGTAACCCAACCGGATATAGCCAAAAAAAATAGAATCCATTCCAGTTTGAATTTAGCAATCCAGTTCCCCCCCCTAAAAAACAATTCAATTGAAATGTATCTCAATGTACTAGTATATTGACCAAAGTGCTAACGGCTGCGATAAGTCGCCTAACAAATTTCTTTCAATTAACAAATAAAACACACTGCGAGCATTTAAAAAAACATTTCCACCGCTTCAGCTCGGCTACAACTACAGTTTTTTGTTGTATATATAATAATTACTTACGACTGCATAAAGATAAAAGCCAAATTAGACGCTAATTTTCTGGCAACAAAACAGAGCCGGCCATAAAATGTGCAAGTGGAACCGAGAAGCTGTGGCTCACAAATTGAAATTGAAACTGAAACTGAAACCGAAAACTGTAGCAGGAACAACAAACAGATATATATATATATATATGTATATATAAGTGGGGGTTTTGGGAAACATTTACGAAATGTTTTGCGCCACCGTCGCGCAAATAACTCAATTGAAATGCCAACGGAACTGACACGCAGCGACAAGAAATTGAAAATTAAAATTGAAATTGAAATTGAAATTGCGCAAAGTCGTCGGAGGAAAAAACAATTGAAAAGGTTACGGATCGCAGATCGGAGTTGTGGAGCTGTGGAGCTGCTGCGGAGGAATTCGAAACTCAAGTCATGGACTAATTAGAAAATGCAAAGCCAAAGTGCCGGCTAATTTCTGGAAAAAAGTTCACTGGGAAAACTAATTTGATACGTTTAAAAACATCATTGTAAGGTAGTGCATTTTAAAATTAGAAATAGAAATAAGGCTTAGATATAGTAGCACCTTTTATATAATTATTTTTAATATTGTTCAGGTGGGAAAAGTGTTTTTTTGGGGTGTTCATTAAATTAATTTTAACTAAAGATGATAATGAAAAGGTCCTAAGAATTAACTCATTTTAATAAAAATAAATAAGGTGAGATTTTATGCATTATTATAATTTATATAAGAATTGTTGTGATATGTATTATTTTTTTCGGGATTTAAGTGATTTTATTTGAAGTAGATCTGATAATTAACAGGTCCCAAAACGTGACTCATTTTAATCAAATTAAATATCATAAAAACACCATGTAGAACATAGCATCGTTTATGATCACAAAATTATTGCATTTTTCCCAGTGTTGGAAAGAGAGCGGCGCCACGAGAGTGGGCTGTAGTAGCAACACCACAACAGCAGCAGCAACATCAGCAACAACAGCAACAGCAACATCAGCAACAACAGCAACGCCACGACAACAGCAACATCGATTCCGAGCAGCTGGCTGGCGATTGGCGCAGGTGCAGCTGCCTGGCGCTTAGCTCTGAAAGCCAAGCTCCGAGCTCTCAAGCTGGAATCGATGCTAAAGCTGAGGCTGAATCTGAATCTGAGGCTGATGGTGAATTTGAAGCCGTTGCTAAAGCTGGAACCCAGGCTGAAACCGAAACTGACGTAGTCGCTTTGGCGCACAGGTGGCTCGAGCTTAAACGGCTGACTGGTGACTCACACAATCTGCGAGACTCTAGCGCAAGCGCAGCACAAACCAGGAGAAACTCATTTATGGTAGTTAATGCCAACTAAAGATACCCTAGGGAGTGTGAAATAATCAAAAGTAAATTAACTAAAATATATGTATCTTTAAAATATGGAGATTTATAAATTTAAATCCCAAAAGAGAGATTAAAAGAAATATTATGGGTTCCATCTTCACAATAACTCTAAATAATTATTAACTGAAATATATATAACTCAACAATATAAAAGAGCATTATTATATTTTAATTACTTTTAATTTTAAAAGCTGATACCAAATAAATCTCTAAGTAAAGTCTGGAAGATGTATTTCTAAACAAAAATATGAGTTCCATTTTTATAAAATCTCTAAATAAACATTATCAAAAATATATGCGTCAATAATAATAAAAAATCATTATACCCTTGCAGAGGGTATTATAATTTTGACCAGAAGTTTGCAACGCAGTGAAGGAGACATTTCCGACCCTATAAAGTATATATAATCTTGATCAGCATCACCAGCCGAGTCGATCTAGCCATGTCCGTCTGTCCGTCTGTCTGTCCGTCTGTCTGTCCGTCTGTCTGTCCGTCTGTCTGTCCGTCTGTCGGTTGCTATGTAAACTAGTCCCTCAGTTTGAAAGCTATCGAGCTGAAACTTTGCACCAACCCTTCAATCTGTTGCAGGTAGTATATAAGTCGGAACGGCCGGAATCGGAATACTACATCACATAGCTGCCATAGGAACGATTGGGAAAAAGTGTCATAAATTCGCCATTTTTAAACATATATTGTTTATTTCTTGGTAAACTCTATTTAATAACAATTTTAACATATCCTGGAAGTTTCATCAAAATCGAACTACTATATCCTATAGCTGCCATAGGAACTATAGGAAAAAATGGGTCATTGAGCATAACTCTGGTGTTTTTCAAGACAATTAATTCATTCTTGAGAAAAACAGTTTTCATAGGCATTAAAGCTTTTTTAGAAATTTAAAAAGAAAAGATCGGATCCCTATATCCTATAGCTGCCATACAATCGATCGAACAGTTGAAAGGCAACTGGTCTGCAAGGGTATTCTAAGCTTCGGGTACCGAAGCTAGCCTTCCTTTCTTGTTATTATATTACAATTACTCTTAATTGTAACTACTGATTGTACTGATTTACAAATGAAATTTATATAATTTTGTATAATTTTAATTTCTAAGAAAGACATGCCTTCTATATTTCTAAAATCTCTAAACAAACATTACCAAAAATATATGTTTTATTATTATATTACAATAACTTTAAATTGTAAAAACTAAAGATGTTGATTTAATACTTAAATTTCTATGCACTCAAGATAATATTTAATCAAAATATATTACTTCTAATACTGTTTAATATAGAACTAAAATATATTTCACCACCTGCTCACTACCATTTATTTTAACAGCTAATACAACCGACACTGAATTGGCTTCTAAGGTATTATAGACATATAGCAATTATCGCAGTTGTTGGCAGGCGGCTCCAAACTCAGACTCAGACTTGGCCCCTTGGCTGCCCCCTCTTATTGTTTGCTATTTGCTTTGCATTAGCCGACATTTAAGCACGGCTATCGATTTAATTTGAGCTCCGATCCGATCCGAACTGTTCCTCCCCCGCCAAACGGAGTTTTTTTTTTTCTCTGGCCGCCCGCACAGCGGAAAAATTAAATAAAATAAAATAAAATACAGTAAAATAAAATGAAATAAAACAAATGTAAAGACCAGGCCCAGACTGTGGGCCAGACTTCGGCGGAGTCTGCTGGCTTGGCAATTTGTTAACTGCACCTAGTCGAGCGCGGTGGAGTTCTCGTAAATCTTGGCCCAGTCGGCAGGTTGACAGATTCGTTAAATTTTATAAGCCAAGTTGCCCCGTCGCCTCCCCTTTCTGTCCACTAATTTGCAGCGTTCGTGGCGTTGCGTTAAATGTCGCAGAATTTCTGGGAATTTTTCATGCCATTGGCATGGGCATGGGCATTGGTATGGACCGGGGCAATGGCAGTTTTTGAAGTTTTTATGAGCGCAACGGTCAAAGTTCAGAGTCGCAAATTAAGTGACGGCTCGCGCGACTTGGGGGCGGCAAAAAACGCGCCATCGCTGTGATCGAATGCTGTTTTATTTTTATACCCTTGCAGAGGGTATTATAATTTTGACCAGAAGTTTGTAACGCAGTGAAGGAGACATTTCCGACCCTATAAAGTATATATATTCTTGATCAGCATCACCAGCCAAGTCGATCTAGCCATGTCCGTCTGTCCGTCTGTCCGTCTGTCCGTCTGTCGGTTGCTATGTAAACTAGTCCCTCAGTTTTAAAGCTATCGGGCTGAAACTTTGCACCAACCCTTCAATCTGTTGCAGTTACTATATAAGTCGGAACGGCCGGAATCGGAACACTACATCACATAGCTGCCATAGGAACGATTGGGAAAAAATGCCAAAATTTCGCCATTTTTAAAGATATTTAATTTATTTCTTGGTAAACTCTATTTAATAGCAATTTTAACATATCTTGAAAGTTTCATCTAAATCGGACCACTATATCCTATAGCTGCCATAGGAACGATAGGAGAAAATGGGTCATTGAGCATAACTCTTGTGTTTTTCAATACAATTAATTCATTCTTGAGAAATGCAGTTTTCATAGACATTAATGCCGTTTTAGAAAATTAAAAAGCAAAGATCGGATCACTATATCCTATAGCTGCCATACAATCGATCGAACAGTTTAAAGGCAACTGGTCTGCAAGGGTATTCTAAGCTTCGGGTACCGAAGCTAGCCTTCCTTTCTTGTTTGCTAAAAAAATTGATTTACTATAGGAAGAGATAAAATAAAAAAAAGAGAACTAAAGGAAGTTTATTCTTAATAAATCTCAAGTGGAACTATATAAATTTTATGAAATTCAATCCTTTGAATTTAGTTATTATAGAAAATGACTTTCATCCTATAATGCTATATCCTATCCTATAATAATATTCCTGGATTTATTTTCTTTTTCTTTTTTGGGATTTACTTGTATAACCAAAAAAACATTCATTGTTAAGTCTCTCTAAAAATGTGAAATTGTAGATTTTAAATTCAATTCCAAGAAAATACAAATATTTAGATTAAACGTTCCTTGAGATAAGAACAATTTAAATGTACAATCATAGAATTTCATGAGTTAATTTAATTACAAATATATATTACAATTACAATCATAGAGTATTATGTATTAGTTTAAATTATTAATTTTAAATTCATATTTTAAAACGATACATTTTTGTATAATACTTTGTATTTAAATTAATGCCATCCTATTAAGTTTCCCATTAACCTTTGACATCTGCTGCAAAAAGAATGCTGATTGAATGAATAATTGCATGCGAAGCCCTGGCAATTCGTTGACTCTGACAAATAAGATAATTTCCAAAATTAAGATAAGCACGGAGGCAATCAATAATCAATAATGAAAAGTCTCCCACACTCAATTCCAAAAAAACAAATGGAATCGGCAGGAATGCCGGCCGGAGCGATCATCAAGGTTTGGAGAGCGTTTCCGCTGGCACTCGCAGCTGCCAAGACAAATTGGCTGCTCATCAGCACATAAATTTTAAACAACAACAAGCGCAGTTGTTGTTTTTAGCTTTAGCTTTTGTTTTTTATATATATTTTATTGCATTTGCAACTGCAACTGCAGCGGCCACGGCAACCTTCAAAAAGCCAGCATGAACATGAACACGAACGTGCGATGCAGTTTTCCGCAATGCAACGCCGACGGTAAATCAAGCCCACAGTCTGGGCAAACGAGATGAAAGCTGGACGAACGAGACAGAGACAGAGATCTATCAAGGGAAAGAGATGGCAGACAGCTGAAGATGCTGGGAAGGGAGAGGGAAGATCGCATGTCGATCGATGCACCAGGAAAAACAATATCATTGAGATACATTTTTAGTCTATCAAAAAACTGGAAATTATTTTTGAAGCTCCCTTAAAAGGTTTAAATATTTTATATAATAGTTAATTTAGGGTATTCCAGTAGAATTTGTTATATATATTATATATTCAAATTGTATTTGTTATATATATTTTAAATGTACATATAACATATGCTATATTATTATTACAAAAAAATTTATACTTATTTTAGGATATTCAAGTAGCATTTTATTGTATCTATGAAAATACTATTTATTTAAAAGTAAATTAAAGTTCATCGCTACTTTATAAAATATTACAAAAATATATTACAGATACATTAACCATTTACAAATATTTTAGTTTCAGTGTAGATACATTTAGCCATTTATTAAATAGCTAAAATAGAATACCCAAGTAGTTTTTATTGTACCTCCGCTCTTATTATTTATTTTCAAGTAAAAACTATCTCAAAAATAACTTTAGTTTCAGTGCAGATACAAGCTGGAGGCGTGGGTTGTACGGCAGGTGCGTTCCACAAAATGATTGACTGACTAACAGACTGACTGAATGACTGACTAAATGACAGATGGACACACGGACAGACTGAGAATGGCATTGCAAATGCCGCCGTCGAGACTTGCACAACAACAACAACAAAAAGCCAGCGAAATTGGCATTTAATTTTTTTGTTTTGCTAAAACAAAAATAGTGAAAAAAAATAAAAACAAATATCAAGCTGTAGAACACAACTAATGTGAAATATGCAAATTTGTAAGATAGATAAACAAAACAATTAAGGCACGTGCCCCCGTAGACGAAGGCTGGTGGCCCGATGACCATAATCCCAACTGACAGCTGACAACTTTATCTTTATCAGAGATGTTGCACATCCACAACCCTCAACCCCCCCTCCACTCCCCTCCACCCCTCTTGACCTCCTCTCACCTTTTTCCGCATCTCAAAATGAGGAACACGTTTCAGTACTCAAAAGTCCGCTGGGAAATCTGTGAGTTCTTAGCACATCTGAATAATTCATAACTGTCGGAATCGGGAGAGGTGAGATGGTGAGATGTTGAGATGTGCGGATGCCAAAGCTTTTAGGGGTTGCACAGAGTGTCGTGTTGTGTTGTGTCGCTGCAACAAGATTGCCATATGGTGGCATTGCTCAAAGTGTTGCCACAACCCAGACACGAGGCGTATGCGTAATTCAAGACTCTCCGCATTCGTCTAATTGAGTTGCAGCAACATCTGCAGATCGGAGGGTGGCGGGAGGAGGGTGACGGAGTGGCGGGGAATCTATCTTATTGGGTTACATTTTGGATGCAGCCAGCGATGAACCGATTATGACAGATGGCCGGCCCAAGTTTGAAAAGTCTCAAGTGCCGCGCTCGAAGACACTCAGAAAAATATAATATTTTAAGTAAATAACATTTTTGGAAATATTTTAAGATGATGAATGTTTAATGAAAAGTAATATTATTGTACAAGTAATATATATATTTTTAAAAAATAATTTTGATAAGTTAATTATTCAATAACACTAGTACTTTTTTTGGTATATATATAATTTATTTATTTTATTTGACAACAGTAGTTTTTTAAACCCTTCAACAAATATTAAACAAAAATCTTGCATTCCCAATTTAAAGCTTAATAGTTTTCAAATCCAAATAGAATTTTCTCCCAGTGTACGCTGCGCTTTTTGGCATGTGGCACTTTCAACTCCATCTCAGCCACATGTTATGATTGGTCCGTGGGTGTGTGTTTTTTTGAGTGACTCACGGTACGTGCTACTGTTCGACAGCGCAAAAAGTTATTAAATTTTTATGTACATACATTCATTTTTGTGCGGATATGCCGCTCCCCGGTACCCGGTCCCCGGTCTCCTTGATCCCCTTGATACCCACCCATCCAATCATCATCCTTGGGGACCATTCACCGTAATGGACGGGAATTGGAAGGGTTAAAGCCGCTCGATCCCAACACGTGTCGTACGTGGCCGCCATTAGCGTAAACATTTTCAATGCGTTCTCGATTGTCGGCCAAATTGCAATGCGATTTTCCTGAATTAATAACATTGCCAATTTTCCCAAAGAACATTGCAAAAATTGTGATGGATTTTGGGGGAGGAATCAATATCAAATTGAATTTTGTTTTCATGGACAATGGTGAGTCAAGGGGTCAGGCCGAGATCGATCTGGTAGATAAACAGTTTACAAACGTTAAGTCCAAGTGGGGAAACAAAAAAGGAAAAATGAAAGGAAATCTTTCAACCTTTATTAATAATTAATAATAATATTTCAATGGCTAAAATATTTATAGAATTCATATTTTTTTCAATTACTTTTACAAGCATCTCCCATGTAACATATTTCCTCTGTGAGTTTCCGCACCCAATTGATATTGATTTTGAAGTCGGCCGTCATTTCTCATCGATTCGTTTTTCACTGACCCCAAAATGTCGTGGAAATTTTGCCCACTAATTGCACGTGGAACGCCCATGGTGGTGGTGACCCAGTGAAGTCGGTGCCAAGGAAAACATTTGGCAGAGCTAGAGATACGATCAAAGCGAACTGCGACCAGAAGTTCCATATGTTCGGTAGACAAACTGCAGTTAATAGCCATTTTTCAGTGCCCCACCATGGGATGGGGACTCTGCGGCACATCAACG
Source organism: Drosophila setifemur (assembly GCA_021224005.1). NCBI lineage: Eukaryota > Metazoa > Arthropoda > Insecta > Diptera > Drosophilidae > Drosophila > Drosophila setifemur. Next base: position 15,777,501 of record JAJJHY010008789.1, read on the forward strand.
TCAACAACATCATCATCGCCATCTAAAAAGATGTAAGGGGGACCTACTTCTGTTTTGAGCACTGCAAAAAAAAAATGGTAATATTATTAAAAAACCATATTTGATACATTTTTTACAACAGCGATCTAAATAAACATTCCACGAATGTATCTTGAGTTTCTCAAGTTTTAAAAATAACTAAAATAACTTTTATCCCATTGTAATATAAATTTTTCTCCAGTACATTTGCCCCTGCAGCTGCAGATGAAAAGCATCCATCAAAGGCTGAGCTTTGTGCCTGTGTTGGTGCGGCGTCACATCTGCGATCTGTGATCCGGCGATCCGCGATCTCTAAATGTTTCCAAAGCGCCACCTACTGACCACCGCCCATTCCCCGGAGTACCCGCCTCCTATGATATATTCACACATCCGAAAAATTTACGTAACGTAAAATTGGAATAATGAACATCTGTGCAAACAGAGGCGATGTAGAACCACCTCGCCATCCCCATCCCCATCCCCAGTTCCAGTCCCAGGTCCAGACCAAAAATGCCTCCCAATTGACTTGCGAGCAGATGCGGAATGCGCCTCGGACTTTACCCAGTTTATTCCCTTGACCCTCCCGGAAACCCCTTCGCTTTCCATCCCCCAAAATACGGTATCCGGAGTGTTCCCATTTCCCAGCCAGCTGCCCATTCACATTCCCATTCCATCAGTCCGTCAGTTCGTCAGTCCGTCAGTCCATCCATCCAACCATTTGGCATGCTAATGAAATCGAGCGCGTTTATTTGTTTATATGGCATTTTGTCAGCAATCTTAGCATATGGACAGTCCGACCGACCCTGATATAAGAAATGCCAAATAGAGGCATTAAATTACCAGCTGTAGCAATAATCCATATCATAAAAGTCTATTTACACAAATTTGTAACTTTTGTTTTGCTCTTATTTCGAATTATTAGTATTAATTAGCAGAGCAAATAAATAAATGACTGGGATTTAATTCAGAAATTAATCATGTATAATTTTCTATATTTAAAGCTTTCAAAAGTGATTGTGACTATGTTATTAAAATTAATTTAATTAGCCATTAAAAATTAATAGATAGGAATATATTGAATAGAATAGAAATATAAGAAAAGAATTATCTACACATTATTTTTAAATTGTTTAAAAATTAGGATAAATCAAATTGTTCAAAAATGTTTGACATACAAATTTAGATTCTTTTTAGAATTCAGTGTGATGAAATTAACAATTTAATACCATTCACTACCAATATTTCAGTTATTTTAATTATAAAAATTTCAGTTACTTTATTTATACAAAATCCACAATTACCGATCAAATTTTAAGTAGTATTTCCTATCCAGACGGACACTCCGCTCCATTCGCGATGGTAATTGAAGTCCGTCGAGTGACTAAATTGAGGCAAAAGTTGTCCAAAAGCCAACGCTATTTAATAGTTTTAGTTGTTTTTTTATTTTTTTTGTTGCAATTGTTGGCTTTTCTGTGTATATTAGCCGCCGTTCTGATCGTCGGCCACCAGCGTCGATCGTCACCCGTTGATTGGCCAGGCCAGGCCAGTCGAGTCCGTCACTTGAATTAGCTTTATGTCGCCGATGCCGATCAAGATCGGTATCTGTATCTGCATCTGTATCTGTATCGGAATGGGTATCTCCAGACATTGCCGTTTCTGTATCTTTGGCCATATCGGTTGGAAGTTGCTCTGGCCCCGGCAATGCAAATTCTCTAATTGTTTATTAACAATTGCCGCTGGCCTATAGTTAAGCAATTAAAAGGCACAGACACGCCGGTAAGCGGGTAATGGTTTTATTTTTAGTTGTTGTTATTGTTGTTGTTGTTTTGTTCGAATTACGATTACGATTTTTCCGTCTGTTTTATTTTGGAGTTGTGGCAATTTGTCTGCTTTGATTTTAAGTTTGCCACCATTGTTGTTGTTGCTGCCGCTGCTGTTGGCCTGGCCAACTCGACTCGACCATTTTTCGATTGAGTTTTCGGTTTCGTATTAGCACTGGGATTATGTCATGCAATTAACAATGGCACATTGTAGTGGTTGTTGCTGTTGCTCTTGTTGCTGTTGCTGTTGCACATGTTGCTCGTGTGCCTGTTGCTGTTGCACTCGGTTTTGTTTACTCTTAAAGGGGGTATTATTAATTTGGTTAAATGCTGAAATTATGTTTGTATTAATGATCGTTTCTTAGGGTTTAAAGGGTAAACTCAAGCTTGAAAAAAATAAGTTGGAATGAGAAATTAATTTTGGTGATATATTTTTAAGATTTTTTATTAGTAGATTATTACGAATTTTCATAGATAAAAATTATATAAATTGGATTACTTAGGAAATTGAGTTACTATCTAAATTTTGTTGTTTTTATTCATAAATAAAGAGCAACTCTGTAAGATAACTTAAAGTTTTAAGACTTCTTCCTCAAGCTGCTAAAAAAATGTTACATAAATGGTAAGAAGAGCATTTAAACTTCGTCTGAAGGAAGTTACCCCCTTTCCTCATTTGTTTTGCTACCGTTTGTGGCTGTTTAAATTTTTGGGCTTAAATTTACGGACTCGAATTTGCCTGTGCTCGATGAATTGTCGTTGCGTGCACTATAGTATGCTGATCTTTTGCGGTTGCCTCTCGGAAACTCGGGAACTTGGAAACTCGGAAATGCGGCAAATGTTGCTGCTGTTAGTGCGATTACCACTGTAATTGCAATTGCAATTGCAATTGTTGTTGCTGTTGCTGTTGTTGCTGTTGCTGCTGTGCATGCAATTAACAAACATTGACATGTCTAGTTATGCGTTGCGACAACAAATTGACGTAAGCGCGTGCGTCAGTGCTGCGATCCCAGGCGGTGCTCGTTGAGATCGCGATCCGGGCGTGACTTATGGCCATATTTCTTGGCACCTTCCCGAACGAACAAGGCTAAATGGGCACGTTCATTAGATGAAAGTGCACCTGGTTTTTCGCCCGCAACATAGTTGAGTGGCCACCTTATTCATGGGAAAAGTGGGAGGTCGCTAAATGGAAAACCCTAGGATTAAATAAAGTAAAATCAAAAGAAAAGATGTAAGTTGAATATTACAAAATGTAACATTTAAAATTATGGCATTTATTTGAAAGCACTTTATAATTGTACTTAAAATCCCCAAGTATGTAATTTTATATATATTTCGCATTATTTATTTACGACACCCCCGCGCACAAAAATGGAAATAAACGTTCAAAATAATTATGTTAATGCAGGCCCAATAACTTATGGCAAAAGCACTCGAACGTAATTCAAGTTACTTACGAATATAAACCTTAATTAATGGCATTAATTGAAATATATACCGATTGCAAACGCAAATTGAATTTTCATTCCCATGACAACGTTTTTTGTTTTTTATTTGGCTGAGTAAATGTTTGAGCAAATCATTTTGACTTTGTGATCGGTGTAAGTGTCGGTTCCGTCTCCTGGATTTTCACACATATTCCACCTTCAGAGGAGGTGGTGAGATGCGATCCGATGGGAGCTGGAGATGGGAGCTGGAGATGGCCACTTCCACTTGAGATGCAACGCACCGCGCGCGCTGCAATTAGTGTTAAAAGACACAAACATGCCTCCGCAGACGCCGCAAGCTGATGTTAGCCAGATTCCAGATACCAAAAGCCACATAGCCGGGGGCCCAGAGCCAGGAAGAGCCACTAATTGGCCTAATTCTCACTTCTTTGCCAGCCCACGCAGCTGGCGAGGGCTGATGAAGGTGCACAGGAAGAAAATTGAAAGAAATATTAGAAAAACAATTTTGAATGTTAAAGATTAGATTTGATAAAGTAGTTTATTTGGACATTTTAGGTTTCTTTAAAATTTTAAAAACATATTTGAGCGAATTCTTGATTTTTTTGTGTGTATTTTTGGGCAGCAAACACCTCATCCTCATAAACAAACAACACGGGGAACACGAAGCAGAACAAGCGGCGAACACGAGTGTCAGACAAGCCGCCCCCCAACCGCAAGCATCTTCCCCCCCAAAAAAAAATATGCAGATGAGGATCGCATCTTATTGGATGGGATGCGATGGGATCGGATCGGATCAGAGGCATAGCAATCCACGCGATCATGTTGCGGGCGGAACCTCGATCCGTTCCGGTACGTGTGAGCTGATGTGCTGGGTGGTCTGTTCCAAATCAATTGCTGCCCTCGGAAGAGCCATGCCGGTCGTGTGTTGTTTATTTTGCATAAATGTTGCCCCAAATATTGCAGCTGTAAACACATAATGAACGCAGTTGGACCCGATTTTGATTCCCAATTCAGATCCGATCCCATCGTGATTATGCTGCCTCCGGTTGGGCATCTCCTGCCCTTCTCTGCATCTGGATCTGGATCTGCATCTGCCCGTAAAGTTTTCGGCTGTGTAAATATTTGTTTAAATTCCGCACGCCTACCACTCAAAAATACCAAAAGGAACCCAAGCCCCAAGCCCCGAGGGCCAAGTGCTCTCTCTCTCTCTCCTCACCCACCGCCCGGATACCCCTTTTTTTTTTTGAATCCATCTGCGCGGACCACCAAAGATTGCTGGACCGTTGGAACTTGGTTGCCAATCGGATGCAGCTGCTCGAAAAATATGCTAAGTACCCAGAGACAGTGAAAGGAGTTGTGTATTTAATATACTACATGTGCTTTTAATTTGTCAATATTAATTCAATATTTAAATAAATGTTATTTTAAATATATTGTAATATTCCAAGAATAGCTAAAATGAGTAGGAAATAATTTACTTCTAAATCTCCCATTTCTAATGCAAATTTCTGTAGTTTTTCGATGTCCTTTAATTCCCAAAAAATTTATAATAAATATATTTGAATAAATATGACTTGTTTTCGTACCACTGTGCCATCGATCGTCTTGCGGACTCGTCGTCGTCGTCATCATTGATGCTGTGTAAACAAATCAGCCGCCGGACTGCAAACATTTTATTGGCGTTGCCTGGCTGCGCTTTGCTCAGACTTTTGGTTTAGGTGTCCAATGCGGCGGGGCTATATCCATGGCTATAGCTATAGCTCTTGCTTTTGCTGTTTGCTTTTTATTGACTTCACTCCAAACACTCGGCACTCCACAACGCCCACACCCCATGAACATCCACATCCGAATCCATAGCCAAAACCAAATCCACATGACCATCCCCCAAGCAATCCCGCAGCCTCTGACAAAAGGAGAGGGGATCTTTCTTTTTTTCAACACCTTCTTCTTGTGGCCGCATCTGTTTGGCGTTTTGGAATTGTTGTTTAGATTTAGCCACGGCTGCTGCTGCAAGATCTGTGTTCATAATTTCAATTGACTGGGAGCTGGTGAGATCGTAAAAATTATTTATGTAGATATATCGACGAAGAGCGGATATTGTTCGATTTCCAAGTGATTAATTGCTGCTTTCCACAACTCAGCACTGCTCCAGAGATCTTCACATACGAGTATCTCCACATCCACATGGCCACATATAGCCAGATATGATTATAGTGTTTAGGTCGGCTGGAAGTGCCGTTGATGTTGTTGAATTTTCAAACAAACTTTGCCCGCGATGTCTTGCCACTTGATTTGTTTGTGTGGCATGTTCAGACTCATCTGCAGCCCAGAAACTTTCCTCAGATGCAGAGTTGGGTGAATTTAATTTTTGATGGATTTGTGAAATGTTTACAAGCAAAAGCAAAGAGTTGAATAAGACAGAAGCCTCTAAATTGTTGTTCAAACATTAAACATGAGAAATGATTCGTAGTTCATTTGATTTTTCAAAAAAATTTAAATAAATAAAATACAAATTTGGTGAACTTCAATTTTAGATTCCTCATTTCAGCCTTAAAAGTTTTTCAATTTGTTTGTATTTTATTTGGGTTATAAACTCCAATACCATATACCGCCTTCACTTTCTTATAAAGAAATTATCGAAAGCGTATTAACCATTATCTTCGTCTACCCAAAAAACGTGATTGGCATGCAGATAAAAATAAGGTTTGCCAAAAAACGAAAGTCCCAGACGACCTGCTCCAGGTGAGGCTCGAACTCACAACCCCGGCATAGCTCATACACACAGAATACTGATTATAAGTACCGTGCGCTAACCAATTGCGCCACTGGAGCCGTTGGCCGCCGGCCGCCAAAAGCTCCTCGAGGCCTTCCGTGCTCTCACTAGAACAATCTGATATCCTTTAAGCTCTCTTTCTCGCTTTCTTCTTCCAGCTCGCTCTGACATACATTTTAAAATTAAGCCTCTCTTTCCCGAACCCATTTTTAAAGCTGATTAAATATTCTTATCAGTTCTTAAAAAGCCATTCAACACATACAAAATTCAACAACAAGAGCATTTTTACGTACATTAGCCTTAAATTCACTACTAAAAATTATTTCTTGTATACATACATATTTAAAATATTAAGTTTGTATCGTTAGAACTCTCTTACTAAAACTAAGAAAATTATAGAATTAAATCCATTTATAGAAATTTAAACACAAAAATTGAATTAAATAGGTAAAAAAAAATTTGGTTAAAATACACAAAACAAAAATCTTTAAAGCTGTCTTAAAAAAGGAAATTGCGTCTTCAATCTTCAATGTCGAACTAATAAAATAATTTTTTTAACTACCCAAATGACGGGAACGTCGCTTAAATAAATATAAAGTTAGAAATGCTTAGCTAGAAAAAGCTAAAAAAAACCTCTAAATATTAAATAGGCAAAAACTTAAACCTTTTTCATGAAAAGTTCATAATAAAGAAACTCAATAAAGTAAACAATCCTTACAAAAAATTTAATTTTTTTAATTGATTAATAAAAAATAATAGTTGTGGAGATTAAATCCAAATCATAATGTTATTTTAACTTGAAACTTAATACACACCATCTAAAAACGGCTTGAAAAGATTACCAAAAAATGTTATATACCAAAAACTGCCATCAACTGGTTCAGTAGCGGTTTGAATGTGTCTAAAGCATAAAACTTTCACAAAACACGAAACAGCCACGCTAAAAATCTAGTATTAATTTTAAAATAATAATAATATATTAAACTTAAATAAAAATAAAAGAAACTCCATCAAAAAATATAGCCACCAATCGACTTGCTCCAGGTGAGGCTCGAACTCACAACCCCGGCATTGCTCATACAATACACACAGAATACTGATTATAAGTACCGTGCGCTAACCAATTGCGCCACTGGAGCTGTTGAGTCAGCGCTGCCAAATGCCCAACAAAATGTTGGACCCTGAAAATAGAACTTTTCGCTCAACCGCGTGTCCTCCTTTCTCACTCTCTCTCGCTCTCTTTATTGCTCTCCCTCTGACCGCGCTTAACCCTCATTTGCCGAGGCTCTCGCTCTCGCTCTCTCTTCTCATCTCTCTTTCTCCCGCGGCGAATGGTGTGCAAATGTGTGTGTGTGTGAGCGAGCGGATGAGCAAAAATATTTGAAATATTTTGTTGCTGATAAGAACGAATATGTATCTCAAATATTTGAGCACATTAATCCCAAAATTTTCGGCATCCCAAAAATCTGAATCTGTGCCAAGTGAGTCAACGGCGACGGCGAACATTACTTCTCATTTAATTCGGTTTGAATATGTACTTAAGTAATCGGCTGAAATGTACTTTAATCAGACGAAAATGAAATCGAAAGCCAAGGAGACTACCGAGAATAATTATTAATATGTATTAGGGCAATGAAAAGTGAATTTGGTCGGGCTTGGACTTTCCCTTTCAGTTAGCAACTAGTCCCCAATGGCGGATAGCCCATTAAACAATGCAAATGATTGGCTTTTCACTTTCGTTCGCTTGTGTAGCTAGAACAGGTGTGCTGATTACGAAGAAGCCCGTGAAAATCACAGACCCGTAACATTGCCCCTTACCAATTACATTACCAATTACGTTACCAATACCATTACCATGTCAACAGCCGGACAAAACGACAGCAACAACAACAAGAACAGCTTGAATTCATATGAATTTCATTTGCAATTGCAAACTCCCAGCTCAGAGAAAAAAAAAACGAAGCACAAAAACAAGTTTTCAAACCGATTAATTTTGTACCCTTTAATACGGTTTTTTTTAAATTTTTATAAAGTATAATCTCTTAAATATTTTCAATTATTTTATAATTGAAATAAAAATGTATTCTTATTAAGTTAAATTAATTTTTAGTTTACACATCATTATTCTGAAATTATTTCACACAATATATCTATTCTGAGAATATTTATTAGATAATAAAAGTTGGACAAATTTTTTTGAGCCACATTTTTCGAATGACTTAAATGTTAATTAAAGATACTTATTTTTGGAAAATCTTGAAAAATAAGAGAAAATGAAGTACGAGTAAAAATGGAAATCATATGGGGCAATCTCACAGCTGGGAGAGTCAGGAAATGCAAATTTCGCTAATTACCGCGCTGCACTCACTCCAACTTTTGTTGCTAATGCTGATGTTAAGGTTGATGTTGATGTTGCCATAATCGCATCCAACTAAGAAATAAAATGCAATAACAATAACAATAAAGTACCACAGGCAATCCCCGTTAGTAATCGACAACAATAAAAACAACTACAAACTGCACAACAACACCTCACAGGCCATGACAAATGACCAGCATATGACATTAATAATCATAACTCAAAAGTTGAGGGAAAAAACAAGCACGTTTACAGCGGAAAAACTTGGCGAGGCATGCAAAGTAAATCCCTTGTCATGTCATGTTGTAATTAAAAATTATTAAAAAACAGCGGCGGCAGTTAATAATACTATATGCCAACTATAGTATTACTCGACAATTATGTCGCAGAGGCTGATGAGAAACTTCCACACCACACCAACAGCAACAACAACGGGTGACAAAAACAAATTAATAAAGTTTAAATATAGGAAAAAAACAAAAACGGAACGATGTGCCACATACCTACATATATATGTATAGTACATTAATTGTCGCATAACGGCTCCATTGTGTAATTGTATTTCCGAGAATTGAACGAAATCGAATTAGAAGCGAACCCGAGGCAATCAAATCAGAATATATACAGTATGTAAATATCAGTAGCAAGAAGGAGTAAACTAGAGCAGAGATTGAGCCGGGGCTGGGGGAAATCCAAGGCGCGAATTAAGAGGACGGCAGACGAACGAAGGTTGCCTCTGACGATTCCGAGACTGGCGCCAATGGAATGAAAAAAAATATATACATATATAACAATGAGTGACAACAACAAAATAGGCACAAATTGCAGGCGCTATAATACCCATTAATCGGAACAATAGACAACAGCGAGTATCGATTGGAGGGTCAATCAAAGCTAGATCTGAGGACAAAGATGAAAGTATACATTAATTGTATTTATAAAATAATATATTACAATATATAAATATGAAATTCCAAAGAACTGGAGTTAATTTTCAACTTATTGCATATGAAAGATAATCTTTTGGAACATTGTTGACTCATGACTTATGGAATTTTATCATCAACCCCGAAAAATGGGAAAATTCACAAAAATATTCCATTATCAGTGCTGTAAATATATAAAAGACGCACATGCTAAATCTACAAAACCACTTTCTCCGCCCGATAAGCACCCGAGAAACAAAGAAGAAATGGGAAATACTTCAGAGATAGTAAATGCAAACAAGACTTATATCTGTATCTTGCGCATTGAAGTTTCCTTACACGCGGTAATTCACATAAAATTAACTGACCAGACGGAAATGCCAATGCAGTAAAAAAAAACAAATAAATGATAAACTGGACTTGGACTTAGTCATAAGTAGCCCCAGCATCAACATAACTATGGAAAATAAATACTTACAAGCAGTTGCTGTTAAAATAATAGTAGTAAAAATTATATATAAGTCGGAACAAAGATTTATTTTTATATTTCCATCAATTCCAATTTCCCTTTTGTTCAATCAAATGTAATATGGAGGATCATTTCCTTGTATCATTAACTCTGTGAATTATATTATATTGCCTTATTATTCTGACCGCAATTGTGAGTGAGTTGTTTAATCGAAGGCAGCCCACCACCCCTGCAGCTGCATCTGCATCTGTATCTGTATCTGCATCTGAGCTTGTTGCTCCCGGAGGAGACCTTCTACTCCTCAAAGAGTCTGTGGGTTGGCACACAAAAAAAAAAAGTGCATTAAGATTACAGCTGGCGACCGTCTGGCAGTTGTTGTTTTTCCTTTTTGGATTTATTGGTACAGCAGCTTGTCGGAGGAGCTTATCAACTGTCGATGCACTTGTAGCGCCACTTTCAGTTTCATTTGAAGCCGAAGCTCAATCTGAAGCAGCAGCCGCAGATGCAGATGCAGTTCCAGATGCAGTTGCAGATGCTGTTTGAGTTGCAGTTGAGCTGGCGGAGCTGGGTGAAAGAGCTCCCATCCAAGGGGATTCCAGGGGAGATTCGGGGAGGTTGAGGGGGCGTGGGGCCAGTGGTCGGACAATGCGATTGATTCTTGACTCAGCTGCAATTGCTTGGCGAACACAGGAGGACACTGAGAAAAATCAATCAGTTCAACTACAATCATTTACATTTCAATGAAGAAAATGTTTTTGATTGTTATTAATATTTTTAATAATTTTATTTCAAAAGTTTCTTGGTTTATCTGTTTAAACTAGGATCTTTCCTCAGGGAAAACCCCTAGTTCCGGGACATTTTCCCCAGTGCAGTGTTGGCTTTTACTTGGGGGCCACTTCAGGGCAGCCTCAGTCCCAGCCTCAGTCCCAGCCTCACTTAATCACGGATCAGATCAGCCGGCGGCGTAGCATCTCCGGATTGTTGTTTACCTTCTCACGCGTCAGCGCCTGAAACGCAAAATGTTTTACGATACAACAACTCCAACAAGGTACAGATACAAAAATAATAATAATAATAATAATGCTGCAAAATTAAAAAAACGCCTGCGCAACTGGCTAAGCTTCTCATCCTCCAATCTGGCCTTCTCCCTCACTCTCCGCGTCTCTCTCTCTCTTTCGCACTCGCTGGCAGCGAGCACTTTGCATGTTATTTGTTTCGTTTATTTGACTTTCTCATTAACTTTTGCTTACTTTGCATCGCTCAACCTTTTTTTTAATACCCTTTAATTGTTAAGGATTGTTAGCTTAATAAGTTAGTTTAATATTCTAAAAAAATTATTTAATAAACATAATTTTAGACCTTCGAAGATATGATCTTTAAGGCATAGATACATTTGGTTTACGCTTTTGTAAGATACATTTTTGATACATTTTTTCTTTGCGAAAAAAATATGTTTTCCTATAAAATCTAAAAAAATACTATATTTTAGTGATATTATTTGGAGTGTATAATAAAAATAAAACTTAATTTTTAAAACACTTTAAAACTTTGTTTTACTAAAATATATTTTTTTTTTTGAGATTTTTTTGCATCACCGAATGAAACCCTCTTAGAGCATCCCCCGTTCGCATCATCCCGACATCCCCAAATCAAATTTCTTCAGACTCTTTTCCAGTGTACTTTGCTCGTTGCCAATGTGTGCGAGTTTTGTTTAACTGAAAGTTGGCGTCGCACTCGTAAGATTTGTATGCGCACCTGATCAAACTCCACGTTCACGTTCACGTCATTTGCCTGCGTCGCGTTGCGGCGGTCAAGCGGAGTCAAGTTTGTGGGAATATTTTTTCACTTGATTTTATTTGCCTCTGCCTCTGCCTGCGTTTTTATGTGATGTGGCAAAAACCATGTTCCAAGACCACGAACCGTGCAATGGGAGAACGGTTCGCTCTTGGAGCGGGAGCGGGAGCTGGAGCCCCGTCTCTGCAATTAAACTCGATTAGCTAAATTTACAACCGGCAACAGTGGTAAATTAAAAACTTTAGTCAAATTAACGCAACGCAGCCGGTGAGCTGCTGCTGCTGCTGCGTGCAGCAGCTCATGGAAAATATATGCAAACGAAAGCCACTCTCATGCCACTCCGAGTGCATTGCAGGTGTTTGAACTCGATCGCTCCGATTGTCGCCCCGCGGATCGACGATCGTCGCCAAAAGACGGACCGAATAATTGGGCGACAGACGCTGACGCCACTTTTTTCAAAAGATACCCAGGGGCGGAGTGGGAGGTGGGAAGGTCTCCAAAGAAGCTCCATAAAAATTTATCATTCTGAATATATAACATTTTTGCAATGGCAGTAAGGGATGTAAGGTAAAGAAATTAAAGAAAATACAATATATATTATAAGCCTAACAATAGTAATAATAGAAATAAGAGAGATATAATGGAAAGCATATTTATTATTGGTTCGAAATGTCCAAATCGTGGCATGCGCATTGACTTAAAAGATCGCCACAAGAAAGTACCTTATAATTATATAAAATAAGAAGAATTGAATAAAATAACTACAATTAAAGAAGTTACTTTTCCATCACCCCCTTTCGAAGTACTTTCTGCTGCCGTCCCTGGTTTCAAGCGGTGAACATAAAACGCCGAGTAAAGCGAATCGATCGACGCGACGGAGCGGCGCGGCGCGTGCAAATGCGAAATGCAAAACAAACAGTTTTCGATATCGAAATTGTCTCGATAATTAAATGCGTTGAGCGGTAAAAGTATGTCACCAATACGGGGGAGGGGGGAAGGGGGGAAAGGGTTACGATATGTCACAAGTTATGTCTCTGTGGCACTGGTCCATATCGTAAATTTAACAGCAAAAGTCACTCCAAAACTGTGAAATATAATTCAAAGAATTGTGATCAAATAAAGTTAAGTTTGTTTAGCACATAAAATGACAATCTATAATTTTGCAATAAATATTTGTATGGTTCAAGCAGACAATTTAATTGAGTAAATAACAAATAATTTTTTAGATATTTTTTTTGTATTTCAAATAAAATTAAGTTTGTTTAATAAATAAAATGACAATCTAAAATTTTTCAATAAACACTTCTATGAATTTACCTAAACAAAAATAACTTTATAAATATTTATATCTTACATATATTATTTCAATCTTTAATTCCATTTACTTATTACCCCTCTTTCCTTTCAGTGAATTCTGAGGCCATTTACGATATTCGCCTTGGCAGGGGGCCTTCCCCCAGCTGAAATCCGCTCGATTCTAGGGCGTTGACATTTCGAGGGCGCAGCAATTGTCCAATGTTTGTCCAATTCGTCACCCAGCCCCGGACCAGATCATGTCACCATATGCACCTCCAGCTGCCCCTCCTCCTCCTGCCTTCCCTGCTCCTTCCCCTGAGTCCACTCTCTTTCCGTGCAATTTGAATTTGAGTTTCGTCAACTTAATCAGAGACGGCGGCCCAGTTGGCGCATGTGCACAAGACCCCAACAACGAGCTGGTGACAAATCTGAGCTCTGGAGTTTGGAGTTTCGAGCTTGCAGCTACACAATGCACTGAGAACTGAACATACAAATTTTATAAATATTTTATAAGAAAGAAGTTCAAATAAACACTTAAAATTTATCATAAAAATGTAGTTTCTCATCTGGGAAACAAATAAGATTTAAATATTGGAAAGAACTGATTCAACCAGGTGAAACTCTTCCCCAATTTTTCCGAGTGCTTGGATTCGGCACTGGTGGCCGTGCCCATTGTCTCGTAGCCTATGCATCTGCATGTGGGCGTCGCTGGCTCCGAAATGGTGCTCCAGCTTCAAGCCGCTCCAAAGCCAAGATCCGACGGGTCAGAATGGCTTGGCCAGAAGAAGGGTGTGACAACGTTTGTGGTGACTGCCTGTCGCCTGCTGGGGCTTCGATCGCTTTTCTATTTTTCCCGGCTTCGTTTTGTTTTGTTGCCCATTTTGTGTGTCGCATGTGGGCTTAATTTATTTTGACTTTTGGCCATTTAACTTGAGATTTATCTGGCCTAAACTATGCGCAAACATTTTCCCCCGTTGCCCCGTCGTTGGCTGCTCGTTGACGCGTGGATTAAATGTGCCAAATGACTGAGCCGAGGAGATTTCGGTTAGCTCTCGGGATTACTCAATGGGTGTGGTCCAATGCGTCCAGATCGATGCGGCCTTCAAGATCTGCAGATGTCCAATTGACTTGTCAGAGCCTAATTTGCTGCTCCCCTCAAATCAGATCCGTAACCGAATGAGTAATCATTATTTTAGGGTGTGCGAAGGGTTTTTTAATACGATCAAGAAAAAAGATATTGATATACCTATTTAGATTTCAGTCAAAAAAAAAACCATAAATTACATTGGCATAATGGTTTGATCCTGTTTCCGACATGATCCTCTTAATAATATAGTTTCGATTTCATAAGCCGATTAGGAACTTCCGCTTCCGTTAAAGGAAAATGTTGAAAAATTTCTTTCTCATTAATATTTTTCAAGATTTTAGAGGAAGGAAAGGAACAGGTGCCCTAAAAATTAGGTAGAAAATGTCAGCTTTAAATATAGTAAATAAAGTTAAGTAACAAATATGAGGATATTAAAAATATATACATAAAATTTTGTTTGGGGATTTATGGGATGATAAATATTTCTGATTGTTACTTTCAATATTTCCCCTAAAATACAATATTTAAGTGTCCAACCAATATTTGAAAGTCTTAAATAAACAACTCGATCTTAATTTCTCCCCTCCATTTGCTGAAAGTAATTTTCTAAACAATTAGGAAGCTTTATAGACAAGTCAAAACAATTGAGTATTCAGTTTTACGGGTTGTCTGTATCTTCTATCCAAGAGTTCAAGCTGCCACTTGAGCTACATTTCACTGTTCGTCACATCTGCAACAACGGCAACAACTGAAAGTATCTCAAGAGTTCTTCAAACTCCGCTGACAGTTTCGACATATAGCGGATGGCCCAACTGGATCCGATCGGGTCCGATTGTGCTATATCTCAATCAGCAGCGGAGGAGATTTCCAAGCAAATCGCTGGACTATCGTTTCCCACATTAATTATGGAACAATTAAAAGATGCGGGGAATTCCACTTGAATGCCTGTCAATAGAGAGGAACAATGGGCCACTTGAATGTGGGTTCCATATCCAATCTCAAACCCATTCGAGCCCCTGCTTTGTATCTGAAGACACCCGCATCTATGCGACGGTGTGAACTGATGACCTCCGGCGTGGACAAATCTCAGTGGTACACAACAACAACAACAACAACAAAAGTGTTGTTTTATTTTTCTTTTTGTGGCAAGTAATTTCGTGGAAATTACCAACCAAGTTCGGGGGCCAGCTGTGTGTGTGTGTGTTACGCACTTCCTCTCAGGTGTGCGGCGAACAAAAGCGCTGAAAAGTATTAAATGTATGAAAAGTAGGTGCAGCTGAGTCTGGATTCGGAATCGCAGTTAGAGTCGGACTCAGACGCAGAGCCGGAGTCGGAGTCGGAGTCTCGGGATTAATGAGCAGCGAGCAACAGTTGCACACAGCAAAGTGAGTGGGAAAATGGAAAGGCCGCCGCCAAATAGCAACAAATAAGCCTAACACTGGGAGAAAAATATATAACAATATCACCCACAGACATCTCATTAATATAAGTTTCAAATTAGCATTTAAATACATTTTAAATAATTATTGTGCTCTAAATTATGAGTATATTTAATTGAACCACTAGTAATACAACTAACAACCACTGAAATTGAGTTTATTGGTCTTTGAAAAATTTTAAAAAATACATACAATTTAGATATTCATTATATTATGTGGAATATAGCTTTAAGAATTATTAAATAATTTTTAATAATACTATTTAGTATGCCAAAATATTCCTAAATAAGCATCTGCTTAAGAAATCTTTTTCAATTTAAATATTTTTAGTATAATTTCTGAGCCATAAAAATGAAATGTATTGCATTTTCAAATACTACGCAAAGTACAGATTGAAATATAGAGAATTATAATGGACTTTTCTCTCAGTGCCTGATCTGGGATTGAGACTGAGTCTGGGTATGAGACCTGGCGGTTTGGCTAATGATGCCGCCGCTACGTGACGTTCGTTGCCAAGTGGCTGCCAAAGAATGGTTTCAGTTCACCTCTCTCTCTCTCTCGACGTTTTCTTTTTTTTCGG
This sequence comes from Drosophila setifemur, assembly GCA_021224005.1. Classification (NCBI taxonomy): domain Eukaryota; kingdom Metazoa; phylum Arthropoda; class Insecta; order Diptera; family Drosophilidae; genus Drosophila; species Drosophila setifemur. The sequence continues at coordinate 15,793,507 of JAJJHY010008789.1, forward strand.
TTTATTTCGTATTATTATTTCTTTGTGGCCCAGACCCATGGCCCATGGTTTTATGAATTGTTTGGCATTCTTGCTGGCGATCCGCCCGTCGGTGTCGTCGCTGTGGCTGCGGGTTTCTTTATCTGCAGACGCACCTCATTTTCCGGCTTTCGTAAAAAGTCCCAACAAAACTGAAAAATTCACACAAAAAAATTACAACAAAATAAAAAAATAAATATGTATAAAAAGAAAACGAAAAAGAATTGAAAGAGCGATAAGTACGGGTAACAGCAGCAGCTTCTGTCATCTGGGAACGGCTGCCGTTGACGATCTGCATGGCTACCGTTCCACTGCCTACGCAGCGGCATCAGACCCATCATTATTACACTCAGAGAAATATATTTTTCAAGGGAGAACATTTTAGGTACAGAAAATTTATCAATAACTATATTTAGATACACAGTTTGCCTAAGGTTAAAAGTCCCAACATAGTATTTAAAAGGCTCGAAAAAGTGAATTTCTTAATTTACTTTTCTAGGTATTTTGTAATTATTTTTAAATTTTACATATATTCTTTTAATGTCTCAATCTATCTATGTGGCATATCCTAACTTTGATCCCCAAATAACTTTTTCCAAGTGCAACATTCTGAAAGATACATCGTCAAACAGCCAAAAACGATCTGCTGGCAATCTCCGCGGTTTCTGGCATTTTTTAATTGAGGTGAGGACTTTCCACTATAAATCAAAGGTTCACGATGATTTGTTTGCAATTTAAATGCAAATAACGACCACCCAGCGCAGCGGCACCAGCAACAGCTCCAAAATTATAACTTAATTTTGGAAGAAGTCTGCAGAAAATCAACCAGCCGAAAGCCGAACCAAAACCAAAACAGCAATGAGATGAAAATGCCTTCGAGCCACATTCGCGATGAATTGCGACCCAAGCTGAAAGGTTGACTTGAGGGGGGTGGGGAGGGGAGAGGAGGGGAGGGTTGGGAGCCCGGGAAGTTGGCTAACCGCAAGACAAAGCCACACAAAGCGTTCCAATGCGACCGAGGGGCATGATTTGTCTTCAAAATGCTCCGAGTCCCTCCTGAGACTCAAAAATAAAATCACAAAACTCTGAAGCCGAAAAAAAGCAGGCAAATATCTTATGGGTTCAGAATGAGATCGAATTGATCACTGCCTGTAAAAGATATCTTAGAAAAATAATATTTAGTTAAATGATAATGGAAAATGATTGAGTCTTTCATTTAAAATTTTATAACTACATTTTATAGGCAAAATAAAATAAATTTCATTCACACAATTATGGATATTTAAATTTTTTCTGATATAGTTAATAATTCTTAAATGTTTCATATGTCTATTAAAATTTTATCTTATACATTAAATGACTCCTAAATGTTTTATATTATAAATTTAAAGCAACTAAAAATAAATCATCCGACAATTATTTATTAATTTCCCTGCTGATTACTTAATATGTTTTCTCCGCAATCTATAGTAACCAAATTAGATACCTGCTAAAAATCGTTTTATAGCTTATTATAAAATGAACCTTAACCCGGTATTATTTTTAATCATCCTCATCCTGAACCCTTTTTGGTTAAGGATACAGGGCATCATTGCTCTAAGGCGATCACAAGGAGCGATTCCGAGAAACGCATCGCTTTGTCCGATGCTCTACTCTCCCGGGCTCCCAGGCTCCCTATCCGAGGCCCCAAGCCCAAAACCAATCCCCGAAATATTAATAAAAGTCGTCATCGTCAAAAGGAAGCGCAGTCGATCCCAACAAACAAAAACAAAAACAAAAAACTTTTGCAAAAAAGCAAAAACCAAACCCATCGAAACCAAAACCAACAAAAAAGGCTGAAAAAAAAACGAGAGAGAAGTTATGCCACACCGGTGTTCAACAAATTTCAATCTCGGCTCAAAGGCAGACCAGACCCTCTCAAGGGGAACCAAGAAACCAAATAAAAAACAAAATAAAAAACACCAAAGAAGGTTCCCTTTTTGGCCTGCACGTGCAGCATTGAAATGCGCCGCGCGTTGGACCCAAAGGATCTTTGCCAAAAAATACAAAAAAACAAGAGCTTAAAAAAGGAGAGAACAGCAGAATCCAAATGAATTGAAAGAATTCCTTGCGGGGCACACAGATACTCAAATGCGGCCACAAACTGGGATCAGCTCCAGAATCAGAGTGCACTAAAAACAAATTTAGTTTTTGACAACTACACTCCGAAATGCTGTGATTCCTTTCAATAGGTCTTGATTTTTATAAGCATCAAATTGAAGTTGTGGAGCAAATGATGTTACTTCAACAGAAGATTTAGATTGACCCTTTTCGCTGTTATCCGCGGGCTCTAAATAGCAATTATATAACTAATTGCCCAATACACACTTTCCGGTGGTCTTAATTTGGATTAATTTAATTTAATACTTCCCAACCTTCTTAAGATACATATGTATCTTTCCACCGGCTCAAGTTGTTGCCTAGATTCGTTCTTAACGCCTTTTGGTTAATCTTGTCTTTGGTGATGTAATCATTTCTTTTCATAATGCTTTGGAGAAGATAGTTCACTTCTGTGCTAGTTTCAGAAGTAGCCACACTTTTTATATAGATTTATTTGTACATATCATATTTATGAGGATTTTTATCACAGATTTTACAGTTCGAGTTATTTACTTACTAATGTTGTAAAAAAATGCCTCATATTCATGAATTTGACAAAAAATCAAGGTGCTAATTTATAAAAATCACCACCAAGGCAAACATATGTAGATTTTCTTATTATTTATTTTAAATTAACTTCAAATAACAATGTAATTTAAATCACAAAAAAAAACATATTTTGATTTAAAGAACATTTCAATTGAAACTCTAAAGATCTTTATTTTTTGGAAAGAAATTTAAAAACCCTAAAGATCTTAATTTTTATAAAGAAATTATTGAATGAAAAATCGTAACATCTTAATTTATTTTAATATAAAGTTTTAATTCAAACTTTGAAGATTATTCCCCGTTTCTCTGAGTGTACAAGTGGAACTGAGCCTCTGAGTCAGTCCGAAACCTTCGACGAATCGTCTCAGATCAAATGGTGAGATAGCTCCGGACGGATCGCCGACTGGATGACCATTCGCCTCGTTTTGGCCAAAATGCGCTAAAGAAATTCTTTGGCTTCGCTTTGGCCTTTGATTTCTGGAGTCTCTTCGCTGGGCTGCCTTTCTGTGCAAATAGTTTTGGGTTTTTTTTGGATTTGGTTTTGGTTTTTGGTTCTCGATCTCTTTTATTTTGGTTTTTTGTTGTGCAGTCCGATTTCAGGGCACTTTGCTTTGTCGCTGGCCTTTTGTTATGGCGGACGTTGAGAGGTGGCCTTTTATTACGATTTGAATTTCAGATTGAGTTTTAATAGCCGCAACTCAGTCGAACCACACCTGCATTTTCCCTTCCTCGGTTGGGTTCTTCTCTTCTTTTCTTTTTTTTTATTTTAGTTTTTACTTAACTTTTTTGTTTGTGCGTTACTTTTGGCAGTTTTTGCTGCTGCAACAGCCGCGGGAAAAAACGCCGCTTTTGTAGATTCAGAATCGGATCGTGGGGTGTGAAGATTGCGAATGCGGGTAAGAAATTCAATTTCACGCTCCTTTATTAATTGGCCAAGCTTTGGGCCGAAATCCACCTGAAAATCAGGAAAAGAGGGGAGTTTCATTTTCGGTGTGGAGTGTGTATATATATATTTTTTTTTTGGTTCGACTCTTGCGTTAATGAGATTTTTGCACTGCGATTATGAGCCAAGATTTGAATTTGGTTTGGTCTGCGGGTTGGCTTTTTGAGATGCCGCCTCAACTTGTTGCCTGTTGGCCGGCGTTGAAGCGTTAATTAGACAAGGGAAAGATGGCTGATAGACGGACAGGCAGCTGAAAAGTTGAAGAACAGCGCAAGCAGATCCGAAAGATACTGAACATCTTTGCAAAAAGGTGTGCTACGGTGGATTTGTATTTGAGTTTTAAAAAAAATTGCATTGCAATTCAATTGGCAATATGGGTATTAATAAAATATTTATACAATTTTTGTTCTACCATTAAATAATTTTGGCCAAATAAGTAGAAAATATTTTACATAAGTTTGTTAATAAATTTTCATTAAACGATCTGCGAGAATAAAAAGAAACCAAATATTTCCACTGTAAATATTTGCAAAAATTTAGTTAAAATAGTGCATAATATAAATGTCTATTTTAATTTCATTATAATGACAAGAAAAGCACGTTATTATTTATAAAATATATCTTGTATTTTTCTTCTACCCATCAAATAATTTCTGCCAAGAAAGTCGCAGATATTTTAATGCCTTTCTTAATTTTGCCAATAAATTTCCATTAAACGATCTGGGCGATGAAAAAGCAAACAAACACAAAAGCTGCGATGAAATAGTGGAAAATATAAAAATGAAAAATCAATAAGCGAATGCAAATGTTTATTCCGAAATTGACGCACTGCAGGCGTCGCGGTGTTGACAACAAAGTTGCCCAAAAAAATGCAAAGACGATGCAACGTATCCACCTACCTCTCACATTTATGTATCTTTTTGTTGTTGTTGTTGCATTATTTCTTGCCGGTGTTGGCGGCATCTCCACACTTTGGTGGCTGCCGAGGCTTTTGGCAGCTACTGCGGCAACGCGTGAAAAATAATATTTATGGCAAACAAATTTCCATCTATCGACAGCAAACGGCGCCGCAACGCCAACATCGATGTGGATGCAGCTTTTCCGAGGTGTGCTCTTTTGTGTGTGTATGCTGTGTGTGTGTGTGTGTGCAACTGTCTGCAACTGCCATATAAAATAATTAGCCAGCCAGGGGTTAAGAGGCGCAGGAGGGGGGAGTGGCAGTGGCGGAGTTAACTGAATGTCAACGTAAATTTTGAAGTCTTTGCCGGTTAAGTGCGTCCATCAATGGGCTCCATAAGTTTGGTTTTTGGTTTGGCGGCAACCTAAATCAATCCTCAGACTCAGTACGCGGCACTGGGAGAAATACTGTGTATTTAAAAAAATAAAATTAGAGGCGTTCTTAGTATTTATTAAACAAATTTTCAAATTAAAAATCACATTAGCTACAAATATTTTTTAAAAGGTTCTTTATTCACATTTTTATTTGAATAAATTTAAACAAACGGATGATGTATAAAATATACAAATACTACAAATTTATCATTTAGAAAATGAAGTATTATTTTTAAGAGAACTTTAAAAATTACAGAATTTATAGATAGGATTTATTATTGCAATCTATATTGATTGGCTCCCGATTTCCAGTTTTGAACATTTCCTTAAATTTATTGATACTAAGAGGAGCTATAAAATTGGAAGTTAAACCATTTGATGCCAGTTTTAGAATATATCTATATCTCAATATTTATATCTCTCTGCAATAAAAAGGTTTTTAGTGCATGTGCAAAAACCCCTTTGTGTCGTTCCCCGACATAATCGTAAATTATATGCGAGGTCTGTTCCGTCGTCGCCATTTTTGGGCATCTTTTGGACCGACTCCGACTCCGACTCTGGCTCTGCTCTCCTCTGACATGGCATGACAAATGGCGAATGTGCGACGGAAGTTGCCATCGGAGCCGCTGTCCCGGCTTTGGAGCCCGTCTTGGCGGAGCTCTGGCGGCAACCTTTGTGATTCGGATTCGGATTCGGATACGGAGAGAGCTCCCCGCTTGGAGGAAGAGTTTCTGTGGCATTTTGACAACTTGGCTGGGTTTTCATTGATTGCAAATTTAATTCGCCTCGCCGCTGACAGATAAGAATCGAAGATATTCAATCTGAGAGGCTGTGAGGTGGAGTGCCACGCCCCACGACTGGCAATTAACCATATCGATCGATATATATATTTTTTTCCTTTTCCCCGTATCTTAAACCGAATTTGTATTTGCTGATCTCGCCCGGCAGATAACGGGATAAATAAAACCGCGCCAACTGCAAGAGCAGAAAATTTATTGAATTTAATAACGCGCCAAGTTTATCGCGAAAAGTTTTTGTCAATTTAACAAATTGCAGCTACAACAGCCACGACGAACAGAGGACAACAACAACAACAACAACAAAAAATTGGTTAGAAAAAAACCCGGCCAAGCCCCCGTCAAAAGCCAGTTGGCCGGGCCGACAATGGAAATGGAATTGAATTCCTAGACGGCTAATAATGTCTTTGTGCACAATTGACGGCCAAGTGGACAGGCGTGCAAATGAATGCGACTCTGCTGGACCTGGTACCTGGACATGGACGGGGACCAGAGCCACAGACCCACAGAGCCGCCCGAGAGAATTATGTTACGATCTGAAGCCGGATCGGGGGAAACTAAGCAGCTCTGGTCACCGGGGGAGCGATATCGCCAAGATCAATGAATCAATTAGCAAAACGAAATGGAAATGAATGAAATAACCAAACAGCAGCAGCAGCGGCCAGTATTTATTTATTATTATTTTATTTTATTTGTTAGCCTTTTTTTTTGTGCACTTTTAGCCTGGCCAAAAGCACAGGCGAAGGCGTGGGATGGCATTTATCAATGTCGGCTTTTCGGCTCTTGTTATGCCGTATCTGAGAGGGTATGATGGATCGAAGGAGTTGCAATGGTCATTTAAATTAATATCCTTTAAATTGAGCTTATCACAAGGCAAAGTGGGTGGGTAATGGGAAAATTTTAAGGTATCTGTAAATTATTTAAGTCATTTATTTAAGGAACTTCCTAGCTAGGGATAACTCCTTTAAAATTAATCATAAAATATTTTCAATAGTGTATTTTGAACTTCAACTTGAAGACTGCCAAAATTTATTAGTTTGCAGCTGCTGCTGTTGGTCTCAAATAATAGCTAGTGGCAGTGGCAGTTGCAGTAGTTGCCACAAAGCGTTGCCGTGCTCCACCATCGCATATCAATCTCGGCAACTCGGGTGGCGCATTACTCAGACCCTCGGGGGGCTGCAGGGTAAAAAAAAATGAATAGCAACAATTCAATTGGCGATAAGGAATTGTGCATAATTCTATTTAATTTACAGCTTGACACTCGCCGCAGTTCGTCATCGATGGCGGGGACTGTGACCCATTGTTTCTGCGGCAGCACCAGAGCCTTTCGATCAAATGTCAGGCTGCAGCGGATACTGTTGGTGCAACTGTTGCAACTGCAGCAGCAGCAGCAGAAATCTCAGCAACAACAGCAGCCGCACCTCAGCTATTGTCATCGCCATTGTTGGCCAAAAGCCCCGGCTGAGGCTCAGCAGTCAGAGCTGTCATTAGGCCAACATGTGGCGGGCACTGCCACCACCTCCTCTCCTGCACCACCACCTCCTCTCCTGCACCACCACCTCCTCTCCTGCACCACCACCACCTCCCCACCTCTTCCATGACGAAGCCACAATGGGTGGTGACGCAGCTGAAATCAATGCTGCTGCTGCTGCTGCTGCCGGCCTGGACTCGGTACCCCAACTCCAAAGTCCGGCTTGAACCTCGATTCCCGTACCACGCCAGCTGCCATTCTGGCCAACTTCCGCCAGCTGATGGATTCGACTATGCACCTGACCCAATATCCCCATCAAAACAAACAACACAAATGAGGGCGCAATAATAAAAGCACGTTCTATAAATATAAAAATTATATTAAAATAAAAACAGGAGTTCCTTAATAATAATTTCAAGTTATTTTTAAACATTTTTAAAATCTTAACCCTTTTTAATACTATTATAATTTAATTCCTTTTCTATTTAGGACTACTACCAATTGGACCATCACCGTTTTGCATATGGTTTATATATAACAACATTTTATAAACATAAAATTAAATTGAAATAAAAAGAGGAGCTACTTAATATCCAATTTAAAATGCTTCTTAATGATCTAAAAATTTAACTATTAATAATACTATTATAATTTAAGTCCTAAAAAGAGTATTTTTATTCTTGACCATGACCATTTCCATATGACAATCTTTTTATAAACACAAAATTATATTAAGATCAAAAGAGGAGCTACTTAATATCAAAATTAAAATTCTTCTTAATCATTTTAAAATTGTACATATTTTTAATACTAATACTTAATACTCCTCCTAGGACTACTACCAACTTGACCATCACCGTTTTGCATATGGTTTACATATGTTTCCTAGCTTCGACTTTGACTGCCAACTCCAACTTCGACTTGGT
>JAJJHY010008789.1:15801784-15826280 GCA_021224005.1 Drosophila setifemur
AGGCATATATATATATGTATGTATGTGTACAGTATACCCCTTAACCCCTTTTTTTTACCGCCCCACGAAAGTTGCTGAGCCGTGTCCGCGTTGCTTTTATTTTGTTGTTGTTGGCGTTGTTGTTGGTGTCTGACTTTGTTTTAGTTTTCGTTTCGTTGCTGTTTAGCGAAACAGGTGCGTTTGGCGTTTTGCAGGTGTTTCCCAAAAGCAATAGCAATGGCAATAGTAAAAACAAAAACAAAAGCAAAAGCAAAAGCAACCACCTCAGCAACGGCGGTTTCGGACTGTTTAGTAGTTACGCTTTACCGCTAGTTACACAAATTGCCATCAAGTAGATACCACCCAACCCCCCTTCCCCCCCTTCCAGTTATGCCACCCCCCCCTCTCAACCAGCGGCGCCAGTTGCTCATGCGCATTGTATTTCGTGTGAAAATCACAATTAAATGCGATTTTTATGCGCACCTCACCAAAGTCGTCGCCGGTTTTTTTAGTTGATTGCGGTTTAGCTTTCATTTGGGAGGCCTCCACTTAACCCTCTAATACCATTATTCCCATTGCATATTATTACGAAAAAAATATATATATTCAATTACAACCGTGTTTGATATGTAATGCAGTACAATAATTAGTTTAAAAGCCAAACACCTTTGCATACCAATTTCGAGTTCACATTTCAAAACCTTGTAAAATCGCTTTTTGTTGGCTTGGGCTCACAAATCTTTAAGTACTCAAATATTTTATAGCATTTTGTCAATATTTACTGAACGTGCTGGGGAATTTGTAAACTGAATTATGGGGTACATGGCTAAAAACATTTCAGTAAGCGGTAGTTTAGAAAAACACTTTTAGATTGTGGGAAATATCTCACGACATTAAAACGTACAACATTATTTATTTTTAGTTTTTATTAATACATACAAAAAATATTGAAATTTATATGATTTTAAATAGCAACTAAAATTCTCAAAATTTACTGAACATGCTGGGGAATTTATTAACTAAATAATAGTTACATTTTTAAAAACATTTCAGTAAACTGCAGATTAGAAAAACACTTTTAGATTGTGTAGAATATCTTTAAAGAAAAACATAAATATTTATTTCTTTTAATTTTTAATAATACCTACAATCAATTTGTATATTTACCTGATTTAAAATAGCAACTAATATTCTAATAAATTACTGAAAGTTCTGGGGAATTTATAAATTGAGTTATAGATACATGGTTAAAAAACATTTCAGTAACCTGCAATTTGAAATACAGAGAAATATTTCACAAACATTATATATATATATATTTTTTTTAATAATACCCACAAAAAATTGTGATATTTACCAGACTCGAAATATCAACTAATATTATTAGTACCCATTAAAAAAAAGGCAAAACCAAAATCAAGGTTCGATGCTTGAAATAAAATCCACCAATTAAATACAAAGAAAGCATATTTGAATACATTTTTTTAATGGGTCGCTGTAATGTAATTATCTTTATGGCTATAAAATCTGAAATGGCTTTTGAATTTGTTCAGATACAATCTCGGCTTTCAAAGTGTTAAGCTTGGGGAGAGCGGCACCGAGCCCGACTTCGTTTAGCACTCGACTTGGGGGGGGGGAGGATTGGAAGGCTTGTGGAGCTCCGGAGATCGGGAGCTTGGGAGCTCGGCTAGCTCAGCTGTCAGCTGCGTGGTTGGAAATGTCAGCTTGACAATTATTATGTCAAAATTTTCCGGCACGGCCATTGGAAGGCTGAGTTTGAAACTGCGACTGAGACGGAGGCAGAGACTTCGACTGCGGCATTCGCAATCGCAGTTGCCGCAGCTGTTGACTGCTACACGAGTTTTTATGGTAATTCAAGTTTCACTGATTTCTCGTCTCAGCAGTCGCACCCAAAAAAAAAATAGGAGAAAAAAAAAATAAAAACTACAACTATACATGAGAGAAAACCGAACGGAGACGGCTGCGAGCAAAAACAGCGACTAAGGTGAGCGCGCTAATTGCGCCTGGTCCTGGACCTGGCCAATGGCCAATGGCTCTCCCCAATCCAAAACCAAACCAAACTCAAACCGAATCCAATCCAAGACCCCCGAGCTCTGCAAACAATTAGCGCATACCAGAGAGTTGGCTCCGAATCAGAGATCATTGGCCCCCAGAACGGGCGACATCGAATGAAACGCACTGCCACTGCCCCTGCCCCTGCCACTGCCACTGCCACAATGAGTGTCTCCCCAATAGACAATGCATGTGAACACCAGTGTTTTTTGTTTAGTGTTTTTTTTGCTTTTCCCATTATTTTCCACTGGGCTGCGATTTAATTTCGTGCTGCGGTGCATACCCTAACAAGAAAAATAGTAATGCGCTCTGACGGTAATGGGAATGGGGAGTTTTTTATGATTAGATAATTGCTCAATTAATAAAAAAAACACACACGGCAATAAATTCTTGCTACGCTAGGAATTAGTACAAGATACAAGATAGTTTCCAAATTTGAAATGATTTATATAAGGATAAAAATTAAACGAATGAATTTTACGAATGAATTTTAATCCTTATATAACTCTTATATTACCTAAGAAATTTTATTACCCTTAAATTGTATATTTTTTATATTCTTCAATACTCAAATTTAGATATTAGTAAAAACACTGTCAAATGTAATGAGATTTTTTTAATACTCGCAGCATAACTATTTTAATTTTTTTTAATTGATTATAAATTAGTACAAGATCCGTTTCAAATTTAAAAAGAGTTCAAATCATTCTTTAATTGTATTAACTATGAAATTATATTGTAAATATGATATTTTTTATATTCTTCATTACTCAATTTTGGATATAACAAGGAGCTCTTTCAAATATAAGGTGGACTTTTTTAGAACTCATAGATTAACTATTAACTATTTTCCTTTTTAAAAAATTTATATTGTAAATTATTCTGTATTTAAATCGGGTTGCATTTTAATTGTTTTGCTTTTATTGTCTCATTAGCCTTTATATCTCAGTTTCCGAAACTTTATAAAAAAATTATTAAGTAGCTTAATCTATCTTTATTATTTCACTACTTGAAAACTCATTGTAAAATGTTTTAATAATTATTTATTTAAATCTGGTTCCATTTTAATTGTATTGTTTTTATTGTACTATTAGTCTTTATATTTTTTCTGAGTTCCGGAACTTTACAAAACTCATTGAGTAGCTTAATTTATCATTACTAGTTTTGTTGTTCTATTTTACTTCTTGAAAAGTCATTGTTAATTTAATACATTTATCTATATATTTTTTTAATATTTGACTTCATGCAAACTCCTTGATCATTTAATATATTTTATCTATATTGAAATGTGGTTAAATGTCTTGAGTTTTTTTTCTTTTCCTCAATATTTATATTTAGCTTTTAGCCTGCATTTTTATGTAACTTTTTTTTATCTTTCTCAATTTCCTCATTGAGAAGTTGTTTTTCCCAAAGAACCCTCAAAACTTGAATTAAAAACTCTCCCAAAATTTCCACAGAACCCTCATAGAGCATCCCAGATTTGTTGGTCACCGGGGCAAGTCCATTCCGTGGCTATTTAAAAATGTTTTCCCTGAGCTCTGGCTGAGTTGGTGGGGTCCGATCCGAATTGACATTTGAATGGGGCGACTGGCACCGAGTTGCGCCGATCCGAGCAACCCGACCCGCGCGAGACTATATAGTCGCAATTGCCAATTGGTCATTGTAGCATTGTCGCTGCAATCATTAACGCTAATAGGCCCGATAGCGGGAGCAAGACAGAGCTATATATATATAGAGAGAGAGAGGGAGAGAGTGTGGGAGGGGGAGGGGGAGGGAGGGCAGCTGCCCGAAAAATACAAGAAAAACCAAATCCACACCCAAGCGGTCAACTGTCGCTGGAAAAGCAAACAAAACTGAAACCGAAACAAATAAAAGGAAAGAAAACCAACGGCAAACATTTTTCTCAACGGAAAATTGTCGGACCGTAATTCGCACACGTGCAGCCAGAGTTTTTCCTAGCCCTTCGGCCAGGCGATTTTAACTACCTGCCTCTGAGCTGGGAAAAACCCCTAATGGGAAAATGCAACGAAAACGGCTGCGTGAGAAAACTCGCTCGAAAACCGAATGCACCTTCCCAAAAGCATTGTTCTCGTAATTCGTTGCACTTGTTTACATGGGAAATGGGTTTTCCTTCAGAGTTTTCCAGCTACTTGTCTTCAGGTAGCGATCTTCCAGCAGTTTCTGGAATGCATCTGTAAGTCCGTCCCTTGCCCAAAAGAAAAATCCATCTTATAGTTTGATTTTTAATATTTTTAAATTTTTGCAATTTATTAAGAGCTAATAATTTTTGTGTGTTTTTTTTCCATTCTTTTTTTTTTTGTTTAGATATATATTTTTTCGCATCATTATCATCAAATGTTTTTTTCTTTCTTTTTTAACATCATGATAAAGTTTTTTTTACCACCGAAATGAGAACAAAAAATTGTGAAATGTGTTGTTTCGATTTCGTTTTTGCGGATCCAAATCATAATCATAAAAAAATCGCATAATTATTAATTAATTATGCTAAAAAAAACATTTTGTACAAAGTATGCTACAGATCACAGAACATATATTTATATATATATATTTATAGGGTTTTTTTTAGTGTATATATCTGGTAATTATTATTATTATGCATTATTCGTTAATTCAATACAAAAAGAGGAAACGATCGGAAAATGAGGTTTGCATGTGTGTGTGTGTGTGTGAAAATTAGTGCTTGGAAATCGAACTTTCTCAACTTAAACACTAAAGTAATCGAATATAAATTAATGAATTTGAATGTGTGTGCTGAGTTGGTTGTTTGTTTGTTTGTTTGTTTGTTGTTATTTGCTGGCTGGCTAATCAATAATAGGAAAAATTCTCGATTGTTTAAAATTAATAGGAAAACTATTTGGAGAGAAATCATAATACAAAAAAAATCCGAATTAAATTGAATGCATTTTTGCATTTTGTTTTTATTTTTTATTTTTTATTGTATTGCTGCTGCTTCTCTGGTTTGCTTTGCATTAGTAACATCTTTTTTGTTGTTGTGTAAACCAAAACAAAACTAAAATTAGGAAAACAAAAATACGTATGCTTTAATTTTACTTTTTGTAAGCGATAAAGGAAAAATTAAATTGTTTAAAGCTTTGCCAAGTTTTTTTTTTTTGTTTATCTTATGCGCCATCCTAGTTAATCGTAGTGTGTAATTAATAATCATAATGTTTACTTGCTTACGATGCTCTAATGCTAGGTTTGTGTTTTTTTCTTCTTCTTGTTATTAATTGTTTAAACTAAACATGTGTGTGTGTGTGTGTGGGTGTGTGAGTGTGAAATGCTTGAGCCGAAGAAAAGAGCTCTGGGCTGTAGTTTTACATTGAGAGTTTTACACGTTATATATTACTCGTATTTTATGCGGAGATCTTCTTCACACGAAGGTTGCAGTTGCGAGTGGAGTTGACTGTACTTTAATTACACGTTTTTTTATGGTTTTTATGCATTTAGTTAATAAGTTTATATAGTTTTCGTAGGTTTTGGGAAGCTTGCACGCTTACGACTGCCTGCTGTCTTTCTCCGCATTCGGTGGCTAAAACGAGAGAAGAGAGGGGAAAAATCAAATTAGTATTTTTATGTGCGATCATAGAAATCAATAATTTGTTTATTAGCTATATTTATTCTGTCATTCTCTATGTTATCAATTAATTCGCCAGAGATTCTGCTGATGAGAAAGAGAGGAGCTACTTTAAGAGGCGCCAAGAGAATCAAACGATCTGTCATTGCGGTTTTTTTTGTTGTTAGCATTCCCATTCGCGTTCTTCTGCACTGAACTTAAATTCGAGCAAGAATCTAACAAATTGGGAATTGAGAATTTAGCTAAATAATTGTACCTTTTAATGAATGCTTGAAGTTATCTATTATAAATTTTTAAAAACTAAAGCAAATACTTAAAATATTCCAAAGAACACATATCACTTTTCCCAAATTTAAATATAGAAAATTCCATATTCATCTTCATTCTCTATTCTATTAAATTCCAAATTTCGTTCCTTTATCTTCTCCCGAACTTTTTCCCTCAGTGCTCAGTGTTCTTTCTCCCTCTCTTTTGATCCCTTACTGCGAAGGGGTGACCGAGGCAGAGGCAGGGGCGCAGCGGAGGGGGGTGGCCAGGATCAGTGCGGGGGGGAACTGTACAATGTAGAAAGCGACCGACTGGCGACTGGCGCACAGCTGCGCGAAAAAAAAAGATTTCGAAATAAAAAAAAAATCACACACAACCCACAGAGAGAACATTTTGAACACGTGCATTTCTTTTTACAGTTTTCAAAGTGCCCCCCGGTTGTGTGTGTGTGTGTGTGTGCGCGCGCGTTTGTGCGAGAGTGTGCATGCGTGTTTTCGAAAGAATTCTGAGGTTGCTTGTTGTTGTTTCTGTTGTTGTTGTTGTTGGTGACACATCACACATTTATTTCTTGGCGTGTAGGTTGCAGATGTTTTGCAAAGGCACAAGAAGAAAAAACAACTTCTCAAAGGAAAATATATATGTAGTTGCAGCCTCCAAAGGCTTTTCACCACACAATTAATCAAGCCAAAAAAGCAAAATTAATAACATTAACAGGGGCCACCCAGTGGAAAATAAAAAAAACAAAAAAAACCATCTGTATTTTAGGTTTTGCCGCGTTCAACCTGTTCCGTAGGTTTTAAACAAAATATATTTTGTTTTTTGCGCCAGCACCATTAATAACCGAAAATAAAAGAAGCTGCGCTAATGAAGTAAGCCAAAAATCGGACGAACGAAAAAAATCGAACAAAAAAGAGAGACAAAAAAAGAGGGGAAAAAAAACACATTTCAAGACGCAGACTGATGATTCCCCAATTTCAAATTCCGTTTCCAAGCTCTGCCCGTGTGCGTGTGCATGCATGTGTATGGGTGAGAGCCGCAGCCCCACATGTGAAATAAATTTAAGTATCTGCAGGTGTTCATTTAAAACATCACATCACAACAACAGAAAAGGCCGCGAGAAAAAAACAACAAAAAAAAACAGAAAATTAACAGCTACGTATAGGCAACACAAAAGAAAGAAACCGATGGATGGCGACAACAACCGCAAATACATACATACATACAGACGCAAAAAAAAAAAAACTCGAGAGATGGGAAATTCGTCTGTGAAATGTCTATAAAAACGAAATGAACGAAAAACGGAAGGTCGTCGCAGATTTATTGTTGAAAGCCGAAAGCTGAAAAGGCCCACTAAATCGTCCTTGCCCACACACACACACCCTCTAAATATATAAACAACAAAATAAGGCAGAAAAAAACAGAAAAAAAACACGAAAAACAATTGTCAATTGCCTTATGAATGAGGTCACTCGAAAACAACAACAACAACAAAAACAAAAAGCAAAATCAAAAACAACAAAACAAGAAGAAGCGCAGTAAAAGCAAACAGTTTGCCACTCAATTGTCATTGTCTCCTATATATATTTGCATTGCAAATGCCAACAGCTGCGGTCGCAAAAATAGCACTGATAATAAATTACAAATTACAAAAGAAGATCCTTCAAATTGTAGTTAATATGCTAAATTTAAGTTTTCTTTGCATTTAGTTTCAGTTTCGCGCTTTAAATTCTCAGTTTCTTGTTTTCAACTTATTTAAATTGGGAATTAAACATGTTGTAAAACTCTTTTACTATTTTTCCTTTGTATTTTACCATTTTCTATTTTTCCTAGTATTAACTGTTTTCTATTTTTCCTAGTATTAACTGTTTTTTTTAGTGCCCCAGTTCCTTAAATTATTTAGTTTAACTCACCGTTGATAAACTGTTGGACAGTTGCTGATGTGATTGCTGCTGCTGCAGTTGCAGTTGCAATTGGTGTTGCTGTTGCAGTTGCTGCTGATGCTGCTGCTGCTGCTGAGGTGGCGCCACAAGCGTGTTGGGCGTTTGGCGATCGCTGAGCGGGAGACGGGCGGCGGGACTAGATACTTTGGCCGTCTGTTCGGCGGCCAGGCGCTGGGCGAGCACATCCGCATCGACAACATCCGCTACCGCTTCCGCCACTGGTTCCTCCTCCTCCTCCGCGGCATCCACCACATCGGCATCCTCCATGTCGCTGTCATCGTCGGCGGCATGGAGCGATGACAAGGCGGCGGCGGCATCGAAACTACCCATCTCGGGATGCGTTTCCAGCTCCGTCTGGAGATCGCAGATATAGTCGATCACATGCTGGATGATCTCCAGCTTCGAGAGTTTCCGGTTCTTGGGCATGAACGGGACGAGATCCTTGAGCTTGGACAGATACATCTTCATTTCGGCATTCTCGCCGTCGCCGCGATGCGGTGGATGGCGGGTGATCCGGCCACTGGGATTCAGGGCCGGCATTCCGGAGGCACCTGCTGTCTGACAAACGGCCGTCAACGACTTCATTCTGGAGATGATCGCTTTACGCTCCTTGAGTAGAATTTTGGCGGTTTTAACACGGTCGTACCGGTTACTTGCGAGGCTTTCAAAATTAAGTTAATTGCTTTCTTTTTTTGGTTGGCTAATATTGGCGGCTAGTTGGATTGCTTCTCACTTCACTTTTTTTCTTTTTTTTTTTTTATGTGTTGGTTGCTTTTGGCACTTGACGATTGGAAACACTTTAATCCAGTGTGTTTTGTTGAGAATCTCTAAAGAGTTGAGTTGGTTTTCTTTTTTATTCGATTTCGCAGAACCAGGCGATTAACGGTAAGTGCTCTTGATATTTTCGACTTTTCGACACGAATGAGCGTTTCTCGCTCAGGGAGGCCGCTTTTATACCCGCTGCGCGACCAGATAGGCGGAGTCTCCGCTCTCGGCTCTCGTCTCTGGAGAGATGGCGAGAGCCGAGCGCACGACGGTGGTGGTTTCGGAGAGATCCAGAGAGCATAGTTTCGAGAGAGGGGAAATCAATCCACCATGTGCCTGGAACTGCGACTTGAAACCGGAATTCGCTAGAGAGGGGAATTGGATAGTGGAGACTTGGAAAAGGGTCTTTTAGGCAAAGGGTCTCCTTCTGTGTGATTTGTGGACTGGAGAGAATGCATTTAATTTCATGGTGAAATGGGAAAACAATCGGGGATCTTTGGGGGAATTACAACTACACCTTAAATCTAATATTTATTTTATTATATTTTAATTATTGATATTTGTTTAGTGAAATATTTGTTCTATTTATTATTTTTAAAAGATACTAAAAACATATTTCGTCTGTTCCCCATTACTTTGGAGATCAAGTCAGACTTCTGAACTGGTGGGATTGCAAGTCGCCAAAAAAGGGAGACTTTAGTCCCTTCATGGTGAAGTTAAAGTTATGTAGAGCAAGTTGGGGAAATTTAAGATAAAGCGATAATAAATATAACCACAGCTTAAAATAAATATTTATAAAGAAAAATTTAAGAAAAAATACCTTGTTACTTAAAATCAAGGGAAAGAATTTAAAGTATATCAATGAAATAAATTAAATATTTTTAAGATTTTCTGCCTTTGATTTCAGATTTTATTCTTAAGTCCCACAATCCTTTCCCCGCCATCCACAAAGTTTTGTTCCACCTTCCAAAGCAATCAACAGCCTTAAGTTAGTTTCTCTCAACTTTGTAGACTCTAAAAGTCCAGTCCACCTTCCACACATTCGGAGACTTAACTCACCTTCCACAGCATCCAATTACACACAGTCCAGAAAAGATCCAGTTTCCAACTAAATTTCCCCTACAGACCACAAAAACTCACCTTTGTAGACCCGGCTTCAAGTTCAACTCTCCCGATCCACCTCGAATCTCTCCAATAAAATCAAATTTTTCTCTACACGATGCACTATGTTCGGGTTTTTACAAGAGGGGAAATCGGCTTGTGATTGGTCGGCTACCCTTTTGCAGCTCTCTCGCTCGTCAACCCGAACATGCTCTCTCCAAATTTGTCCACTCTCACGCTCTCGCCCTCTATCTCTCTCTCTCGACGGCGACGTGTTTGTTTTTCTTTTCTCCCCTCTCTCATGTTTTGTGAATGAGCGTGAAAATGAATGAAAAGTGTTTGGTGGGAAAAAGGAGGTTGGTTCCACAATCAACACGAAAAGACAATGCGACGACTGACCAAACGAGGGCCTGATTAATTACAGTGTCTTCAAATTATGCATGGCGAAATTGCGTTCAAATCGGAGGCTTGGAAATGTCTACATAATTATTTCATTTTCATTTCTGAGATTTATTCATTGCAGTTGAATTAATTTCAAATTGTGGCACATTTTGGGTTTTATTTCGATTATTAATGGGTTTGAAATGAATGTGAGTGTTAAAATTATTCATTGCGAAATTGTGTTCAAATGGAGATTTGGAAATATTAGTTAGTTAGAAATTTATTTTAAAGATTTATTAATTATTTCGATTATTAATGGGCTTAAAATTAATAATAATGAAATTATACAGAAAGAAGTCTAAGAATATACAAAATATGTATCCATGTTTTAGGAACAATAATATTTTAAGGTATTTTACTAAATCCATAAAACATTAAACTATTCATAGGCCTTAAAAATGTTTCCAAGAAATTATCATTCAAACATTTCCTCTACAAATACATTTATAAATTTTAAATAAAACATAATCTTTATTACTTCTGTATTTATAAGACCAAGATTTTAAAATTCTAAAATTTGACATAACAAATTGAAAATGCCATCTATAAGATACCGATGCAAAGATTAAACAGAAGGCATATATAATTTTTCTGAGACTAATTTTTATAAGATATAAACCGTAAAGATTAGCTTTCATTGCCTCTGTTTAAAATAGTTTTCCATTTGTCTTTATCAATGGATTTACGGTATTCGTATTAACGAGTTTCTCAAGCAGCTAAATCGAAACGCTTGACTCTATCTGCGGCTTATCTTAATTTGGTTTTTCGATATCTTCAACACTCATAAGTGTGCGAGGCGCCTCGACTTTCCCCCCCGACTTTTCCTTGCAGGGTTTCAAGATCGTATTACACACACACACATGCGACCGATCCATTGAGGAAATTGTGGAAATTTATATTGGAAATGAGAGGCGAGGCGTTGTTTGTGAAAAATGACACGTCTCTTCTGGTTATCGTCTGCATTTGAAACGCTTTTGAATTGGATTGCTTTGGCTTAAGTACATTTGTATCTCTATCCATGAATGAACTCAAGAAGAGCTTCTTGTTATTTGTTTGTTTTTTGTATTATTATTCGAGTCGCCCTGCTTTTAATTACGTCGGTCCATTTGCGAATTTCTGTGGAAAACGCAGTTGCGGAATGTCCCGAGATATGTTTGTTCCTGGAACTCAGGACAGGGACAAGGTGTTGCATGAAATACAACAGAAATCCATGTTCCATGTCGAAAAACTAAACTCGAAAATAATTAAAAAATGCTGGCAAAAAAAAAAACAAAAGAAACGAACGCAGTTCAAATTTCCCAGGCGAGTGTGCGCAAAAAAATACCGATCATAATTTTATGACCACAACGGCAGCGACGTCTCGAGATTATTTCCCTGTTCTTCTGCAGATTTCAGAAGACTGGAACGGAGCTTACTTTACGACTCCGTGAGTGTTTCGCCTGAATGACAAATGAGCAGCAGCGCAGCCGAACAACCAACAACAGGTTAAATCCTCCTCAAAAAAACAGCATCGGGAAGTGTATGAAATTTAAATACCCTTTTTACTAGGGATAAGATCGGAAAATAATTCGGAAATAAAATAAAGAAATAGAAGAAATAGAATAAAATATAAAAATAAATGAAAACATCATTAAATATTTATAGTAAAAAAATGTTTAAAAATAATAAGTTTATATAATGTTTTTTATTTAGTTGGAACCATGGATTTACATTCCAAAAACTTATTACAGAAATATGTATTTTTAAATATTTTCTTAAAGGTGATTTCCTTAATTAAGTACGTTTAAAATTGTTTAAGTATTTTATATTCCAAAAACGTACTTTTGAAATATATATATTTTTAATATTTTTTTAAATGAGATTTCCGTAATAAAAAACGTTTAAAATATACAAAATAGTTGCTAATATTCTGAATAAACTATTTTATAACAAAATTTACCATTAAATGAAATTCCAAAAAAAATACTATTTAAATTTACGTAATCTTGTTAAAAATTTAAAATATTATTTGCTAAAATACCCTTCCAAAGGGTATTGCAAAAAGGAAGAGATTGGACGGGGGCAACGATGCGATTTGCAAGCCATAGAAACTTTGTTGAGGATGCGATGAAGATGAGGATCACATGTCAATCAGCGGGCGGGCACTTGCGGTGGAGCAACTTGTTAGTCCAGCAAGGGGAGAGAGGATGGGAAATCACGGGGCAGTAGAGGAGAGGAGAGCAGGGGCACGAAGTATCTGAGAGATGGCGTTGCAGATATGCAGCCGCATGCCGCGCCGCGTGCATCGCATGCTGAAATCCAATACGCGTCACTCAGCCCCCCAAAGCTCCTCGATCTGTGATCTGCGATCTGCGACCGATCCACCTATCCACCGATCCGCCAGTGAAATCCCCAATAATATACCATACCGAACCGAACCGTGGCGACTCCATTCCAATGTCCCAGCTGAGGACATCTAGTTGGGCTGCCATTAAAGGGGTGCTCTGCTCTGCTCTGTCACTCTCCGGTGACATCCCATTAATGAATTCGCCTTGGAATTCGGAACCGTTTTCAGATCGCTGCACTCAAAAAAAATATTATTACTTATATATTTTACTATACAATATTTTTTGGAATTTTTAGTCAAGAATTTAGAGTAAGAATTTCGGTTAAGCATGAAATAAATGATTTACACTTGGAATTTTGTTGACCAAAATAGATATTGTATCTTTAAATTAAATTCAATTTACTATCCCTTTTTTAGAGACATTTACTGTATTTAAAATTAATTGCAAACTATTAAATTGTATTAAACAACAACAAAATATTGAAGAATTTCATGTAAGAATATCGATGAAACTTGAATTTTGTAATTGTGCCAAAAATTATTTCTTTGGATTTTGTTGACCAAAAAAAATATAGTATATATTCAAAATCAATCCAATTTGTTACCCGATTTTTTGAGACACTTTTTTCATTCAAAATAAATTTTTAAAATATTTTTGAATAATTAATTAATATTGATATTTATTATTTTCTAATGATACCCAAAATGCAAAAAAAAAAAACAAAAAACTCAATCAAAGATTTCAAAGATCAAAGATTTTCTCTGATATTTTTTTGTCCCTGTACTTTGCTTGGTTTATTTATAAACATATTTTGCATATGGCCAGAGATGATGATTGTCGATTGCTGATCCCAGATCCAAGATCCCAAGTTTCCACTTCCAAGGCTCCGTGCCCTGGCCCAGACTTTGCTTTAGCCGCATCCGGCCACTGTCCCTGCTCTCTGGTTGTTGTTGTTTTTGTTGTTCTTCTGGTTGTTGTTTAACTTGTTGTTGTCCGTATGGTAACTGAATACTAATTTCATTGCGAAAAAAAAAGCGTTTCATTGAGGCGTCGATGATCGCTGAGCTTTTGTTTACTTACTTCACTCTTTCTCTTACTCATTTTTTTTATTTTCCATTTTTTTTGCCGCTTTGCGAAACAATAAACGCAATTGCGTGGGAATGGGAACTGAAACAGAAAATTTCTGTTTACTCTGGAGTTGGGTGGGAAAGGGTCTGAATGCTGAGCTCAGCCCAATCCCGGGTTCTCAATGATTGGTGATTGGTATGCGTATAATGTATGGGAGAATAACTACCCATGTAGCATATGTAATTGGGGGAGTCGGTTATAGTTTCAGATTCAGAAGTGTCGCGAAATGGAAACTAATTGATAGTAATCTGGATTTAATGAGGAATAAATACAAGAAAGGATAAAAATATAATATATAACAAAAATATATATTTTACAACACAAAATTTGAAATGATTTAAATTGTTGTTCATAGATAATAATCAGGTTTCCATAATAATTGCAAATGCAATTTCTAATAATCGGGAATTAATGGGGAATGAAAACATGAAAGGATGAATAAATAATTAATTAAGAAAATATATATTATTAAAACATGATTTCAAATGATTTAAATTGTTGTTCATAGATAATAACGAGGTATCCATAATAATTGCAAATGGAATTTCTAATAATGTAATCTTGAATTAATGTGAAATAAATGGATAAAAATAAAATAAATCAAAAATAATATATAGTATTTAAACAACACTTTTAGATGAATTTCATTATTATTTATAGATTATAATAATTCCAAATGACATTCCTAATACCAAAATCAAAAATATACTTTAATCTAACTGAAACCCTTTAATTTCATTCCCAGCAATTTATCTCACATCAAGACAATAAAGCACTAGAACAAAAAAACTAGTTTCCACATAATTATAATAAGATGCCTTAATCATAAATCACCCAATCTCAACAACCTAAAACCGTGATTCATTTACAAACCTCATTCGGGTTTGCATATCCCGAAGAGAAACCCCTTCGATATCTACTTCTCGCATTATTCATATGCCGCAATCTCGACAACCGGAGGATATTAATGGCTTGTCCAACTAAAGAGCCGTAAATGTCCCAAAATTTAAATGTCTATTAGTCAAGCATTGCTTGGCGTTGGCCAACAATAACTAAAAAAAAAAACAAAACACAACTGATACAGTGGGTAACAAAAGAGTGCTAAACAAATGCAGCCAATGGAAGCCAAATAAAAGTCGACACATTGAAACCGAACTCGAACTCGAGGAAAAACAAACCCAACCTCGGGTCGAAAGCGAAACCAAACTAAAACCCAAGCCCAATGCGAAGCCCACAACTAGCACACTCAAAAAAATTAGTCAGGGAAATTTGTAGAAAGATTCCTTAAACCAAAAAATCCTTCGGGAATATTTTTTTTAAAATTTATATTCATATTATCTGTATTTTGCCTGAAAATAATGTATGTAATCCCATATATTTTATGTTTGAGTAATTTGTTTAAATTAGTACGTAATTAATTATATAACAAAAAATAACAAAGTGCTGACATTACAAAAAATCTAATTACTATACTAAATTGTAAATAATTCTTAATATAATTTGAATATTTTCAGAATAAAAATTATTTATTATATTTTGAATTTTGTCATCAATATTTCATACAACATTTTTGGATCAAGGATTAAAAATTTAAGGATGTGATAGAACAATAAATACTTGGTAAATATTTGTTAAACTTATATTTATATCATCCGTATTTTCCCCAATACATTTTCTATTTGAGTATTTTGTTTAAATTAATACTTGATTAATTAATATTAATATAATATGAAATAAAATTCTGGCACTAAATTCAAAAGAATACAATACAAATTTTGTAAATAATTTCTCATAGAATATATGTAGTTTTAGAATAGAAAACATTAATTATATATTAAATTCCTTTATTAATATTTTGTACTTGATTTTTAGATCCCCTTTGAAGCGGCCTTTTTTTCTGAGTGTAGTAGGACAATTGTCACAGCAAAGCAGAAGCCTGAGACAGCAGTCGAAACTGCGGCAGAAGGCAAATGAACTGCTGTCAAAATAACCCCAGCCCTTGTCCTGCGCAACGGGGAAAAAGGACACTCGGCGACAAAAGGCGCAAACAAAAGGACATATCGATGGAAGCCAAAACTGCGAACTGGGAACGAACTATAATGCAGCCGGCTACCCGCGACAGAGGAGAGAGGAGAGAGCAGAGAAAAGGAGAAAGAGAGAGAGAGAGAGAGAGGGAGAGAGTGTGTCGCCAACCAGGTGAACAGATCAGATGCGATTAGGGATTATTATGCTATTACGCAGGATGCGATTAACAATGCTCCGCTGGCAGGATAACAACTGCGCCGCACGCCGTCACATATGCTACGGCAAATTGTGTTCCCTCCTGTGCCGCTCCTGCTCTGCTCCTTGCTCCTCGATCTCTGGAATTCGGAACTGGGAACTCGGAACTGGGTAAAATATATATTTAGGCAAATGTGCGCTGTATATTTTTTGCTACCCTAATTGAGTGGAAAAACGGAGGACGACGGTCGGGGAGGGCAGTTGCATCTGCAGGATAACTAACTGCCGGCTGCCGTTATTTGTACTGCATTTCACCGATCGTCCTTGCCCATGTCCTGAGTCACACCGGGCTTTTTTTGTCCGCTTCCCTCCCCGCTCCATTTCGGTGGATGCAACCGCTGGCGTGTTAATTGGGAAAACAGCTGGAGTAGGCCCAAACGAGGAGTAAATATGGCATCAAATATTGATCACACTTTCGATTACAAAAAAAAAATGTATTATAAATGATGATAGGGATAAAGGATAAAGGATTCAAATGTTAGGAAAGTCAAATTATTAAGCCTCTTAACATTAAAAGTCAGCGATTATTATTTGCTATTTTATATGTATTTAAAAATAAATTATGCATACTTTCAAGTTGATATTATTTGTAAAATTGTCTCATAACACTGCTGATTAAATTAATGGAGCCCAATTATTATGTTATTATAAAATGTTAACTTATGTTGATGAAATATTAAAAATGTTAGAATTTCTGAGCTATATTGTTATTATAAAATGTTAAATTATGTTGATGTACTTTTAAAAATGTTAAAATTTCGGAGGTAGATTATAAACATATTTTATAAATACAAAAATATTTCAAATAGGAAGAAATTACTTTCTAACTACGAGTTTCCATATTTTGAAATATAACTCTCATCTATTTTTTAAATATTTTAAAATAAAATTGGTTCAATTTAAATTAGAATATTTGAAATGAAAATACAATACAAAAATGTAAAATCCTTATGTATCTTTTTCTGTGTAGTTCCTACAATTACTTTATCAATGAACCTCATCTCCATTTGTATCTCATTTATGCAATATTGAGAACATTTGCTTAATAGGAAACAGCTGAAAAGTAAATACATCTTTATCGGATAGTTTCCAATCTGAGGAGCTGAATGGTAGGAGGAGAGGGCCACTCATTAGTCCGGCGACAAGATCGCCGCGGGTCTGTCTAGACGGGAATAATGGGCTAAGGACAACATTAGAGGCTTTGCCAAAATGAGACATTTGGCTGCAGTTGCAGTTGCACTCAGTGCAACTTCATTCTGTGGGCCCTGGTAGTCAGGTAGTGCGGTAGAGTGTTTCCACAGCACAAATATTATGGCCACAATCCGCTCTTCTGGTCACAACACACAATGTCCCTTCTTTTTGCCTTCTTATTTTTTTTTCGCACAAAATCTCCACAGGTGGCCTTTCGTGTGTGTGTTTTTTTTGTTGTTGGTTTTTGTTTCGGCCTCGTCAATTTGTCGCCAGTTGCTAATTGCTTACATTCTCTCCCTGTTTTGCCTGTTTTTGTTTTTAGTTTTAAGTTAAGAGATGATCGAGCCACTGGAAGGCCACTGTCATATCTGGGATGATGGATGATGGTCTCGGAGTCGATGTCGTGCGGTGGCAAATGGCTCATTGAGCTCCTCGCTTAAGCCCAGCAAAAGAGCCCAAAAAGTGGCCATGGCCATGGCTATGGCTACCCTCTCCGATGACTTCTTTCCGATAACCCACTCGAGAAGGTACTAAGCTGATGTCTCAGTCGAGGTAATCACTCCTCAGCCAGGAGCTGGGAATCCACTTTAGGGTCCCTTTTTATTTTTGGTTTGCGGATTATGTGTTTTGTAATATACTCGTATGTATTTTAATAACTCCTTTATCGATGGCAGTGCAGGTGTCCATAAGTTGAAAGGGCTTAAATTGTTTTAAAGAATTTTAAAATATTGGAAATAATTTATATATATATCTTAATAATATCTTATTTTCATGTAGGAACATTGTGTTCTTTGTAATATATTATTTTTATAACTAGTTTATCTATGCTTATGGAGGAGTTTATTAGTTGAAAGGGCTTAAGTTATTTTAGAAAAAGTTTAAGAATTAATAATAATACATATATTTTTAGATAAAACAATGAACTAATTCAAGAATATATAATTATATTGTATATGTACAGGTAAAAAAAAACTATTCCTGTATGTACAGACTTCTTAATGGCCCAGTTTTTTTTTAAATTATATATATTTTTCGAACTAATTTTATCCATTAAATTCTTTCCGATTAAATTTCTAGGTTTTTAAATTGTATTCAGAAATTGTACCTATTGTAAGTCTTTACTATTAAGGAATATTATTATTTGAAGCAGAATAAATTAATTTATTCAATTGATTCATATTTAAATCATTCAATAATAAATATTTTATATATTATATATTCAATTCAAGCAAAATAAATTAAAAAACAAATTCATAAAAATATTCTTATTATTCTAAAAGTAAACTTATAAATCTTATTCTTTTTTTAGAAAGCTATAAAGACCGCTAATTTATTTCCTCTTATCACATGACCAACATATTTGGTCATCACAAAAGATTCCCAAGGAAAGCTGGGGGAAATCTCAGCCGAAAAATTGAAAACTAAAAACTGAAAACTCCTAGATGCCCACATAAATCTTCTACCAACCCATGCGGGCTCTACTTGAATTCCAGTTCGGGAACTCAATGGAACTCGGGGAACTCTCCTCCTTTATCAGCTGCAAAACTTCCGATCCGATGGCGAATCCGAGGACCGAGATATGGCACAGCTGCTTGAGGCATTCCACGCACATGTCCACGCCATGCCCGATCCCCGATCCCCGATCCCATTGAGATTTTGTTGTTCTTGGGGTTAAAATGAGGCGAAGGCAGTAGCCATGTGCTGTTCCTCACTTCATCGATGGCTGATGCTGTGCCTCGCCTGCTGCATGCCATAAAAATGATGAGGCCAACTGGTTGCCAGCCGTCGATGGAAGAGTCGTTGTCGAAGTCGAAGTCGCTTCTGCGATTTCCTCCCAGTTTCTCACCAGAAGAACAACAACAACAAAAATATATATTTACAGCATGTTGCCAACTGCTGGAAAATAGAGCTATTTAGTAATATAATAATTAGCATATAAAAACCAGTTTCTGGAAATAAAAGAAAATTATTTAATAATATTACATATTATTGGACTTGGTATACTTTTTTTTATTTAATGTTTTGACATTTAAACAAGTACAAAACCATTATTTATCACTATTAATAAACCTAGTATTTAAAATTTTATGGCATAGAAAACAAGTTTGTGTAATTTCATTCCTAAGTTCATAATTACTTTCTTGTTTTTTTTTTTAATGTTTGGTATTACATTTATGTTCTCACAAACTATTTATCGCTATTTAAACATAACAATTTAAAGGTGTAAGTGGTTCTAATTTTTTTTAAGACATTTGTAAATAAACCATATTAAAAGATAGTCACAATTATTTTTCAGTTATCATATCTTGAAAATAAAGCATGATTAAAATATTGACAAAAATAATAATAAATAAACCTTCAATATTAAAATCATAACAAGTACAAAGACCACAAAATATTTAATTTAAATAGGAAACCAAATCAATTAAAAAATCTCTTGAAATATTGACTGCAAAAATAAACATTCAAAAATAATAATAAATATACCTTCATACCTTTTTTTTGAGTAATAAATATTTGACATCTTTTTAAGAATATCCCATGTTATAAAAACTACTCCCGATTAAAGTATTCCCCTGGTCCGACCCCAGAAAAGAGCCATGTGTGCTGTGGTAATAGCTAAGCTGCCATTTCTGATTCCCTTTCGGCCGGCTGCAATGCATCTGTGAGATCTGCGAGAAAAGCGCACACATGCGATGCTGGACAGCTGGGCCGGGCCGAAGGGGGTTTTAAGGGAGGGATGGGAGGTAGGGAGGGAAGGAGGGTTAACCAGCAGGCAGAAACAAAACCAAACCGAAACCGAAACGTCCTTGCCCCGCAGCAGGAAGCACAACGCAATCATAAAAAAAAAAACTTGAAAGATCGACACGTGTGGAGAAATTCCGCGCGAGCGGATCGCATATGCTGGATGGATGGATGGATGCGGAGCATTCCCAATCGTAATCCCAGTATCAATATACTAGCAACAGTACCAGGACCAGTACCAGCACCAGTACCAATCCCAATCCCCTAGGCAGCTGTTCCATGTTGGCCACCAAAAACGGTAGCCGTGCAACTTTCTATGCCCAAGCAATCAAATCGCAAAACGCACCGCAAAACACTCCAGATCGGGGGTAGGGGATATATATATATATATATATATATATACTATAGATATAGCAGCTGCCAATGTCGATGGACGATGGACGCTTGACTTTCATTAGCATTTCTAACGGCCAACGCAGCTGCCAAAGAGCCAACTGATCTCCGCTCCACAGATGCTGCGGCTCTGGCTCTGGCCTCTAGACACTGGATGCCGGATAGTTGGATACTTGGATACTTGGATCTTGGATACTCGGATCGCTGGATGTTGAATGTTGGATGCGAACTGGATCGATCCGAGACGACACCGCCAGGCGGTCGGGACAAGGTGAAATCTGTGCATGTGCACTTCAAATAAAATTTAGATTAAAATGGGAATATTATAGTAAATAATGTAGGTTGTATATTAAGTCTTTAAAAATATGGAAACTTATTAAATTAAAATGCTTAAAAATCTATTTCTTCAGGTTCTTCAACTCTATAATTGTAATACATATATATTTTAAATATACATTTACAAATAAAATTTATATAAAAATCTGCTTTTGAAAAAGGTCTAAAATTTGCCTAATTAAATATTACCCATTTTAAATATATAATATTTACTAAGATTTTCTCGCAGTGCTTTCCAGCAGCTGCACGTACATTTACCCGCTGGCTGCATTTGCGTTGGAAATATATTTTTAATTGCCATCGGAATTTTTCCATGTGCGCCTCGTGGACATCTTTCATTTCGGTTTTTGGGATTGTGTGCGGATTGTCTGCGGATGCGGATTGTGGATTGTGGATATTCGTGTGGGTTGCACAAACTGTAACACAGCAGTTGGTCCGCATCCGAGTTGCAGCCGTTGCAGTTGCCGTTGCTGCTGCCGTTGCTGTTGCAGCTTGAGATGTTGCTGCTGCAGCTTGGGATGTTGCTGCTGCGTGACAATTGTCCAGCCGGCGGAATTGAATTCAATTATGCCCCCCGGCCAAAAGGCAGCAGCAGGCACAACTTATGGCTGACCGTTTGACATAATAACTGGCCACATTAGCAGCAATTGGCACTGGTCAATTAACTTTTTTTCTACTCTCTTTCTTGCCACGCTTGTCGCGCTTTTCCTTATTTGCAACATTCATTGACACCTGCGTTTGCCGATGTTGCAGGTTGCTGCTGCTGTTGCTGCTGCTGTTGCAGGTTGCAGCCACTGGTAGCTGGTGTTGCTGTCGTGTTCATGTTGTTGATTGGCAATCAATTTGTTGTCAGTTTTTATGATTCGCAGTGCGTCAATGTCAACTAACTGTTTTCTGTCTCTCCGTTGCAAGTTGGTTATTTATGATGCTGTTGCAGACGGCCATAAAACAACATCCATGGCAATTAACACAATGGCAGTAGCAGCAACAGCATCCCCGGTAGCTTCCACCAAATGACAATGGCAAGAGCAACATATGTGGGTGTTGTTGCAGTGGCAACATGCCATGCCCGCTGTCGATTCGTGGCGCATGTTGCAATGTCTCACTCAAAACAAAGTTGCACCTAGATGAAAATTTAGTTGTTAAATAAAAATTGGAATATTATTTAAAGTATTAGTAAACTATTGAACAAATATTCAATGATAATTTTGTTTCAATTTTATTTATCATTTTTTAATTTTCTTTATATCTTTTTCTCTGAGTATTTTGCAGTTTTCAATTCAGTTGGCCTCCGTCTTAGCCACAGACATATGACCAAGATAAGCGGCATAATTATGCAAATTTGTTATAACAATCACAATCAAGCGACGGCAACATTTTATGGCCGGCGTTAAATGCCGTCAACTGCAATTGCAATTGCAATTGCCATTTATGGGGCGTTAGAATCTAAGTTATAACATAATCGTTTGAGATACTTTCTTGTTCTTGTTTCGCTCACATTTAAATACTCGCCGACTTTGGTTGGGGGAATATCATTTCTTTGGGCTTATCCTAGAACCCGAACAAAGGCTTCATAAATTGCCATGATCCGGGGGCCATAATAATAAACATAAAACCTCGGATCGGTGAAATTTGAATACAAAACATTGACAATTGACGGAGTCGGTGGAGGAGAATGGGCAGCAACAAATCAATTGCAGCAGCAACAATCGCCATTGATATGGGGTCGTACAGGGAGAGAAAATTTCTACAAAACTAGTTTTATTATTAATAACAATAAGAGAATAATTATTTATATTAATTGAGGGGAATTAGGACATTATTTGTATACTTATTCATATGATTTATAAATACAAAAAAAAGGCAAAACATTTTTGTAAATGTATTTCAAAATATGCGATTTAAAATCATAGCAACAGTTTTTGAAGAATTACTTTTGCTCTCGTTGGATATGGATATTCCCCTGAACTCCCTATTTTTTTCTCTGAGTGTCTCTGGTATTCAGATTCCACCGATAGCTAGGTTTGAGATCTCTGTTCTGGCCGGTGACTACGCATGCATAAATGCCTTTATAATCATTTCGTTGAACAAAATTTAGACGTCACTTGGCTGTCAGTTGGATTTTGATCGCCTGACGACGACTTGTTGGACATGTGGAAGAGACTCCCATACTTTACTCTACCAGACAGGAGCAGCCAGCAACATCTGATCCGATCGGAGTCGGAGTCGGAGTCGAGTCCAGGGCACCAGATCATGTCCATATTTGCATTTTTGAAATGACACATGGAAATTTTTCGTTGTTTTGTGCCTTTTTGAAAAGCAGTGGCCAACAGATTGACAGCAGCTGCAACAGACCAAGCTGACGACACCAACAACAACATGGCCTGGAATGGTAAGCGAAAGTCGTGCGCAAATCCGAGCAGGCGACAGCATATGGATATGCTATATATGCTATATATGCTATAAGCTATATGGTGGATGCTATACGGCTATGGCCCGGTCGTTGCCAGAGATAATTGCTGTCGCATATTTTCCACGTCCACTTGTTGTCGCCGTCGCAGCGGCAACAACATACAGGAACAGCCGCAGATGCACTCAGAAAAAACAAGCAGGCAAACAAAAATTAGCGCACTTTTGGCGGGAGTTTAAGAAAATGAGTATATTAAAAAAAATTATTTTTTTTACCGACAAAATTTTACAATCTTGAAAAAAATATTTACAAGTTTTTAATTTTCAGTATACAAAAATTTTAATCCAACTCAATATTATAGTCTAATTGTTATAGACCGCTATATAGTTTTTAGAGGCATTTAAATTTATAATATTTAAATGGCAAAAATAATTCATAAATAAATAATTTTTGTAATTTTTCAGTGTTCCTTAGCAGACAACAACCGGCTGCCTGGTTGGCAACATGTGTTGCGCTCCTTTTGGGCAACATGTTGCAACTGGAAGTCAGCCGCCCGGCTGTGCAAATATTTGGAACTTCCATGATATCGCTGGCGATAGCAAATTACTTTACGAGCCATCGCACGCGTGTTTTGTTTTTTATGTTTTCCCACCACTGTGCGGGCAAGTTCAATGTCTCGCAGAGAACACAGAAAGCAAATGATTTTGCAGACGGACAAGGAGCGGAGTGGAAAGCTGGAAAGCGTTTCAGCAGAGAGCGGGAAATATGGATTAAATAAATGCACAATTCGCAAGGTTGACCTCTCAAATACTCTTTACTAGGTGATGAGAGCTTATCGGAATAATTTGTTTTAGTATTTAATAATAATAATACTTGTATTATCTGCTATTTATTTAGTTATTATTTTAACTAGCCAAACCCGTTGACCCATTTCATGAACTAATTCATTTCTAGAACTCTCTTCTACCTAAACACTACAAAACAAAAGCCAAACAGACAAAGAGAGCAACAGAACCGTTTGTTTTTCATGCATATTTACCCCTCCCGCTCCCTCTTCCATACACTTACACTTTGCTTGCTCTCAGAGAGCCGTCGACGCGCCGAGAGAGAGCAAGAGCGAGAGCAGATTTCGCAGTTACTCCGCAGGCTGGCGGCTGGCTGAGTGCCGTTGTTTGTGAGCGCGCGCGCCTTTCCTCAGTTGGACGTTGGGCGACACAGACGCGGCCACATGGACATACACCGACTGATCGCCGAGGTGAGGCAGAGACCCGCTCTCTGGGATCCCACACATCCGGACCACTCCAATCGGAACGAGGCGCAGCGGCTCTGGCGCAGCGTTGCGGACGCTCTGGAGCAGAGCGGTGAGTGTGCACTGAGAGAAATTAACTTGGGTTTATCTTTTTAAGTCTTTATATGTATTTTATTTAAAATAATTATTGTATCCAAACTAAATCTATTATTATTAAGGTTAAAATTAAACAAAAATTTTTTATAATTAAATTTAGAACTGCTCTTAGTCAATATA
>JAJJHY010008789.1:15826389-15848531 GCA_021224005.1 Drosophila setifemur
TACGAAAATTAAAATTATTTAAAATTTAAACCTGTTCTTAATGTTTTTTTTTTGTATTAGAAAAAAAAAATTGAGAAAGTATTTAAAAATAAAATCCGTATATTTAAAAAATAATTTATCTATTTATGGAATGTTACATCTTGTTCCCTTTTTTTTCTCTGTGTAAATGGGGTGACTAACTGCTTGTTGTTCGCTCTCTTTCTTTGTTTGCCACTCTCTTTCCCTCACACTCCCGGACCCTTCAGTCGATTTGTGTCGCAGCAAGTGGAAAAATCTGCGATGCAGTTATCGACGCCTCCACCGTCGCGGTAGCCTCTCGAAGAGCCAGCTACCAGCATCGCCATCGCCATCGCATCCGTGGACATACGCCGAGGGCATGAGTTTCCTCGATGCCCAACGATTGCGCGAGGACAGCGGCACCAACGAGGACGACGAGACCGAGCCGGAGATGAAGGGGGACGAGGGGAAGATGAAGATGACCGAACCCGAATGCATATTGACCTTCAAGACGGAGGAGCGCGACCAAATGGAGGCGGACAACGATGCCCTGATGCAGGAGTTCCAGAATGCGGCCACTCCGCAGGCATTGCGACGACTCTCCCAGAACATTTCCCTGGCCAGTGCGGCGGCTGAGGAGTCCAATCTGCCCGAGTCCAAGGTAATGGTGGGGGGGATTGGGGGCAGGGGAATGGGATTGGGCACGGGAATGGGCCTGGGTTTGGGTGCGAGTCCAAAGTTCAATCAGGGCAGCGCCATGGCAGCTGCTGCGGCAAGTAGCTGCCACTGCTCCAAGCGGGTGGACGAGCAGGTGAACTTCCTGGAGGGTCTGGAGCGTGAGGAGCAGCAGCTGATGCAGTCCACCAGCCAGGACTTGGCCCGTTGCAAGAGTGTCCTCCATGTGGGCGACTCTGACTACAATTATTTGGTCAGCTTTCTGCCGCTGATGAAGCAGATGACGCCCATTCAGAATGTGTTCTTTAGGGCCAAAATGGGTGAATTGTTGCTGCAGACGATGCAGCAACCACCAATGGCCCCGCAGCAGCAGCAGCAAATGATGCAGCAGCAACTGCAGCATCAACTACACCAAGAACATCTACAGCAGCAGCAGCACCAAGAACAACAACAACAAGAAGAACAACAACAACAACAGCAGCGATCGCAAATGTTGTTGAACCAAGAGCAGATGGCCTTGGACCAGGCTCAAGTGAGCACCAGCTCCACAAATTGGAGCTGAAATTGGAACCGGAATTGGAATTGGAATTGGAACTCAAATGGCTGGACTCCCCATAATGAGAATCGTGGGGGAGAACAAGAACAAAACCAAGATCAAGGATAAGACCAAGAATAAGAATAAGACCAGAATAAGAATCAAAGGGAGAGAGAGAGTAAATAAGAATCGCGGGCAGAGTAACTGAGAATCGGAGATTAAATGAAAATAAAAAATGAAAATAAATAAATGAAAATCAATAAGAACCCGAGAAAAATAAGGACGCACAGAAGAGACAACGAAGGCGCCACTGCAAGTTCGCAAATACTATGTAAGGGTATACGAAAAATGTAGTTAATTACTATTAAAATAAAAAATAAATAAAATCACAATGTTTTTTTTCAATCGATCATGGTTAAATTAAATAAATGACAAGAAATCGCCGCAGATGATTTATATTAAATATATATAAAACTATGGTTAAAAATTCCAGCAATTCTCACGAGAAAATATATAAAATAAATAAAAGTATCTTCCAAAAAATAAATGAGAATATATTAAGAGCAAACGATGTGCTTGCCACGAGGGCAAGTGGCTAACTGACCTGTTAACTGATTGCAATCTGGAAGGTTAGCTTCGATATTTTGACGTATCTTTCATACGAATGGCAACGCTTACTTTGTGCTTCGATACTTTTGTTATGCGAAAAAAAACGATTTCGATAGTTTTTTGGCAATGCCTACTTGGTCCAGACAGAAATACGTTTACACTAATTTTGGAATTTATTTAAACCTACAAATCCATTAAGTTGTTAACGAAATAATAGGATTAAAGCTTTTATTGAAATAATAGGAGTGAAAATCGTGTTGTTCGATAGTGCAGAAAAAATCGATGTTAATAGTATTTTCTTGCTTCAATCTACTATTTTTTTAAAATATGTAATAATAAATTGAAAAATATAAAACAAAAGACAAAGACTTTATGTTATACAGATGGTTAAAACTATTATTTCGATATTATAACCAAAATGCTTTACTCAAAATATAGATATGTAGAATATACCACAAAAAGTTAATAGCTGATAGTAAAACCCTAAGTAAAACTAAATCATATATATGGTTTTAAAAATTACTCCAGGGTTCATGTGATAAATCATAAATATATATTTTTTTATATTGGTTTTATATACATACAAATTTCCTTGTTTATATAAAATATGTTTGAAAATTACTCCAGGGTTCATATGATAAATCATAAATAATTCATATTTTCCTTGAAATTCTTCGCTTGATTTAATACAGGTACATTAATATTTCATTGTTTACATAAAGTAGTTTTAAAATTTACTCCAGGGTTCATATGATAAATCACTAATTTAGTGCAATGATTAAGTGCCACCACAGATCAACGCCCTTTGAGGTTGCCCTCAGCTGCGCATGCTCTGTGGCTCTTAACAAATAATAACCCAACGAGGACGAGAGCGAAAGATAGTGACATTCGTGTGGGCGTTCGAGCAGATTTAACAGCAACTTCAGATATGCAGCTTGATCTTGAGCTTCAGCTACAGCTACAGCTTCGGATTCGGATTCAACTTCAACTTCAGCCTCGGCCAGCTGCAGGCTGCAGATGCGAGTTTTCGAGAGGCAAGGGCATCCGACGTAATCTCGCCTCCGGCTGCCCACACATGTCCACATTTAAGCGGGGATGGAGGATGGGGATGGAGGAGGGGAGAGGGAGGATAGGGATGGGGGCTGGGGAGCCACATCGCGTCAATAAATTACTATACACTAGAATGAACCCATGAAACCATCGACGATCGCCGGTGGTCCTGCCCGTCCGCTCTTTTCCGTCTCCATCCGTCCGTGTGTTAAAAGCCAAGTCCGAACTTAACATGGCCATAAAAAAAAGAACGCGTCTACCAAAGGCAAACAACAGCATCTGGGAAGAGAGGCGAGGTGGAGAGGTTGTCGCTCGAGAAATCAACGCAGCTGCGGATGACGAATCGAAATTGACATTGAACCGAGGCTGGAGCCACAAAAGTTCGGGGGGTCTTGGGAGCGGTTCTCCTCCGGCCCTCCTCCGGCCCTCCTCCGGTTCTCCTCCCGGGGGGCGACAACAATCGACTTGGTTGCCTTTGCTTTTGCGATGTCATGTGTTTGAACTTGTTGCAGCCAGTTGTGGTGGCGGACTTTTGGTGGGGCATGGGTATGGCTTTTAGCTCTTGGCCTGCCCCATGAATTCCAATTTCAATAGCAACAGCCGCAGAGGTTACCAATGCACTTGGCAGAAAAACAAGATGCCAAGAAGGCTTTAAAGAAAACGTTTTTAAGAACTCTTTTGGGTATCATAAAATGGTAAATCGTATTTCATATACATTATAATTTATTTTTAGTTATTATTATTAACATCTTTGATTAATATTTTAGTAAAATATGCAACTATAAATATTTGTATATATTTTTATAGCATTTCTCCAAGTGCTTCAAGCGTTTTCAACAGTTTAAGGTGTGTTCTTGAGCTTGAACAGCGTTGTCGGGCCCACAGTGGCAGTTACCGTTTCCAGTGATTGGNCACTCGAACGTGCCCATGGCCAATGCTGTAAATTCCAATCTGCCGAACATTCCAAATTCAATTTCCATTCGACCGGCATTTGCAACATATATATATATATATATAGTATTCATGGCCAGACTTTCAACAAGGCTAGAATTAAGTCAGAAAACCGAAACTTGAATGTCCTCAAATTTAGGGAAAGTCGGTTCAATGCATTTTCTTGACATTTTTAGAACATTAAAGGATCAAAAAAAAGTAACAAAAAACTTCTGTGTTTATTCCCTTTATTCCTTTATTATATAATAATGCTTAAATAAGTGGTTAATGAAACATTCTTTAAACAATTTTTTCAACCAAAATTGTTTCGAAACTGGCCAAAACATGACCAAAATTTGTAATACCCTCTACCATACCATATATAAAAGCATAGGAACAATAAAGATATGAACAACGGAGTGCAGTCAAAATCTGTGATGGATTTTCGCACCTTTCGAACGGACTAATCCCGGACGTGTTAATGATGCGGCCAGAAAGAAGTGCATTTACCTGTTAGCTGTGTGTTACCTGTTCGCTT
Source organism: Drosophila setifemur (assembly GCA_021224005.1). NCBI lineage: Eukaryota > Metazoa > Arthropoda > Insecta > Diptera > Drosophilidae > Drosophila > Drosophila setifemur. Next base: position 15,830,724 of record JAJJHY010008789.1, read on the forward strand.
TTGTTCTTTCGCCGCCACGGCAAATGCAAATTTCACTCTATTCAGCTCACGTCAAATATTTGTAGAGATTTCCCGAGTGCATTCAGGCATTCTGGCACACAGGTGTTAAATCTCGCAGGCCATTGTTAATGTGCGTGTTGCATCCTCCTCTTGCTCCTCCTTCTCCTCCTCCTCCTTTTGGCCATCTTGGCCACCGTTAGCATGTTGCGGAATTTCCAGAATTCGCTTAATTCATCTTGGTAGTGGCCAAAAGGGTTTCCACCTAAATAACCCATCTCCGCTTAGTTTTGCTAGTGCAGAACAGGTGCAAATCACCATTCCCAGTTGCAGATGTTCCCAACAACAATAAAAAAAGGGGTGGCCAACAGAAGGGATTGAGCAACATTTGGCCGGCATTTGGTTATGGTCATAAATACCATTCAGTTGAGGAAGCCAGTTGTTAACTATGAATCATGTTTTCAATGAAATATATATAGGAATATATATGGTCGAGAATCTTACACACATTCCGTAGAACCTTACAGTCAGATTTGCAGCTCTATAATTTAGACTCATCATTAATTTGGCTTTTGTGGCCGGTCCTGACCAGAATTTGTTCCTTCCTTAACCATAATAAATGCCTGTGACACCTCTTAAGAAGATTATGCACATAAGGTTGCACATTATCCTCGCTGGCAAGATGATCAAGTATGCCCCCTGCTCCTTTTGGAGATGGAGTTGGAGTTGGAGTTGGCTCCTATTCAAGGGCCATAATCTCGATCCGTTTTGGCCGCCACAAACCAATCAAAACATGCACTTAACATTTTGGCCGAAACCCCGGCAACCTCTAAAACATCGTTAACAAACACACAAAAAATAAGTGGATAGATGCTGAGTCACTGGTACGTGGTCCAAAAATGTACCGCCCTCATCAGTGGCCCGCCCCCTCCTTCTCCTCCTCCTCCTCGGAGAAGCCTCTTCCCCGATTCCCACTCCTCGGATTTTACGAATCTACTTTCCATGGGCCAAGCAGTGCCAGCAATCAAGCGGAGTCAGTGGGGCTTTTGTGTTGCCATTGCCTCGAAGCAATCAATGCTGTATGACAGCTAGGTTAACTGCCACCTCCCTGCCCCCCTCCCAGACCCCAACCTCAGCCCCCAACCCCGTCGCGATCTGCGATCCTACGCTTCNTTTTATATATATTTAATAACAAAATCGGTGAAATATGAAGAGTTATAAATTTAATATAAATCAATTTGTTTGCACATTGTTCAGTGCAGCAAATCAAAAAATGCTTTGTTTTATGTTTAAAATATTTAGTTTTTCCGTAATATTTTAATAGTTAAAAATTCGAGAATAATCTATATTTTTAAGGTATTTATGTTGGGTATATTTATAATATTTATATTGTTATACATTCATCAAATATAGGGTCTATATATATGTCATATTTTCCATTGTGTTTTAATAGATACAAATTGAGTATTAAATGTATTTATATGTATTTATGATAGGTATATATTTAATTTTTATTAAGCAATAAATTCATTAAATATCGGGCATTTATATATGTTTAAAAAAACATCTCTAATATTGCAGATACATTCTTTTAAACTACTCGAGTTCATCTCCACCCACGAGTGTCAAGTTCTTTACTATGAGTTCGAATTTTCCTCGACTTAATTTATGCGCCGTCTCTATTAACTCGCCCCCGGGTGTGTGGATGTTGTTGGCGTCGCCAGATGTCCGTCGCAATGTCCATGGCTCGCGAGATCATGATCATGGCTTTAACTGGCTCTTGGCATAGTACCAGTACGAGTTCGAGTATTTTTAACTCTCCTCCGCGCCGAGTTGGGTTTGCCTTTGGACGCGGCTTTGCGGCTGCGGCTGCGTTTATTGTTGTCTCGTTGGGATCTCGGCCCCTCATCCTCAGCCGCAGCCTCAGCTGTGTCTGTCTGTTTTCTTTTTAAACGCTTTTAAACACCTGAGAAACTTGCTTTTTAATGTGCGCACATGTGTGCGGTGCTCGCCACGATGGAGCTGATGATGATGATGATGAAGATCGCTTCGCTCCTTCTTCGAGTATCTTGGCTACTACCCCTTCGGATGCCCCATCTCCATCTCCATCTGTATGCCCATTCCCAACAGCGACTTCAAACTGCCTCGTTTGTGGCGCGATGATGAAGCAAATATAACAAATCTGAGAGTTATCAACCCGGTGAGCCGGCTCTCAGCCGCACAGCTGAGTAAATCAATTGACGCGCACAATTCTTGGAATTTTTTGTCGCCGCTCTTTCAGAGCTCATTCCCAGTTCCAATCCCAATCCCAGGTCCAAGTCCCAGTCCCAGTCGATGATCTTCTATCTACTATTTGTATTCCTTCACGTAGCTTTGATATTGGTTGCATTTGCATGGAGATCAGTGGGAGGCTTTAAAATGTTTGGAGTTTTTAATTTAGTAAAATTAGTTAACATATTAAACTAATTTAATTTAATTTATAAGCCCCAAAAGTAAATAAAATATTTAAATTATATTATTAAATTAAATTTGTTATTTNAATTTGTTATTTACATATATATGCATATTATTTTAACTCATAAATTCAATAATCTAAATAAACCTTTTTGAGAGGTGCTATTCCATATCTTTCTAATATATTCAAATTCAACACCTCTAGATGATCTTTCTTTGTTTTTATAAAATAGAAAATATATAAAAATTTTTAAAATTACAAATAACTAAAATCTTTGACAATAAAATGTGTAAAGTACAATTTTTAAATTGTGTCATCAAAATAAACTATAAATACATTATTGTAAGTCATAAATGAAATAATCTTCTTCGTTCTATTATATTAAAATTAAACGCCTTTCTTAATTTTTATAAAATAGAAAATATATTAAATTTCTTTAAACTACAAATAACTAAAATCTTTGACACTAAAATGTGTAAAATAAAGTTTTTAAATTACTTTTATATTATTATTCCATATCAATGTTGTAGCTACTTTCTAAGCATTGTAATTTTTTTAGATGTTCCTTAAAAATATAAACTATACCACAAAATGCATTAATGATTAGTCTCCAATTAGCAGTGGTTATCCATCCAATCTCTGTGGAATAGTTTTCCCTAGCTCGCAGGTTTTCCACTCATCGCTGGTGTAAAATTACAGCCAGACAAGGACGTTAATGGTTCGTTGTGCGTCGGCCGATGTTTTGTGGGTTCGCTCGTTGGTTTTTGTGCCCCCCTAAGGGCAATGTCAGACAAAGACGCGATCGAGATTTATACCTAAATGATTAACCATTTTCCCGAATCCCCCCTCGCCTCTCCCTGCATCTGTATCTCAATGTAAATGTATCTGTATCTGTAGCTGCGGCTGTGGGTGCCAGTTGGTGTGAATTTGTAATGCGTCTGCCTGGGCCTCGGTTTTCTTTTCTGCTGCTGCTGTTGGTTTTTTTCCTTGGGTCTCTTTTTGGAATGCACTGCTCGGGGCTGCTTCCTCCGCTGGTTACTGACCATTCTTCGGCTGGCGATTGACACCTGCATGCATTTCTCGTTTCTCAGGTGTGCAGCTCTCCGGCACTCAGGTGTGTGTGTGTGTTTCTGAGCCGTTTCTTTATTTCATTTCATTTCTTCATCTTCATCTTCGGCGGCGGCGTTGAGTCATCGGCCATTAAAAGACGATATTGTTGCTGTGATTGGAAAGGATTCCATTGCTCATCCCCAGGTAGTTCTGTTGTGATTATGTGTCCCGAAAGGCATGACATGTCCGGTTTTCTGGGTAACCTTAGACCCTCCATCAAACCATCACTCCCCCGCCTCAGGCAGTACCCCTAATGCATTTTAATTAGGCAACTGCAGTTGTTTCTGTTTTTTTGAGTGTTTAAGAAGCAGAGGCAGAGGCAGCCGAAATTCGAATTTCGCCACCAGACAATCTCCACCTTTTTGTTGGCCCAGAAACAAGGTTACTGCGCCTGTGCGCAGGTGTGCGAAAAGCATTAAAATTCCACTCGAAGACAACGAAAAAATCCAACGAACAACGAAAAAAAAAAATAAAAACCCCGCTAAATGGTGGAAAAATTTCACAAAAGCTCACAGCCAGCCACATTAAAATTGCTGCGGTTCTCTTTTCTTTCTTCCGCAGCTCGGAGCTCTCTTTTGTTTTTGGTTTTTAGTTAAAAAAAAAAAAAACACTAAATGACTGCCCAAAGTTCAGACTTCTCCTCTGCTCAGTGCCAGAGTGCAAAAACACAAAGTACTCCTTTAGTTGTAAAAAGCTGAACAAAAAAATTCGCACGACACTCAAATCACGACTAAAAGAGGTAAAGCGAAAAGTGCACCTGGAAAAATTATAAAATAAATATTATTTCCAGGAGCCTATATTTTAGTTCACAAAATTGTTGCATTTTAAAAATATAGCATATTTAAAATGCGTAATTTTGGCAAAGAAATAATGTATAAAAATTAGTTTTCTTTTGTATTCCTAAAATAAATCAGAGTATATGCAATGATTTCCATTAATTTAAATTAATGAAGTCAAAGAACTATGTTTTTATTAAATTATCCTTATTTTTAAATAATTTATTTTTGAGTGTGATTTAAATATAAGTTTCCTCAATTTAAGTTAACAAAATTCAAAATATTTTCAAAATATTACATAGGCATATTAAATGCACACTTTTAACAAAGACAAAGTAATGTTTATAATTTTCTTTACTCTTCCTGAAATTAAGCAATAAATTTCCATAAATTTAAATTGATTAAAAACCATGTTTTCTGCCTAAGAAAATTTTCCTTATTATTAAATAGTTTACTTTTTCCGTAGCTGACAACAAAATTGGATTGAGTTTTCTTTTTTATTCTCTTCCTAAAATTATACAATTATATGCAATAAATGCTCATTAATTATTAAAACAAAGTATATTCTTTTAGAAAATAACCCTTTATATATAATTAGTTTATTTTTTTTATAGTGTGATTTAAATATAAGTTTCATTTTAACCGTAGTTGGCAACAATTTCAGCTTCAAGTTCAGTGAAGTTCAACGCGAAAAACGTGCGGGAGCAAAGGAGCGCCCAGGAGGAACTCGCTTAAAAACTTACAACAACAAAAATATCGAATCAGTAGGCAATCATCATAACTGGGCAATCAAATTAGTTGGCATTGTTGTTGTTGCTGTTGTTCCCCCGATCCCAGATCCCAGATCCCATCCGATGGCATTAATGAGGTAGCTTTAGGTATATTCGTGCGGAAGCTGAGCCTGCTCCATCATTCCATCCATTGATCTTGCAGGTGTTCCGAAAAGCTGCGTCATTGATTAGCCACAGAAATCGGACTAGACTACACCCGAAAGATATCCAAGATTCAAGGAAAGCACCCCAACAATAATACCCGCCACAACAATGAGAGTAAGGCAGCCGAGCTCCGAGAAGTGGCAGACAAAGTTACTGGACAGTTGTCGGGTTCGTTTTGCAGCTGCCAAAAACATAAGTCACGATTTTCGCTTTTGTTAATTCATCAACGAACAATTTGCATTTTTTCTTAACTCATTTTTCGGTCGGGATACCCTTTGCAGATTTTTTTCTTTAGGGATATACTAGTACCAGCTGTGCCTGAAGGTTGATGCTGTTAAAATACTTATAGTATCTTAATCGGATTTGAGATCTAAAATAGTTTCAGAACTCACCTGAAGTTTGGCTTTTTATTATATCTCTTTAATTTCAATACATATTTTTCTGAACTGAATGTAAACCACTTTTTTATTATCATATTTATAACCTATTTAAGATTTTTACAATATTGTATCTAACAATTTTGTGGTTATAAATTTTAAGTCTCTGTTTTAGGGTATTACTACTTCTGTACTTAATAAAAGCTTTTATCACCTTATATCAGTTTTCTGCATTCATTTCTTTAACGATTTCTTTGGCTCGTTAATCTTTATTTTCCTCTTTTTTTCGGGACAACCCTTGGCGGACTTAGTTACAGTTTCAGTTACAGATTCGAAATCAGATTCAATTGCAGTTGCAGTTGCAGTTGCAATTGCAGCTCCCACTGACAACCGGCAAAACTTTAATTAGCATTTTTGCACCAGCAACAACAACAACAACATCGAGTGCAATTATCCAAGTTGCGGGTGGAACTCCAACTGGAACTCCAACTGCAACTGGCAGCTGCAACTGGAAAACAGCAGCTCCGTTGGCCAAGTCTTCTCGGCCATTTCACATTCCCATTCCCAGGCTGGAATTCCAGTCCACGGGTTTTCCTCTTTTCTCCCGTGCTTAACGAATTGCAATTAAACGGCCCGTCAAGTGCGATAAGAGCCAAGAGAAATAGATCCACAATACCACAACTTCCTCTTCTTCCATCTGATTTGATCCGATGCGATCCGATCCCCAGCCATCCATGAGATCCATGCAATCCATGAGATCCATCCAGTAGCCGCTGTGACAGCAATGTGTTAACAATTTTCGCGCCACAGCTGCCGCGGCATCTGCAAGCAAGTCGGATCCCGAGTATCTCTGTATCTTTGTATCTGCCACTGTCTCAGCACCACTCCAAGTAGCCTAATTACGAGTCAAACTCTGACATAGATTGCACTCGTTGGCAGCCGACGGTAGCCAATTGGTGGCCAACTGGCAACTGGCTTCTGCTCCTCCAGTATAGCTCCAAAAATAATTCAAGCCTGGCCTTGAATGTCTGGCCTGGAAAAAGGCGTTAACCCAGGGAGGGGGAAATAATTTAATTAAATTTAAGTTAATACTTAGAGTGCTGGAAGAAAAAACAATTATTAAAAAATATACTTATAATAATGAATTGTTAGTCTAAATAATTTATATAATATATGTGGTATTTATTATTAAAAATATTTAACAACCAAAAATCTACAAAAAATACATATTCAAAAATATATATATTTAATTACCACTTTTCTAAGAAACCAAGATACCGAACCTATTGATTCCAACTTGTATCTGCGCCTTTGAATTCTCTCAGCCACTTAATTTACCCCTTGTTGCCCCTGCTATTAGTGATCTTCGTGTTTAATCCTCATCAGCATTTGGCGGCCTCTGGAAAAGAACAGAAGAACAGAAAAGCTGAAAATACTGTATCCAAAAAAATAAGACAACCGGCAGCCCAAAAAAATGTTAAACACAAATCAAATTAAGCTCTTGTTACAGTCAGCCCCAGTATCGCGGATCATTAAAAGTTTCACCACATGATTCCCGTTAATGTTGCACACACAAAGGAGAACATGCAACCCACCGAATCAGCAGTAACACCCATTTTAAACACTCAGAGAAAAGTTGGCAACTTAGATGGAGAAATTCATATAAATAGTTCTTATAAAGGTTATTTAAATATAATGAAAAAGTGTGCTTCCTAAACCGATAATAATAATTAATTCAAATAAATAATTAAGTAAAATTAATACTCTAGATTTTTGGTTAAAAAAGCTTATTGATAAATATTAATTTAAAATCAAAGTGGCATTTTTAAATAAAAATAATGACAATTGATGAAATATTTATGAAATTCTCAGAAATCAATTTGGGTAATTAGAAGTAATATAAGTCTGATTGTTTTTTAAATAATTTTCATTGCAAAAATTGTTCAGGAATTTAGTGATTTTTTATTTTAGTTTACAATATAATATCCAAAATACATTTCAAAATTTATAAAACATTTCTTTCTTAATTCTTTAGCATTTTTACAAGTATTTATATGTAAGTAATAAACATTTATTTATAACCCTATGAAAATTATAGTTTTCTCAATATCTTAAATCTTTTCCTGCAGTGTTGCTGATCCTGCTGGGAAAGCTGGAGTCTGTGGCTTAAGATTTTGGTTAAATGCTTGATCAGGAGCCAGCGGGCCAAAAGCCAGCGACATCGATGAGCCGACAACTCCCCTCCTACCAACAAGAAACCAAACCGAAAAAAAACGACAAAAAAGAGTTCACGATGTGGCAAAGGAGGTCGCACAGTGCCTGCGATCGAGATTCGCCTCGTAATTACACTTAAGTACCAGCAACAACGAAACCGAATTCAAGCCGCAAATTAAATGGCCGAAAGGCGCTTTCGTCCTGGCGCAAAGTGAATTGTAATTGCGATTGTGCCACAGAGACTGGGCTTGAGTTTCGGCTTGGAGTTGGGTCTGGGATTGGGATTGGGGTTGGGGCGGGGTCTGGGGACTGGGGACGCGGTGATCCCCATCCCCAAATGGAGTTGCTGTTTGGTGGCAGCTGTGAAGTGCGGATCGCAGAGGCAACACTCGAAGCGCGACTAAATGCGCAAAAATGTGGCCAAGACGGTAATTTACAATTGCAGGCAGTTGTTGCCGCAACTGCCGGCAACTCACCTGGCAATTGGGACTCTCGGGTGTGGATGGTGGGATGGTGTACCCTACCCCCAGGGCAGAAGTTCTGGTTGCTCCCAAGAACGCCACACCTGCAATACATTAGAAGCTATTAAGAAGATGCAATTCGATGAGATTTACTGGGGGCATATAATTAATTTTTTTATAAAATATCTGAAATGATCTTTTCACGACTTTGGTATTAATTTTGGGGATACCTAGATACTCGTATGTGTTATTTTAACAATATATTATATACAATATTCTATCCCTACATTAGAAATTAGTTTACTCCCCAATTTTCCCCAAAGTTAGATACATTTTGTAGTCATCAAAGTCCCACCAATTCGCAGCCCTTTCCGAAAACAATCTGCCAAAAGCTACTGTGATTCTGAGTCAGATTGTGGGACTTGGTTGGACTCCTGTTCGCCGACGAAATCAAGTGTTTTAAAAGTGTTCTGGACAGGAAATGTGGCCCGGCCTGGAGAGGAACACCGAGATCCGAGAACCTCGAGAACCTCGAAGGAGGCGCGACAGAAGCCCAAGAAGAATGCAAACATGAAACACGATAATTGAGCAGCGTGGAAAAATTGCCAAAGACGCGAAATGGACAAATACGAATTACAGTATCCAAATCAGTGTCTTCCTGCCCAGCGGCATTGGTAGCTGCTCCCCGGACCCCACATCCCGGACCCATCCCAAGCCCAGCTCCTGTTCCCCTTTTTCGATGGAGGGAGTGTTGTCCCGATCTCCTGCTCTCCCTCCTCTGTATGCAATTTCGTATGTTGCGGCAGCTGCAAAATTCATTTGACAAAAGCGCCGAGAGAAATCAAAACAAAGGGGTAGCCACACGGAGAGAAAAGGGAGAGTACTCTAAATAAAACATTCAACAAAGAGACAGAAAAAATAATGTAATTTAATTCCAAAGGTTTTTAATGAATTTAATTTAATTTAGATTGAAGGAATAATACTTTAGGATAGGTTTGTAAATATTTTACTCATTTTCTCTCACTGCAACCATCGGGAGTTGGGGGAGATGCAAAGATCGAGGCAAGAGCAAACCCAATCTCCGCCTGTCCTGACCAGCGAAGGGAATTCAAATAACTTGGCGTTTAATTTATGGGAATGCGCGGTAGCCAAAGGAACAGAAGGAGCAGCCTCTTCACAAGCAGGACCAGGAGGAGGAGCAGGAGGAGCAAGAGCACCAGGGAAAGGAACCAGCGGAGAAGGCGATAAAAATATTTTGGCCCAAATTGAACTTTCCGATTGGCGGCGGCGGCGGCTCCTACTGCATTTTATTAATCATGCGCGTAATTTATTTGGTCAGACATTGGCAATTTCACCAACATAAAAAACAAAACCAAAAAAAGAATGCAAACTTCCTTTCGCTCCGGATCCTTTGCAATCTTCGAAGTGGTTTTTGTGCCCCGGAGGGCATCATCAAAGTGCACATAATTTACATATTTTCACCACTCGACGGCGCGCTAAATTGTCACAGGTGAAACGCATTTCAGAGATGGTTATTTTTTGAAGGCATTTTTTAAATTTACAGTCCAACTCCCTTAAGTTAAATATATATTTTTGACAAATTTCCTATATGGTCCAACATGTTTGCCAACTATCTTTTCAATTTAAGTTTTTTAAATAAATTAAATGGAAACGAAGTTCATATCAACCAATCTCATACAATGTAAATAAATGTCAAGGGTTAAATATAAAATCGTAATTAAAATATATAATGAATTTCACCATAATATAGTTATGCATTTTTAAACCATTTAAAGTAGAACTTCCTAAAGTTATTTTTAACAAATTCACCATTAACAATCGAATATCCTTAAGTGAAATATAGTTTAGCTTTCTTTCCAATTTAGGTTTTTAAATAAAATTTATGAAAACGGATTGGATAAAAACCAAACTCAAATTATGTAAATTAATGTCATTGCTTAACCATAAAATCGCAACTAAAATATATAAAATAACTCACCCCAAGACACATTTACTTCTTTGGCTTCCCCAATTCTAAAAAATATCTTTAAGTACCATTTGTATATGTTTTACTGTATCTTTCACCTCTTGCAATTTGGTAGATTTTTAACTGCAGTGTCACTCGTCGTCGGGCCGTGTAATTTGTCTGCATGTGCTTATCAGGAGTCCGGGAGACAGGCAAACCAAACCAAACTCAAGCCGAAACCATACCGAAACCAAAACCAAACCAACCCGAATCCAAAGCAAACCGAACGGAAAGCCGGACCCTGTCCCTGTCCAAAAGATAATTTCAGCTCGCTATCAACTGGCGGGCAAACAAACATTTGTCTCTGCCCAGTCGGAGGAAAATCAGAGAGAGAGAGAGAGAGAGAGTGTTCCATGCCCAGACCCAGGCCCAGGACCACCGAGGTGGCTCTTATCTTATCGCCAGCATTCCCATTCCCAATCCCATTTCCATTTCCAATCCCAATTCCCCGATGATGACTTGGACAATTCCTCATGGAACACTTGTTCCCAGGTCCCAAATGCCAACAAATAGTGAGGCGAAGCCGTAGATAATGAACGAGGAGGATGACTGTTGGCTAATTGTCTAGTTATCCAAGCGAGGGAGGATCGGGAAGTTGTGGGGGTTTAGGAAAAGGATCGTAAATAGGTATTTTTAAAATAACAAACATTTTTCTAGGTTGCCTTATTAATGTATTTATCAAAAATTTAAAATCAGGCTTATACAAAATTCTCAATCACACAATCTATTAAAACAAAATTAAAATAAAATACTAATAAATATTTCAATAGATTCAGAAAAGTTTTTATATATTGTATATACAATATATATCGAATAGAAAAAATGTGTTTAAAAATGCAAATCTTTGATAAACCAAATTCCAACTATGAAACTATATTTTAAATCATTTAAATGAAATCTTATTGAATAAAAAAAAAATAAATTAAATGTTTTGAATCTACTCAATTATCACACAATTAAATATCAACTTTTGGAATTTTTTCCCAAAGTATCATGAAATATTTTTAATTCCTTAAATTTCCTACAATATTTCTACTTTACAGACCATTTTATTTAGTATTAAAAACTTAAAATTTCTTGTTGAAGGTTTTGTTAACTATTTTAAAAACACCTGACCATATTTTTGTGTGTTTTTATTAGCATTTTTAAAAACTATTTGATCAACCCTTGGCACTTGTCCTCTTATCCCGTTGCTTGTATCTATGTTTGCCAGAGCCTGCAAGTGTGTGTGTGTATCTGTGTGTGTGCAGAGCCTCATAATTTCCACTTTGCGTTGTCCTGTTTGCTTGGTGTGAAGCATTATCGCAGGTACTGAGATACGTACTCCGTACAACATCCATGTGGCCACTATCTGCAACCATCCATCCATCCATCCTTCCGTCCGTCTCCCTGAGGTTGTGAGTATCTCGAATCCAGTGAAATCCACTTGAGGCGATGCGTTTGCACGTGTGCATCGTGTGGAAATCTCTGTTGACATTCCAGGAACCCCGTAACCTTTTGATGTTTCGCCGACACAGGGCCAAGTTGGCATCGGTTTCGCATTACCCACAACATCCATGGCTCTCTTCAAGATCACGTCCAGCGTTTCCTTTCCAAGTCCCGTCCCTTTTTTTTCAGAGTTTCTCGGGGGATGGATTCTTTGGTTGGCTTTAATAAGCGTTAAGTTGTCGGGATCACACAAAACTGATTAAGGACAAATTGTATGCAGAAGGCGACTCAATTTTCCCTATCCCAGGATGTGGCTCCTGATCCTGTTTATGGTTGTTGTTGTTGTGATCATCCCGCCCCGGGGCTCTCGATCGGTTGCAACAAGTGTTCAAATTAATGAGCCAAAGATTTGTTAATTTTCGTGGCTCATTTCGAAAGCAGGGAAAGAATGCACGCAAAAACACTTAGAGAAATATTTATTTTAAAGGAAATTATATGACAAAGAAGTATTTTTATATTTTCTACTTATTTGTATGAATTAAAAGTTATTTTGTTAAATTTTTTAACCTAGAACTTTATATTAACAATGAAATTTTTCCCCCCTCTTAGATTTGATTATATTTGAAAAAGTTTGCTTATTTATTTCGAGTGCATCGGGGCTGAGGGCGTGGCATGCACGCATCACATTAATCGTCGGGCAGGGCAAACAAACCGCATAATGCCATCGCTTCCATCGGATCCATGCCTCATCCTCATCCTCATCGTCATCATTGGGCAAGCCTTTGCCTGCGAGCATATTAATGAGTTTTGAGTTTAGATTGAGGAATGCCATGGAGGAGTTGGGGATGGTTGGATGGTTGGATGGAGGCAACCAGCCGAGGGTCGAGGAACAGAGGTCGTGAACAAGTGCAGACGTCTGTGATATGGAACTGAGGGACCAAAAAGAGAGAGAGAGAGAGATCCCTGCATGTGGCATGTGTGTTCCCAGATCACTGGGGTCGGTCGTTTGTAGATGGTGGAGGATCCTCCTCAGGGGTTTCAGGTTTACGAGCATCAAACAGCGCCGGAGGGGGCCGATTATCTCGCCACCGATGAGGCATTTAATTATTCCAATTTTTGCCTGGCACTTGTCGATTGTTTGGTATTTCTCCAGATATTTCCCTCGATCGGGTGGGTTCCCGGGAATTCTATTTACATGGTGGGTTCTCGTTCTCGTTCTGGTTCTGTCTTGGGTTCTGCGTTTCTTTGGAGCCCTTTCATATCGTTGTGGCTTATGTAACCCGATTAAAACCGATCGCTTCAGGGAAATGGCTTTTCCCATTAAGCACTATCAGCAGCTCCGCTTCGCTCCGGGTGCGGGTTCGAGTTCAGGGCAGTTCACTTCATTTTTTTGATGTAATCGCCCTGAACTTATCACCCAAGACTTCCACAAATCGGAGCAAATATTTAACCTGCATTAGGTCATCGTGGATTGATAAACGACACCACATCAACCAACACAACATGACCAAAAAACAAGTACAAATATGTACTATCCCCTCGGAGAGAGAGAGACCCGACTTCTGCCTCAAGTGCAACGCGTGAGTTGTGTAAATATTCACGAAAGTCGAAGACGTTTTAGTTTGCCACAGGAAATGCGTCCATGCCCCATCGGATTGGATCGGATCGGAATGGTCGGGGTACGTCATATTTTAGTGCAGCGAAAGTCCATGATAAGAAATGTAATTCATGGTAATAGCAATCCCAATCCCAGTTCCAGTCCCAAGGAGCTGCACGGTGGAAAGGTTTCAGAGGATATGTTCTCAAATAAAACCAAGAAAGCTTAAAATATGTTAAAGAACTTTGTGGAATTTTTATTAAAAATTTTCTAGAGTTATTAATTAACACCTTTATATCAAATAAAATAATTTATATAAATTAACTTAGAACATTGATTTCAGTTCCAGCTTTTCTTATTGATAATCTGTTGAAGTACTTTAAAAAATTGTTCTTAAAATTATTCCATACACAATATTTTAACAAAGTAAATCTTTAAATTTAGATATGTAATCCATTGAATTAAACCTTTTTATCAGATACAATTATTTAGATTAATGAACTTAAGACATTGATTTCAGATCCTATTTCATTTATTGATGTAACTATAATTTGAAAATAATCTGATGAAATATTTACAATTTTTGGATAAATAAATGATAAATCGAAACTAAGTTCTTTCCCCTTATTTAACTTTAATAAATTAATTAAATTAAATAAGATTAATTAACCTAAGACAATATTTTTAATTCCAACTCCATTAAGAGATCCCACAGCAATATGAAAATAGTCTTAGTATGTATTTTTAATTAATGAATAAATAAATTAAAAATCGTAAAAAAAAAATACTTTTCCTATGCTATAGATAGATGGGTAAACTATTAAGTTACTCCTTTATAATAGGTAAAATAATTAAGATTAATTACTGCAGAAATTCATTTCTATTCCAATTGATGCAATAAAAATATGAAAATAATCGTAGCTTTTTTAAAATTATTTAAAATTATAACAAATAATATTTTTCCTTTTTCTAGTGATTCGATTGATCAGGGTAAATGAAGCACTGAATTGTAATAAATTTTTCTCCAATTCACCCCACTTTACTGGTGCACTCCACATTGATTCAACATCAACAAGTGGATGTCTCGAAGAGAGTTGCTTTCGGTGTTCGGTTTGAGGTACATAAATAAATATAAATATTCGTATGTGTGTCCACATTAGTGTGTTGTTTGCCCACGGTCGGGCGAATTATGAAGTGTCATGTTTGTCATGACCAAACCCATGTCCATGGCAATATGAAGTATCGAGTTACGCCACAAGACACTGGCACTGTCCCCGACTCTGGTCTGGTTCTTTCTTCTTTCCCAGGCAAGTGACCGGAGAACTTTCGAGAGAAATGAAATGAAACGGAGAAACGAACAACAACCTGGAGATATGGAGAGCCGAAGAAGTCACGTCGTGACCCCAACTCGGTTACCATTATGTGTTATGTCCCGAGCAAAAGGTCTGTGTGACAGTTTTATGGTGCCGTTTTTTTTTTTCGATTTGGAATCGGGGCTCCATTTTAACACTTTACGAAATTCAATACAAGCCGCCATTCATATGCATAATGTAATTCGAGATTTATTGAACGAGTATTTTAAAGTATTGAGAATTAAGAACAGAGAACTCTGCTGAGCCCACATAAATGCGTGTCCAATTTTCGGTGCGATTAACGCTCGGAATCCCAAACCCAAACCCAAACTCAAACCCATCTTAATTGGATCGGCTTAATATAACGAACACACATACTATATATGTATATGAGAGAGTGCGGATAATGGACGGGAAATTATGTTTTTATTGAAATAAATTAAGTGCACGTGCGCTTATGTGGGCTGTGGACCAGTCGATCAATTGGCCATTCCATGGCGGCGATGATAAGATGACAATTGCCACAGAGTCTGGGGCAAAAGTCGTCATCCGATGAGAACGGAAATAAATAGTTCTCTAATGCGCCCCTATTCCCGAGCAAATGTTAATCTAATCAAGTTACTTTGCCCCACTGAGATGCAGTTCAGAGCAGAGCAGAGCTGAGGAGAAAACAACAAAATGATGAGTCAAATTGTATGGGCAGCTGAGAAAATAATCAACCGGAGAGATATACAAATGGCATAGGAGTCAAATAAACAAACTGAGAGATTGATCAACGTATTATATTTGCAACTTTGTATTAGGCAGATTTTGATAATCAATCAATCTTTTATGAGTTTTTATAAAGAAATAAATCAAAGAATTTCGTAAACCCAAAATTTAAAATCGCAAAAAATAACAGAGTATTTATGCATCAAATAACTATATTTCTTAATATTATAAGTTATTATAAGTTAATATTATAAGTTCTTAAGTTATAATTCATGTGTTTTTTTATTTAATTTAATTAAATAAACATATTTTCAGTTCGTACACTTTTCTTTCACCATATCACAATTAACCTTTTTGCACAAGCAATTTTTCTTTTGTAATTTACTACGATTTAAAATACTAAATAAATAATTCATTATTTCCTTTCCAAATAGTCAGTAGAGCTAATAATTTATGTTCGATGTGTTTTTAACTCAAGATCAAAATATGTATATGCAGCCTATTATAGATTGCAACTACAATGGCCATACATCAAAATTTTGGAGGCAATTTAGAGTCTACGAGTATGCATAATGTATGCCTCATGTTTCCCATTCGCATTCGCATTCGCTCTTTCAAAACATTATTACCGGCCCACATGTACTACTATATATGTATGTAAAACAGATCTCGGGGGACCCAAGGGGTCAGTTAGCACACCTTCCCCCACGGGCAACAAAAACCAAACAAAATATATGTCCGACACGAAATTTATTTAATAATATAAACAAAATGTGCGCCAAATTGCGTATCCAAGCAGCCATGTTCGAGCGGGTGTTGGGGCAAGTTTTTCGATTCGGGATTTGATTTTCATTTTTATTTTTACTATTATTTGTATCTTTTTTTTTTTTGGTAGTAGCCAAATGGCCAATGCAGTTTGCCTAGTTGGACATTAACAGGTCGTAAACCTTTTGGCGCGACCAAACAAAAGACAGGCGCTGAAACCACTTGGCACCACACAACTCCCACTACCAATCCCACCACCAATCCCGCTACCAATCCCACTACCAATCCCCATCCGATCCCGAAATCTGAGCCCAGCTCCCAATGCCCATAACAATAACAAAACGCTGGCTCTGTCAAATAAGTCCCAAAATAGCAACGCAAATTTGACCAGAGACATAAATAAGTTTTATTGTTCGCCGGCCGCCGTCGTCATTTTGTCTTGTCTCGTTTTTTTTTTTTTACCAGTTTTCCTCCTAGCTGGGTGCGGGTGGTTTGCCGTGGTCTCTGGTCTGGTCTAGTCTCTAGTGTGGTTTACTTGGTGTGGTGCGCCACATGGCCAGCGGGCGCCAACAACAAACAGTGGGAACAGCGAGTGAGCCACCAAAGTCAGGGGCCTGCAATAAATATTTCAAAGGGGGGATTTCCATTAACAACTTTTCTTTATTTTTATTTGCAGACTTTGTGAATGGGTTAATCATTAAATTTAATTTCAATTTTTTTTAATGTTCAATCTTATTAGGAAGATAGTTAATTTCTTAAATCAAATAGTATTTAATTAAAATTTCAAAATCTTTGAATTAGATATGGTTAGGTAGTATTTAATTAAATAAAGTTTTGGTAGCAATGAAAATAATCATTTAATTTATATATAAAGGTCTCTAGAAAAGCTTATAATTATATCTTTTTATTTTTGCATCAATTTATATCAAGAATTTATAAAAATGTTCGTTTAACTTCTATTGTATTCTATTGGTATTATTTTATTTTTTTAAATGGTAGGAATAGACATTTTCATTAAATTTATTTGTTTATGTTAATGTTAATGTTAATTCTGGTTAGGGTTTTAATTTTATATTTGCACCAGTTAGCTATTTTACAATAATTATTCTATTATACTTTAACGTTTGATTTTATTTTCTAAATGGTAGCAAAGAACATTCTCATTTAATTTCCTAATTAACATTTCCAGTAAAGCTTGTATTCACATATTTTTATTTTTCCACCAGATAGATATTTTTAAATATTTATTCTTTTTATTTAACTTCTATTAGATTTTTAGGTTTTATTTTATTTTCTAAAAAACTTATTTTTATTAGAATGTTTCTGAAATGTCTTGATTACTTACATTTATTTGGAAAATCAAATTTTCCCTTCTAAGAACCCCCGCCCCTGTCCTGCACTGATGCAGTGCAGCGGGCTGCTTGGTGGATTAGTTTTGTCCAGATCCCGGCTGCCCCGCGTGCTTTATTATTATTAAATATTACGTACGTTTGCTGTCCGTACATTTGTTTATTGGCTCGCTGCGGCGATCGCGCCTATAAGCAATCGTCATAATTGAATTCCAGCAGCGGGCGTTACTCCAGCCAGTTACAGCTAGGCGATGG
>JAJJHY010008789.1:15848622-15908359 GCA_021224005.1 Drosophila setifemur
TGCGACGGCGCTGAGAATTTGATCGATTCGTTCGATTAGTTTGCGGAACATGCAATCGACACGCAGCATTCCCCTTTCAATTGCTCCCCTCGGTTTGCGTTTCCATAGTGCTTTTCCAACTTGCAGATACATATGTATATATATATTTATATATATGTGTAAAAATAGTAGATCGATCGTAGCTCTGGGTGCTGGCGATTCAATTTAGCAAGCAACCAACCAACTCGGGCAATTGGGAAATTGTCTTATTCGAATGGCCGACAGCTAGCTTTGGGTCAAATGACAACTCGTAATGTTGGACAATTAATATCGATTCGTGTTAGGCACAAGGTGTGACCAGTTAAGGTCAACCTAACTGCTCTGGATTACTGGGAATGTTTTCCTGAAATGGAGAGGATTGAAAGGTGTTAGATCTGCGGAAATCAGCATTACAATGAGAGACTTAAAAACACACATAATAAAAGAGTTCATTTAAATAACAAGTTTAATCAATTTTTTACTTTTATTGCAAATTTTATTAATTAAGTAAAAACTCTGAAACTCATCAGATGTTCCTCTTATTTTATAAATATTTTTGATTTGATTAGTACAAAGATTTCATAAAAAATTGTAAACTTTCATGTTCAATGAAGTGTTAGTAAATAACTAAAAGCTGAACAACTTTTCAGATATTCGCTTATTTTAGAAAAAATTTTGGTTTTAACTAGTACAAATTTAAATAAAGATTTCATATAAAATGGTAAGTTATTCACTTTCATTGACAATATAAGTAATAAAGTAAAAGCTCTACAACTCCTCAGATATTTCTCTTATTTTCGAAATATTTTTGTTATAACCAATACTAATTAAAATAAAGTTTTAAAATAAAATGGTAAGTTATTTACTTATATTGAAAATTGTAGTAATTAAATAAAATCTCTAAAACTCCTAAAATATTTCTCTTATTTTAGATTTTATTTTTTTATAACTAGTACTAATTTAAATACAGCTTAAAGTCTAAGCTAGGCCACCGCTCTTCCCTCTTGGGAGAATTACTTAAAATTCCCAAAAGCAGATACTTTTCAACCCATTCCAAGCCATTTCCTTCTTTGAAAGCCATTTCCCAAAACAATGGAGCAGCTTAAATTACAATCCCCCGAAAGCGGCCCACACACGTGACATGGGAAGAGACCCCACCGATTCCTCCGAGACCGGAGGCAACTGGAGCAACTTGACGCAGCGACATGGAGCGGGATCATGTTGGGGGTCAGTGCCTCGTTTTACAAGGCATTCAAGAGGAGATTTGAATATTTTAGGAGCCGCACGGCGACATTTCAATGGACAACAAGTGTCACGCAGCCCCATGGCGACAAATGGCAGAGTCCCCAAAGACTTTACACTGAGGGGAAAATGCGTGAGGAGAATCTTTAATTCAACGAAGGTGGAAAAAAATTACATATTTAATTTTTGGAGTTCTTATAAAAATATATTGTCTAGAGAGAAATAATATAAGCATCTTCTGAATTCCAGTTTTTGCTAAACTCTTTCCAAATTTTTCCCCAATTTTACTAAGACTTTTCTGATAGTGTAATCCTGATCTTCGGTATCTCCGGCTGGGGGTCTTTTGGCGGAACGACCTGGTCTGCAGGTGGTCGTCGTACAACTCTATTTTTTATTTTGTCGCGCTCCCCAAAGTCTCTGCTGCAGCGGTGGCCGCTCGTTTATTAGCCTGGCCAGTGGCTACCAGCCATCGAACCACCAAACCGATCCCGATCCCGAACCACCATCCAGCCACCAATGACCAAGCCAAGCAAATTCCCCCACTCAGATCGGCTTTTGTCGGCATCGGGTGCATAGAATGCATCGCATACTCGCAGATACATCTGCATTTGTGTCCGTGTATCCGTGTATCTGTGTATCTGGGTATCTGTATCGCGATCGTCTGCTGCATTTTATGCACCTTTTGGTATGTTCATTGTGAATTTATTGGACTCGATTTTATCGCTCAAACAAATGTTGCATTTTACAAGTGGTTCAAGTGCCTTGCCAAACGTTAGCTTAAAGACGGCGCTTATTAATGAGCCGGCAGTTGGTAGTTGCAAGTTGCAAGTTGCAAGTTGCAAGTTGGGAGCGTGCCCAAGAAAACTGAAAACTGGCGCTCGATGCCAGCGGGAGATTTGGCTAAAAAAAAAAAAAAGGCGCACCTCTCTGCAAGTGGGCTTACCATATCGCTTATTCCCGATTAGTCGGGGGTTTATTTTTGTTTTTTTTCACTCAAACAAATTGCGATCATCAGTCAGGGGTAGTCAGTCAGTCAGTGGAGCTGCACAATTAATATCGAATTAAGCCGCTGGCCCCATGCAAATTGCCGCTGATCCACATTAGCAGGAACATAACCCAACCCAAACCCCGGTCAAGAGGAAGTGGTTTCCACAAACGGTTTCAGTAATGGAGCAACCAGCTGAGAACCTTTAATCTATCGTTAGATTCCTCGTTAGACCTTTGATTCCGCTACCAAATTACAGCAATCAATCAATTGCAAATGCGGCACAACAATCGAATTAACCCGCAATCGAAGGGAAATCAATAGCAATTCAACTTGCCACTTTTCCATTTCGATGGACGATGGACGATGGACTCTAACACGCAATCGAAAAAGGACGAAACCAAGGAGCACCTGCGATGATTAGGGGCAATCAAAGTGTTTAACACATAAACCGCGATTCCACTGAGAATATAAATATATCCACACAAAAATCTATGAAGTACAGGAAAACTTTATTTAAATTTGTAATTTATATGTTTGTTGAATTAGAAATATCACACTTCCAGCTGCATAATATCCAAACAAATTATTCCTTATTTTTAACAAAGGTGTGTCATAAAATTCTTCTTGTGATTAAATAGATACAAATTCTGGGAAATTCGGAAGGTAGATACATTTGTAATTTTATAGTCGTTCGCAGTAGGAATATAAATTCAAGAGGAAACAGTACAATTTATTTGGATTTTTTAAAAAGTGTTTTATGATCATTTCCTATCGAAATATTAATTCACAGGAGAACATGAGGATAATATTATAATACGAAAATATTTTTATATTTTTTGAAGATACACAAGTGTTGAAAATAATGAATTTCAGATTGATTTAAGCAAGTACTGAGAATATTTGGAATTAAAGGTTATTTATTCTATCTAACTATAAACTATTTTTGTAGTGGACCCAAACGATATTCCTTATTATTTTATTCCACTTAACTATGAAGTATTTTTATAGGGTATCGAAATTTCTTATTATTTAATTCCACCTAATTATAAACAATTTTTTAAGTGTACCTAGTCGCTATTCCTTCTTATTTCATAGTACCTAACTTTGAACTCTTGTTTTTTTTATTTTACCCAATTGATATTCCTTTAAATTTGTATCTACCCAACTATGAACTATTGTTTTCAGTGTACCCACTCAATCGATATTCGTTATTATTTTCTCGCATGCGTGTGAACCCAAAACATCAATCAAGCCAAATCGATTGGTCAATGGGTCGACATTGGACTCAAGGCGGGTTCACTTGTCACTGTGCAAGTGCGTCAAATGTCACCTTAATGGGGGGAGGGACAGCTAAAGAAGCTATATATATACAATATATATATGTATATGTGAAGGGGAGGTGGCAATGGGGCAGGCAAATTGCTGTCACAAGCGCCAAATTATGCACTCGCCCAGTGGCTTGGACTTAATCGAAGACAAACATCTAATTGACATAAAGCCGACATGCTAAACGACATCGACATCGGCCTCCGTTGGGGCTTAGCTAATGATGACTCTGTTGGATGGTGGATGCTGGATGGTGGCTGATGCTGCCACAATGTTGCTGTTGGTGTTGCTGTTGCAACTTTTGCTGCTGCTGCTGTGAACCTCTACGACGACACCGCATATCTCACATCTTTTGCCGATATTTATGGCCGGAGTTCAAAAGTTCAAGCGCTGGCAACTTTAGCGGGAAGACAGAGAGCGTTCGGTTTAATCAAGGCCCCAACCGAAGTCGATTAATTAGAGACTTACGAGCCCGCAAACCCCAAAAAAAAAAACCACATACTCGTACACAGGTGCGAAACCGTCGGATTCTCTGGAGTGAAAGGTGCCTAGAAGCCTTGGCCCTCGGGCAAACTGAAAAAAGGGGAAAAGCACCTGACAGACAGCCATCCAACGGGCCGTCAACAATATCCATCTGAAGGAGGTCATAAAGCAAACAGCTTAAGGTGAAAGGTGCTCCGCGGACATGCAACATGCTACATGCAACATAAAAAACAACCTTAAATAAGGATCATCATTACATTTCGGTGAGTGAAAGTTGCAATACTCTTGCGGTATAATTATTTTTGATTTTAAGGATTATCTTTTCTTTAAATGAAACTAACTTGCATTGTTTTATTATTGCAACACAACCAATTAAATCAACAATTTAAGCAAATTACATACCTTTGAATTGGCATTGAAAATAAACACAGTACTATAAATTAGTTCCAAGATAATTAAAGCAGCTCCAATAAAATTTAATGCAAGAAAACCCATTTTATTATACCTGCAAATGTATGTAATTAATTTCCAATTGCAACAATAACGACCCATTTAAGCATTTTAAATCTTTTTCCAATTACATATCTTTTGTATTATTTGCCGTTTTTCTCCACTAAAAGTGTCAGAATGGCTTCCAAAAACTTGGTCAAAAAAAAATTGCAATACCCTCTGCGGGGCTATAAAAATACAAGAAAGAAATATGTCTGAAAATGGCCTGGCTATAATTAATTTGCTGTGCAGGCTTGGATCTTTGTTGTTGTTGTTGTTGTTGTTGTCTGGCTGACAGAGAAAAAATCAGAAAAAGTCGCTTATGACTGACACTTTGCATATGAGGCGGTAACCCTTACCCCTGATCCTCTCCTGACCCCCTTGGCACCTCCAACCACCTGCGGAGCGAACCGAAGATGAAGATGACTACCCAGACATGCAGTGACTTATGATTTTTCAGTGGAATCTCCACTTTTCCAGGCCCCCATCCCCAAGTGATTTACAGAAAAAGTTACGAGCGTTTGATTTACGATCAAAGCCAAAGCTGAAGCTGAAGCTGAAATCTTCAAGAGAAGAGAAGAGTCTGAGTCTGAGGTTGAGTTTTGGGGCGTGTTGCCCGCTGATGGATTTGTCAAGTTTGTGGGTCAAGAGTTGCTACTTCTGCTGCCGGGCTGGAGCTGGGCTCTTTGGATTTCCGCCAAGCGATGATTACTCAAAATCACAGCTTCCCAGCCGCAAAGAAACACACAAAAATATCCGCATCTCTTAGTTCGTGTGAACACAGGCGGCAACTAATTGCGACAACTGAACATCGGCAGCCCGGGCAGCTGACAAAAACATTTAAAATTTTTCCGTTCTTGCTGGATATGGGAAAATTAGGGTGGAGGGGGGAAAACCAGTTGCCTCCACCTCGAAAAGCCAGACGGCGTCGCTGATTGACTGCCAGATGACCAGAGATGACCTCTGGGTTGGGGTAAACTTCTCATGTGGGTGACAAGCCGATGACGACTTGGAGGTGAAGAAGGTGCTGATGCTATCAGTCGGCGAGATGATATTAAATTTTTTTACAAATATCTTGCAATATCAATCAAAGGTAAATCGCACTGTTTATAAGGAAAATTTAGCATTTATCTAAGAAAAACTTTGAAAAAAACGGCATGGAAAGTTTTTTAGAGATTTTAATTATTTTTTAAAACGAAAATATATAAAGGGATATTCGGTCTGTTTTGTATTTCATCTTTATTTTAGATACTTGTTTGTATATATTTTGTATTTATTTCTAAGTACATCTGAAAAAATTGGAATTCAATTAAAATTAAAATCAATTAAAATCCAAAAATTGTACATTGCATTCATCTAAGAAAAACTTAGAAAAAAAAGGCTTGAAAAGTTGTTTAGAGATTTTAATTTTATTGAAAGGAAAATATATATACCATTGTATATTGGGTCTTAGAAATATTTGTATATTAGCATCATATGAGATACTTTTTAATATATTTTGTATTCCATTTCTATTTAAATCTACGGAAAATATGAACTCAATTTAAAATCCAAAAATCAAATATTTGTATTGTAGAAAATTCTCGATTCATGCTTCGTAAAACAATTTGTATTTTAAATATAAAATCTTATTTACTAATTGCTTATGATAATGTTAGAAATGTGTCAGTAATTGGCATATTTATTCTTAAATCTTCCCTTTTTATAATTCAATTGAAATTGATTCATCAGCAGTGTTAAGTTGATTTACAATTTGTGTCCGCTGCCCGTTTTTGTGTGCAACGATTTCGTTTAGCTCGAATGTCAGTCGGCAGGCAATTAAAATATTTCAACATTGTTTTCCATTTGTTTATTTGTTTATTTGCGTCGCCCTCTGACCGAAGACAAGAATGCCGAGCCGAGTTACATGGAAATTGTTGCCGGCAATGGCAATGTTGGCCAAAGCCAACACTCCACCTGACATGTAAAAGACTTTGTTTTTTTCTTTTTCTGTTTTACCATTTTTGTATTTTAATTTTGTATTTGCAGCTTTTGGCATGCGACCTGATGCTGAGCCACTGAGATGCTGGGCTCTCCCGAGAGCCAGTAAATCATTCGCCAGCGACAACAACTTGTCAACGGGCCCGGCCATCGAGTATGGATTGGGGAGTGAGGACTGAGGATTGGGTATGGAGCAGGGGACTCGGATGGAGTGCTGTTTCGAGTGTGGATCGAGTGGCGATCGGGAGATCTGGAGATCGAGAGGCGGCTACCCGGCTGCTGTTTCTGTTGCTGCTGCAGTTTGCATGCGGTTTTTTTGGACCAGTCATGGCTCAGGTTGCATATAAATGGAGCTTAATGAGCTCGTGCCAAATAGAATTGTCAGCGGGCTAACTCCCACACGCAGAGAAAAACATATAGCAATATCCGTTCCATATTTCAATTTCAACAGATTACTGACCCCCTTCAAGATCTGTGGGAATTTGAAAGTACTTCTAAATACTTCAACAATTTATATATTTTTATTAAATTTGTTAAAGAAAATATACAACAGTTGAATAAAGTTTTAAATAGTTTATTTAGCAGACCAATCTTCCTTGTACTACTTTTTTATGTTACCAAAATCTGAAATTTCCAACTGATTTGGACATTTTCCAAAGTAAATTTTTAATACAAAAATAATGGCCAAAAAAATGCATTTAGACATTTAATTCCAGATGCATTTTATAGCTAATATATTTTTTATATATTTTAAAGGCAAGATTTCACATATATTTGTAATTCCTTTGTTATTTGTTGGGATGTAAACAAAATAAATTGGCCATATTTTTAATGGGTTTTGTTTTCTCCGGTGCATGTTCGTGTTGGGCTCAAATTGTTGTTAGAATTCCGCAATTTAGCGGTTTTATGGCCGAGCTTTTGATTCGATCACGAACCCATAAAGCAAATACATATCTCAGCTAAAACCCAAATATGGAGAAACGCAAGATTTTTGGTTGAGGGGAGCGGCAGGTGCAGATGGATTTTATTTTTTTGGCTTTCCCACGCGCCCAGAGGCGTTGTTATGGAGGGGTGGAGGGAGGGTGGTACTGGAAAAGGGGGAGTGAGCTGGTGATGCCCCTAGCTATTGTTTGGGTGCAATCTGCCATCTTGGCCACACTAACAAGCTGCCGTACGATCCGCAGTTCCACCTTTATTATTTTTAATTGGACTGATTTCCCGCTATAGATACATTTGTATCTGCGCGTGCGCAGCGCTGGCGTTGACATACTATAAGCGGCTCCCAATCCATTCCGATCCGATCCACTCCACTCCACGCCAGTCCCGTCCATCCAATCATCCTAGGCCATCGTCATCCATCGACATTCGCAAAACAAGACGCGACTGTACGGCAGCTGGGAGCAGAGGCAGAGGCAGGAGCAGTCACAGTCCAATTTCAGAGCCGGAATTGGCATAGAAGCTGTCGCCGGAACAGGCGCAGATGCAGTCGAGATGACCAGACGCAGCTGTGGCTCTCCTTTTTTCACTCCGATCCAAGGGTTGTCATTGCCGTGCTCCGGCAACTGCAGGGTTGCTGTTTTTGAACTTTTCCCACGATTACGATTGCGTCCGCATCAGCTGCAGTTTTGCGCGCTGTTTTATCAGGTACACTGAGAGAAAAACTCACCCCAAAATGTATAACAATGGAAGAGAGGTTTGGTGACATAATCAGAGTTAAGACTATATTAAGTAGGTAGCTTTAAAATGTGAACCTAAGGGAGGAATATATTTTTTTGTATATAAATATTATAGCTAAATATTGAAAAAATATAATTTTAATTAAAAAATATTAACAAATATTTAAAATTACATTTTTCATATGAAACATACCCAAATAATTTGTTTTAAAATTAGTACAAAATCGCATTCCCAAATTTATTAATAGTATTCTCAAAAACCTTTAACACTAATCCCTAAAATAAAAGTGCCTTATAAAAAATACATATTTTTTATTGAAATTTTCTTGCATTTTCCCAAGGTATTTTAATTTTCCTATTTTTTCTCGATTTTCGCCAGTGCAAACTATTTGATTTCGCCTTTTTCCGCGACTGTTTTTTTTGCGCCGCCCGGTGAGTCCTGGGCATTGAGTGAGTGTCCTTGGGGTAAACGGCAAAATATAAACGAAAGCAACCTCAATTAGGGGTTGTCATCCGTCGGGTAGACGGGAAGATGCCGATTAGGAGTCGCTGACGTACTGCGACATTGTGACGTCACATTGTGATTCACCGCATTGTGATGGCGATTGTGATATATATTTGCATTGAGTTCGTTTCCAAGGATCTCCAGCACTCGGGGTGTTGTGAGGCAGGACTCGACGCCTTCCAGTCAGCGGGCCTTTGTCCTGCGCTTGACTTGCCCCTGCCACAAAAGGATCCCTCTTCATAGCGCGGGGCAACGCCTTCCAGCACTCAGGATCAGGATCTGGATGTGGGTAAATGGTTGATGGGTGTGTGTGTTGTGCCCCGTGGATTAAAGCTCGACTTTGTGGGCATATTATTATTATTGATTGCTGGCGGGGATTAGGTAATGCATTTAACGATTGAAAAGCTTCCTGCTGATGGGAAAAGGTTGAAACTGCTCACTGAAAAATATTTGTAATAAATGTTGAAGTGATGGAATCATATTAATATATAAATTAAAGAATTTTCAAATAAATGAAAATAAATGAGGAAATTAATAAATGTTTATTTGTTATATGTAAATCTTAAAATTATACTTCAAACTTATTTTGGTAAGAAATTTTGAACTAAAAGCAATTCGAAAATATAATGTCTTTTAGATAACAGAATTTTATTAACAAATATTTTAAAAATTGAAAAAAATATGTTGAGGGTATATTTATCATTCAATTTCATTAATGGCATAAAATTTGAAAGGATTTACAATTTCCATTTATATTCCCCCCTTTTGCCAATCAATCAGTTTTAGCCTTATGAATCCATTTGAAATTCAAATTCAAACTGCATCACTCATCGTCTGGGGGTAAATAGCTTAATTTATAGCTTTTTTCGATTTTTGCGATTAGCTGTCAGGCCGAAGATCAGCCAAAACTGTCATCGATCTTTCTCCCAATTTCCACTGTCTATCTCCGTGGAAAACTGTCAAACGGCAGCTTCGATGCCGAGTTGTTAATCAGCTAAATCAAAAGTGTGCCAGCCATTTAGACATTGTAGTCAGCTCAAGGATTTTGACAGCTAAGCTGACATGCAGAAAAAAAATACAAAAAAAAAGCAGCAGAAACAAATCCATGAGATACAAGCTGGAGATGGAGATGGAGATGCAGGGAACACATGTCGTGTGTCTAAGAGTGCCCAATACTATGACTGGCAAACCAGGTGAATATGCCAAGCTCAAGCCCAGTGCTTGAAATGCAATGAAACAATCAATCAAAGCGCTGAAAGAGGCTTGTCGAGGGGACCGAAGCTATATATATACACATATCTATATATATATATATATATATATGAATATATCTAGTATTATGGTACTGCAAATGGGCCTGGCACCCGTCTAACGGTTGAGCTGCGCACAAAAGGCACAAAATCAAATTACCGGCAATGATTAATCAATCAGCACTGTAGCCGGGCTGAGATACAGATACAGATACAGAAAATGAAGCTCATACATTCATCTAATTCCCATATGCAGGCCATACACTCGGCCAAACAAGGTGGTATTAAAAATAAAGCCATAAAAAGAGAAATTCAGGCCAATGAAGGTCAACATCATAAACAATTATATAACATTTAGGATAGAACTCAAAAGTAATGGAATACTATAATAGATATAAATGTTTTTGAGTCTTACAATTAACTATTTTAAAATACCAATATTTTGATTAAGAAGTTTTAAGGCAATAAAAAAGTTATCTTATTTAAGAGCATATTAACCTTTAAAGGTGAAATAAATCGTAAAAAAAATGAATAAATAAAATATATTATTTTTTAAAGAGTTTATTAATGTACATCATCACAAATTTATTAGGATTTAAATCAAACCTGTTTTATTTGGAAATTAAATATTTATTTGACTACAAAATATAAAAGAAAAACAGAAGCTATTATAATTTATGATTAATCTTCAAGACAAGAAAAACTAATTCTGTAAGTAAAATAAATAAATAATAAATAAAAACATGTTTTATTTAAGGAATCCCTTTACCAACAGAAACCCCCTGTTTTTTTCCAGTGTGGCCATAAAGCCCCATGAACACGATCTGGCCACTGGCCTCGTCTGGACCCGCAGATTGTGGGTGTGCGATGGTGATGCTGGTGCTGGTGTTGGTAGTAGAGTGTGCGATCTGGCCAAGTGGGTGCGTTCTCACAGCTGGAAACGGCCCGGCGTCCAAATCCAAGTCGATGCCCAACTGGCAGCAATCACGATCCAGGCGAAGCTAGAGTCAAGCTAAATCTAGAGATACTGCAGCAGCGGCACACACCTGCAAACCCCAACTACCCAACTCCGACTCCGACCCCTTCCCTCCAGCTCCACCCCCAACTCCTTACCCATTCCCATTCCCATCCAATGCCATGCCACATCCACGTGTGCGTTCTGGCAATTGGCAATCCCAATACCAATACCACATCCCCAGCCACATCCAGCTCAAAATCAAAGTCCTGCTCCGCGCTTCTTCCTCGTGGTCTGCCCCTCCTCCGGAGGCGGTTGTTTCCATCCCAAAAAAGGCGATCGTGCCAAAAATGGGTTTGCAACTGGAATTCGCTTTTAGCCAGCTACAAACGTGTGGAGACCAGATTCAGCATCAGATCCAGCTTCAGCTCCACCACCGAATGCAGCTTGATGCACCAGGAGAAATCTATATCGGAAAACTACAATTTTTAGGAAAGAAAGAATCTAAGAATTGAATTTTATTTGGTATTCCTTTAGTGAGAAATTGAATAAAAAATATTTTCTTAAGGCCGCTTAAATTGTATAAATAAAATCATAGCTTCACATAGGTAAATGTTTTTAATTCATTCTTTAATTTATAATTTATTAAAGCATTTCACCACTAATAAAATCTTGTTTTTCTATTATATTCTTCTTGGTCAGGTTTTTTCTTATTGCGAAGTTTTCATTAAATATATTCTTAAGGTCTTTTAATTTGTTGAAATGAAAATTTGGCTTCTGATTTTTAAATTATTAATCACATTCTTTTATTTTAAATTTATTAAATCACTTTACCACTACTAAAATCTGTATTTATATTTTATATCTTTGTAAAATACCCCCCAAAAAATATTTTAAATCTAGCCAAGCTAAATTAATTGAAATATTTAAAAACTTCGGAACATGAGCTTTTCCAATTGAGAAAGATCTATTAAAATTTCTCTCCCTGTGCCTGAGCTCGACTGCCTTCTTTTGGCAGATCTGCCAAACTCCCAAGTGCAGGTGGCGATTGGCCAAAACCCGAGAAGACCAAACCAAAAAACACACAAACCAGGATCGAGCCGGCCAGCTGGTGTGAACAGCTAGAAAGTTTGAATGCCCGGTCTCTGGTCTCCGATCCTCAAGATCGTGAGAATCAGTGCGCGGCGGCAGAGCGAAATTTATTTGTATGCTGGCCAAAACAAATGCCGCGTGATTTCAATTTATGGCCATCTAATGAAAATTTGACAAATGGCAAATGGGCAAGCTCGGTCGCGGTCGCGGTCTCGGTCGAAGTGGCCAATAACATACATCATGATCGCCATGATCACTTCCGTCAATTGATTGAAATGCCCAACGTGGCCTATTCTGGCCTGGATGCATCCATCTCCGCCGGAGATCTCAAACGGTCTGTCAAAGTCGGCATCAAGTTGTTGCCTGCTCCGATTTATGTCTGCTGGCTTCAGTCAAAGTCGTGACCCGCGAACATTGAACTCCCGGTGAACTGATCTGGTCTCAGCCTCAGTTACTTGGCGGCTAAAATTATGGGATTCAGCTAAGAGGTTCACTGGAAAAATAAGTGGGGGGCTTTCGCTGAGAACAAAAAATGGGGAGAAGCTTAATTTAAATGAAATTGCGTTTGAAATTTTACAGAGAGTTTGAAGTACTTCAAAATCTGATTTAATTTTAATGAGGCAAATAAGTTTTTGAATAAAAAATGGATTATTAATTAAGTTGAATTATATTTCTTGATAATTTTGTATTTAATTTTATCTTATTTTAATAGAAACTGATTTTAAAACTGCAATGTTTAGATGCCAATGGAGTTTATTACTGATTATTTATTCGGCTTAATTTTATTTCCTGATTATTTTTAATGTATCCCCTAGTGCCTAAGTGAAATAAAAACCTACTGATCGATTGTGGAGCGATATCGCCTTGGCTTCCACGGTGCAACTACGACAAATACGGCTGCGGGATTGGCGAACTACGATTTGCGATTTGCGATTTACGGTTTAGGGCCCCCAAAGGCAGCGCCACACATTTTAGCGAAATGAATTTGCCAACCAACAGCACGAAGTGCAATTTTCCAAGAGGCCAGCCAGTCCGAAAGTGTTATTACTGTGGGAGCTGTTCAACATAATGAAGCCATTGCCATGGGCAGACCACTGAAAATAGAGACCAAAGGAAACCGAACCGAACCGAACCGAGGTCCGGGCCCATTGTCAATCATATTCGAGTGGATTTTCCCACATTTTATGGGCCGGTGATCGCGTTTTGGTCGGACTCCTCATGGGAAAATCTCTGAGTTGGCTTCGCCTTGTTGCGCAACAATTATTCGGCTTTGGTTTTATTATATTCCCTGAATCACCAGTCCAGAGTCTAGTTGAGCGTTCGGAGTCGTCAACCCCCACGCATGCAACACCTTCGATAAAGTTGCGCTCTGCTGCACCCTCTCTCGAAAAAATAATGCGGAAAATGTCGCTTCACTCTGGGGTTGCAACTTCTGGTAGCTGTGTAGGTTTGTTTATTTTTTTCTCAGCCTTTCACGGCTATTATCTAGGCCAGAACGGAAGTGCGCTAGAGCTGCGCTTCCTGAGATCTTCGGGCCGCGCCTCAGCTGACCAACTTTTTCACACATTTTCACAGGTGGCCAGGTGTTTCCGTATCGGACTATGCCAAAACAATTGGTATGTAAATTTCGGTGTTCATTTTGGGAAAAAAATTAAATTTCAGGAGCAGTTTATTGGCTATGCTCCATTGACTTATAATGGGAAACGAGCTTCAATGGGAAATATATTATTTAACATTATTTATTAAAGGAAAGAAAAGAAAAACTATTGAAAGGGATTTCCAAGCTAAAACACTTACAACTACAAATAAAACTCAAAACAAAATACAACAATAAAATAATAATTAAATTAAATTTAAACTCTTAAAACACAAAATTTTAATTTAGAACTATAAAACAACAAATAAACACATTCAAAAATATTACAACTAGTAAGTTATCTACACACTTTACATGTAAAAAAACCCTTTTCCTACATTGTCAATTCTACCATTTTGCCTAACAAAACAGTCGCTAGAGGGCGACATAGAAGCGACTGTTTCGAGCGCGAATTTTCGAAATTTAGTTGAGTTTTAAACCCTGGTAGGAATCATAATTAATTTAACTGGATTTTCTGTAAAAATATTAAAACTAAAAATATCTTTGAAGTTTTTTTCAATTTTCCCTTCTTTTGCTAATAATTGATCATCACTTTAGATGAACAAAAGAAAAATTAACTGAATATTGATATCCTAGAGCGAGTGCTGCAGAATTTAACCGAAAATGTGCTCAAATCAATATCCCTTTATATAACCAAGTTTTATGTTTACGTAATTCCCGAGGGGGGACTAAATACAATGAAACTGAATAATCCAGATCCAGTTTAACTATACTCAACTATAAGCAGGGAAAAAAGGATAATAACCAAAACATTTTGATTAGTTTAGGGAATCAAAATAAGAGTAGAGGAGTTTTCCAAGTATAATTTTCAAGCCAAAGGTCTGCCAGCCCAAGCAGAATAGATAATTATCAATTAAATAATAAACAAAACAAAAAATAATAATAATATAGAACTTACTTATGAAGTAGGTCTTAAGATATTTATGATACATATTTAACTACCATCTCCAAATTGTGTTACTTTATCGATAGTTGGGCTATCGATAGCTCAGCTGTTTTGATCATTGATACTTTTTTCATGTTTGTGATACGGAGCGGAGCTGGAAAAACTGAAGAAAATTTAAAAAAACTATATAAGCAATGGACTCTTACAGTAAGTAATTCTGCAAAACTCTCCGCATTATTTGTCTGCATACGGATATGCAAATTATTACACTGGAATTGGAAAGCCTGTGTTTTGTTTTGCGGTTTGTGGGAAACAAAAGACAAACAAATGCAAGAATACAATGGGGGTGGAAATTTCGAAAACAAAAGAATGACTCAAAGAAATGCCATGTGTACAGCCATCATTGGATAATGGGTTTCTGGTAACATATTGGAAATTCTATTTGCCTATATTTAAATGTAAACAAAAACTAAAACCGGTAATCCCAATCCCAGGTGATGACAAAAAGTGGTCCGCTGCCAACACCCTGCTCCTGCTGCAACTCTACACTGAGAGACTCGGCGAGTTCCGGAATCCCAAGCGGAAAAACAAGGATGTGTGGAGCGACATTGGCGACGTGCTGATTGAGAACGGAATGAGGGACATAGACGCCGTGCAGCTGGATAGAAAGTTCAGGAACCTGAAGAAGACCTACTATTCGGTTAGGAGTAAGAAACAGTCGATGGGAGATACCTACCATCCCAACTGGCAGTTCTACGGCCAGATGGCGGCCATTCTGAAGAATGAGGAGATCCTGGCCACCGATGACTATGTGATCTTGCGAAACAACGAGGCTGACGCGGTCGTAAGCGATGCCTCCCCAGGCAGGTGCCCTCCCACGGACTCCAAACATGAGGTACGCCCGGTCCGCAAACGGAGAACCCTGGATGATGGGCAAGCAAGGAGGAGAAATGTCAAGCGAGAACTCGACCCTGGAGACGATGTAATCAAGGTGATTAATGCCGCCGACCCTTGTCCTAGTAACTCCTGCGACAGATCAGACGAGATCTCCATCAGCACGGCGGAGGAGGCCATGAGGCATCTGAGGGCCCTTCAGGAATACGCCATGTTCCAGGATAACTTCCGGGCCATTGGACTGCTCCTGCAGGCGGAACATGCCATCGAATGTCCGCCCAATAGCAAGGACTTCGAAGTATAGCAAATGTGATAGTATTTTAGCATTAAGGTAGTAAAAGATAACTTAAGCCAAGTTAAATGGTTTGTACCTTAAAAGGAAAAGATTTTATGGGCAGGCAATATCTATAAACTACTCAATAAAGCCTTAAACACAAATTTTTATATATTCATATAAGGAAAAGATTTTAATTTAATAGAAGTAAGATAGCTCTGAAAATACTTATTATTACTTTCTAAATCAAAATATTTACTTTCAAGTTAAGTAAAATAACTAATACTAATTGTTAACCTCGAAATTTGTAACAGCCTTTAATTTTGGCAAGTTCTTGCCTATTTATTTCAAAATTAAGGCAACTCTGGACAAATTTAATTATTAAGTACTCCAAAGATTAAATAAAATAAATGGTTATTCAATAGTGCCGATATATTTTATATTATATTAAATATACTAGATGATGTAATATTAATTAACAAATTGAAGGCAAGCTTATGGAGAGCAACTGGCTTAATCTACACAGATGAGAGATTCTTTTTTGGAAACATGGGAGGTCCCTTGGGACCCTCTCCTCCAGGAGCTAGGTCAGACCTTTATAACAAGTCCATGATCGTGGGCAGGGACCAAATTTGGGTAATGAGCATCTAAGCCTTGTTACAAACATGTTTAATATATATATATTCTAATAAATATTTTTTTTCCTTAAAAAAAAAGAATATGAAATTCTATGGAATACTTGGTATGAAAAATTGTAAAAAGTGAATATTATTTATTATTATATAAAGAAAACGCCAAAGATAGTCACTATTTATATATTAAATATTTTATCATGCTACTTTTTTATATATTTGCAAAGCCATTGGCGGGGTATAAATATACCTCTCTTGAATGATTGCACTGTTATTTTATATTATTCATAATTTTTCAAAAATGATATAGAATGAAGAATAGAATATGATAAATAAGATTGCAACTGCCTCTTTTTCATGGTTCTGCATACTTCTGCAAACGGATATAAAATAATTATTTATTCGTACAAATATATATTCGCTTATATGTCAAACTGGTTATCATTTTGTTCCGATTGCTTTTTAAATGAACTTTAATAATTCGGCATGTGAGAGACTCGACCCACATCGCAGCAAATGCGAGGTAGAAGCTTCTCTCGCGTACCGAGCGTTATTTACTCTCGGTCGGTCTAAAAATAGATCCACGCGATATAGCTGCGATCGGAGAGAGAGATGTGGGTGATAGAGAGAGCGATGCGGGTGAACGAGAGCGGGGCGAGAGCGTTGCCAAAGAGCGCGCCGCCTCTCTCGACTAACGCGCCCGCGAACTCGTCAAGCAGGTTGCTCTCCCCCAGAGAGAGTCAAAGAGAGAGAGAGTGCCGATCAATGGAAATCCGACATAGTCCCACGTTTCCAATGAACACTTCTCATTCGATTGGATTGCCTTTTGGAGGCCCGCCGAATTAGTGAGCTCGTGTGCCTAAAAACCTGCTGCACATTTCGGAACAGTGCTCGCCTCAACCTGGGTACGGTCGAATTTCGAATTGATTTAACCTCCATCTGCTGCTATCTGTAATTTTTGTGCGTTTTCTTCGCAACGTAGTATATTTTTTCACATTGCTATATCAACGGATAGAAAGAGAGAGAGAGAGCGGGAGCGCAATTGGAGGCCCCTTTGAGAGACTGAGAGCGCGAGATTACGAACTGCCGGAGAGAGAGAGAGAGCTCACATATATACATATGCATGTATATGTTACACAGCCCGGAGTGAGTCGAAAACTATGGAAAAGTTCTCTGAGGTAAGACTAGAACTTTTTGTTTATTTGGGATTTATAGTTTTATTCACACTAATCACTGTTCTCACTGATAAAAAGTCCAACGGACGGAAAATATTAATGCAAATGAATACAATAACATTATTTCAACAACAGATTTTTTTTTAATAAAAAGTAAATTCAAATATTTAGAAACTAATATAAAAATATTTTTTTTTTAATTTCCTTAAATTCAAATTGTACAACAAAAACAAAGCAAACTATATGATTTTCTAACAAATTTATGTCCAATTAAATTTTAATTTTAGTAGCCAGTAATAAAATTAAAAATGTATTGACTAGAAAGTAATTTAAAAAAAAATAATATTAATATTCGATTTCAGAAAATTGAGCAATTTTTATTATATTGGATTTTTTTAGCCACTTAGTGGGAGTTTAATTGTTTTTATTACAGTAACCAGTAATCAAAGTTATTATTTGGTAATTTAAATACTTGTAGTTTTTCCTCAAATTAGAATTAGATAAAATTACCAATATAAAATTGTATTACATTTTCCACACATTTTTCTGTTTTTAATAAGAATTTCAAAAATCTGAAAAAATTAATATTATTGATATTGTTTATTTTAGATACTAGTAAACAAAATGTCTTAAAAATTTGTATTATCAAAGTTACGATTTGTTAATTTTAAATAAGAAAATAAAATAACTATTATTTTTTTCCCCTCCAGGAGGCCCAACCCCAGCAGGAGGGGATGGTGGAGTCGTGCAGCATGCAGCGCATCCGGAATGTGCTGACCCTGGAGGAGCGGGTGGCAGCCATCCGGCAGTACGACATCATGCCCATGTACAGCAAGATAGCGCGCAACTTCCACTGCAGCTGGGAGCAGATCAAGAGCATTGTGTCCAACCGGCAGGCCATTCTGGAGTTCCACGAGGCATCGAGTCGAATCACCCAGCAGTCCAGCCGGGAGTCGGAGCTGCGCCGGCGCAAGCTGAACTTCCTGGGCCACTGCCTGTACGAGTATATCCAAAGGGCGCAGTACTACCTACATACGGATATCACCGAGGAGCTCATCCGCTACAAGGCGATGGAGTTCCGGGATGTCATGCGACTGGACGGCTTCCTGCCCAACAAGCCGTGGATCAATCACTTCAAGGCCGCCTACGGCATAACCCTCTCCAATCGCCAGATCACGATGACCAGGAGACCACCGCGCTCGATGGAACTGAGAGACATAATGTCCTTCTGCGGACGACATACCACGATGGCCTGCGATCTGGCACCCAAATCCCCGGAGCCAAGTCCTTCGACTCCATCTGCCCCGCTGTATCGCACCAGGACGCTGGTGACCACCTCTTCCGAAAACCAGGCCACCTGCGACGAAATGCAACTGCGGAGGAGGAGAAAGATTAACTTCCTGGAGAAGTGCCTCTACGAGTACATACAGCGATCGCAGATCCATCACACCGGAAGGCTGGATCTGGACAACCTGAGGACCGTGGCCATCAGCTTGAGGGACATCCTGAAGATCGAGAACTTTTTCCCGGACAAGATGTGGTTCAATCACTTCAAGAGCCACTACAACTTTAGCTTTTCGGTTGGAGTGCCAGTGTCGAACCGGAGGATTCCCCTGTCCCTCGATCTCCGGGATATAGTCAGCTATTGCGGTCGAAATGATCAGAGGATTACGCTGGCCCACAAACAATCGCAGGATCAGGAAAAGGGGGAGGAGGCTGAGAGTCCACACGAAGACGAGCACGAACCCAATCCCGATCCCGATAATGATGACGACTGTGTGGCCATCGAAGTGCCAACGGAACTGATTGAGATCAAGGATGACGAGGAGGATGCGAAAGACTTTCACATTGCAGCGATTCCCTCTAAGCGAAAGAGGGATGAGTATTCGGTGACCATTCCTCTGAAGATCCAAAAGATTCAGTCCCTCAATGTGAATTGTGCTGAGAACAATGAAATTCCGCCACCCCAAAGTCCCGGTCATTATTCCGAGACCAGTGAGGAGGCTAATCTGCCCTACTGCGTGGACACCTACAAGGATGCACTGCGTCTGCTGAAGCCCCTTGAGGATTTCGCTTTAATGGAGGAGAACTATCGAGCTATCGGGCTGCTCACCCAGCTGGAGAAGATCTTTGAGGCTGGTGCCGCTGCGAAAAAAGATGATGGAAAATAGGGATCTAAGTAGGAACACCGCCAAATATTGTTGTGCCTTTGCGTTAAGAAATGAAAATTGTAATATATATATAATATAATTATATAATTTGTAATATTGTAATTGTGGTCATCTTTCGACATGACTAAATGCTTAAATTTATGCTATAATATTTACAAAGTTATTGTTAATCTATTATTTGAATTGTAATGGAGTTGAAATAAAATTGAAGAACAAATGTTTAAAACTAGGCATTTCATATTATTACCATTTTTTTATTTTAATTATTAATAATGAACGTTTTTGGTAAAGATTAAACATTGTAAAACAATTAAAATATACTCTTAACTCCGAAATAATTTAAATTAAAACCAAATAATGAAGTTCCCATAATAAATTTTAATTTTTGCAAGTTTGACTGTACTTCTCATCGGGGAACAGTTATAATTATGAAAATGACAACCCTAATAACCTATCGATAAACAGGAAACTTAAATCTAATTTCCATCACTAGCAAGCAAAACCGCGTGCTTATATAATTTTTTCCAATTTAAATTCGCAAAATTAAAAGTTCAATGGCAGAAGTTCTGGACACGAAGAATTCCCTTCAAATGGAGCCTGCAGATTTTAAAATCTCCTTCGAAATTGCAACTGCTCCACTGGGCGACGGATTCACCGCCATTGGGGCAGATCGTCCAAATCTGAACCACTTGGACGAAGACATGCAGCGTTTTCAGAGGAAACTTATTTTTCTGGAAATATGTCTTTTCGAGTACATGGTGCGAACGCATGTCCACCTTAAGGGCCTGGAGTTCACCAGGCGCAACTTACAGTCGGTGGCCATCAGATTGAGTGCCATGCTGGAGATCGACAGCTTCTTCCCGGACGCGGAGTGGATAACTGAAGCTTTGGGCAAATACAATGGAACTTCCGTTGTGTTGAAAAGCCGCAGGGTTCCCCTTTCCCTGGATCTTCGTGACATAGTCAGCTATTGTGGCAATCATGTCCAAAGGACGGTTATGGCCAAAAAGGTGGTGAGCGCAAGTCCACAGGACCAGAATGACGAGAATAAGGAGAATCGGGAACCCACACCCGAACCCAGCCAGGAGTCAAAACCACAAAAGTATCGCTCAATTAGGGAAGATCGTATGAGGATCAAAAAGATGCCGGTTCTTTGCTACAAGGAGGCTTTGCGTAGACTGACGCCCCTCAAGAAGTTCGCCCTGATCAAGGAGAACCATCAGGCCTTCGGACTTCTTACCCAGCTGGACAAGGTCTTCATCTCCGGATCAAAGAACGGCAAATCCCCGAAATAGAAGTTATCAGGTATACCTTTTATATATACCTATTAATATTGAAAAGTGTCATTATCTTTCATTGTTTATTTGCAGAAGAATTGAATATATTCCTTCAAAATTGCATGTTATATTTTTTTTTTAATTTTTTACTTATATATATAAAATTTGGAATTCAAGTTCCCTCTTTTTTCATATGCACATCCTTTATTTGCAGAATTTCCAGAGCTTTTATACTCTTTATTTAAAAATTATAAATTCCTTTAAAAGATTCAATATTGCAAAAGATATATTTCCATAGGCTTTGTCGGAATTATTTTTTATATCTTACTTCACTTTAATATTCCAATATTGAGTTCCCTCTTAAAGCACAACTCAGTTCAAAGAATATCCGATTAGGTTCCATTTAATCAAGGGAAAATGTCTTAAGATGTATCTGCAACTAGAATGTACATTTAAAGCGTTTGGAGGAGATATACTCCGGATACATGTAGCAAGTCCCCAATCGTTTTTGTGGGGGGTGGGTCCCCCGGGTCTTTGACCAGGTTACATAATCGCCTGGCACTTCTCCACCGTGGCACTGGACACAATCAGCGCTGAAACTTATCGTTCGTCCTCTAAAACTTTATACGCGTCCTGGACGGGCAGGATGTGGGCGGCGGCGGATGGGGACGTAGCTGGAAACGGAATGACCCGCGGCGCTGGGAGTTGGAGTTGAACGTGCGTGGAGGAACTTCCGTGAGTTGGTGAGCTGGTGAGATGAAAGCCGGGTGCCCTCTAGGTGCTACATCAATTCTGCGATGGCTAGAGCACCCGGAGGCGGAGCGGCGAAGGGTGAACGAAGGGCAGAGGATGCCGACAGCACAGCATCCCAGCTAGGGACCTGGCGCTTGCGGTGCCACGAGGTGGACACTCGCTCACGTACACCAGGTACAGGTGAGCATGTGTGTGCAGAGAAAGAAAAGGTGTCGATATCGATTTTGTGTG
Source organism: Drosophila setifemur (assembly GCA_021224005.1). NCBI lineage: Eukaryota > Metazoa > Arthropoda > Insecta > Diptera > Drosophilidae > Drosophila > Drosophila setifemur. The sequence continues at coordinate 15,870,577 of JAJJHY010008789.1, forward strand.
CCCTAATGGTGCCATTAGGGCACCAATTCGGAAATATCTAATTTGTTGCATATCCATCATCTTTAAGTGCCTTTTAGTGGTAGTTGTGTAGTTTATGTGGTAGTTGTGAAATAGGAATTCACTTTTTTTTAATGATATTTCCAACTGTATGAAATGTATTTCTATATTTAAATTGTTTAAATTGGTAATTTTTTAGGGAGTATTAAAGCGTATTGAGTATTAAATTTGTAGAACTCGATATCTTGTATTATTTTGAAGGCTTAAGTTATTAATGGCAACTATTATTTAATACCTACTTTAAAATTTAGTAATTGGGTACTGTTCCTAGGGATTACTAAAAAAATAAAAAATAAAATTTTGGATTTGAGGAATTCAAAATTGTCTTTTATATTATTTGGAACACTATTTATTTGAAATAATATCTATAACTTGTATACAAAATACAAATATTAGTACCACTATTTAATTGATATTTATATTATGATTCGTTCATATATTTTACAGAATTTTAGAAATTGATATATGTACAAATATTTATTTTTATATTTTTTTTATTCATATTTGTTGCGTTCAGAAATGGAATGAACATATCGTTGTTAATCCATTAGCATATTAATATCAAGGGTCTCTGTTGTGGAGTTTTTATACGCATTAATTTACTTATTGTATTAATTATTGATCTATTTTTCCAGTGCAATTTGAGGGCTCTACGATTACACAACGGGGACTATGTAGCGCTGGAAACATCGTCATCGCCATCCGTTCTCGATTGCGGCAAAGTTTCGCTCTCCGCTTGCAACCCAACCCTCCGGGGCATCGGGGGCTGGAGCAGCAGCAGCAGCAATAGCAGTAACAGAAGCAACAGAAGTAGCAGAAGCAGGAGCAGGAGCGGGAGAAGCGACTGAAGCAGCAGCAGCAGCACCGGCAGAAGCTTCAGGACTTTCGTTTCAAGGATTTCCGACCGACGTCATCAGACTCGACTGACGGCTCTTGTAGCTCTCGTAGAAAACCTACGAGTGTAGAGTAGGGTTAGGTTCGCAGGGGTCGCCGGGGGATGTGGCTGGGGAATGGGGATTCCCCGATAGAGGTGGAAGAAGCAACATCAATGCAGAGCACAACCACAACAAGAACAACAGCAGCAGAAAACGGCAACGGCTAAGTTGCCCCGACTTTGGCTCAGGTTACTGCCACACGGCTGCGCCCCAAAAACAAAATGTGGAAACCCCAGCACGTTAAGAGCTCTGACATAAAGCCCTGAAAGCGAAATTGCTGTTCAGGGATATACGACGAGCAAAATAACAAAGGGAACCGGCTGTATACCTCGGCAGCTACCTCAATTGCTCTGCCCCTGTTCCTGGGACTCGGTATTCGGTATTGGGTAGTATATGGTAACTACAGAGGATTTGACAGCTGGAGGGCATTCAAAAACATACGTCTCGGGTACAGTTTATGCCGGGCTAAAAGGTGGTGTTCAAGGATACATAAAGATCGGTGGATGAAGGAAAAAATTAAAAACCCAACAGTTGAAGGACTCTCTGGATGATTTATGGACTTCTTATTCTTTTTTTTTACATTCTTCGAACAGGAAAAATAAATTGTTTAAGTTTATGAATAATATTATAACAGGAAAGCTATTTTTTGTATAAATTCTATACCATTTTATTGTAACTATGAAAGGAATTGTTTAGTTGTATTACCTTTCCTAATAAATATCGATTGATCAATTTACTTCCAAGTCTATATAGATTATTGTCATAAACGAAACAATAATAATGTTAACACGATTTAACAAATGTATGTATACATTTCTAATTTTCTAAAGTGCATGTAATTATTCGTTCAGTGGAGCTAAGCTCCTGCTCTTATTAAACATTTTTAAGAGCTTTTTTATTTAACCTGAAACCGCGTGAAATTGGTAAACGTTTTTATTTCATCCCCCGTCCCGGCGGGGGCTTCATTACGTTTTTCCTTTATAAAGGATTTCGCATGGCGTATCCTTTTATGAAGATTATAAAGACTGGCGCTGGGGGCCCTTTTATTTGCTTACTTCTCCTATACAGCGATTCTAGATATAACTTTTTTATTGTGTCAGAATCGACATATCCCAGTTGTAGATGTCCCGGGCCAAACTCCTGCCAACAAGGGTGAGTCTAGCGTGACTAACAGCCGTGCCTTGTTACTGAAAGTTTATTGAGCCAATTTCATCTTTTATATATCAACTTTTCTTTTGTTCAGTCTCGGGCAGAAGCAATATATATATATATTGTGGGCCAAGCACAAAAATAATACCACACTTAAATCTGTGCTTTACCTAAAATCGGGGCTCAAATTACGGTCAATTCCAGAGACCTTTCTTTCGGGTGTTTAATAATCCATTAAATCACTTCTCTGTATCCATTTGCCACATTCCATATATATATATATATATACTAGTATATTTACTCGTTTAATATTGATTCTTTTATCATCCCAGAATCATCACCCAAGCGACCCGACCCCTTCAATCACCGAACATACTATATATGAATGCGAAGTGCGATGCCATAATCGATGGCATTGTATGCCAAATATGAAAGTGTGGACCCCAGATCTGGACCCCATCTCCATCCTCGCTATAGCAACTCTACGAGTACCCATACAGATAAATAGGTATAGATGCGATACAGGGCAGAGGGCGGAAAACGTGAGCAAGTCTCGATTGTGAACTCGTACTTCTTATTTGGGTTGCTTCTATTCCAGACGACGACGACGACGATAATGATGGCCCTTGAGTCGAGGCTCTGGAGCAGTCCTGGTTGCTGTTGTGCAGGCTCTAAAAAGATGATGATAATGATGGCCTGGCCTGGCCCAGCTTCAATTTCACTCTGTCATCCGCTCCCAGACTTTCGTCTTTTCTCGTTTTTGCTGGTCGTTCGAGCTTTCAGTAGATGCTAATCTATCTTTTGCTGTGCAAAAGATGTCGAGCTGATTCGGATTCCCCTCTTTCCGGCGATGCGCCCCGTTTCGACTCCTTTTGGGCAGCCTGCTCGCTATAAATACCAATCCAATCGTCTTTGGCAAAGTCATGTATTGGATTTCATTTCGCTTCGATGATGGTGTGGGCCCCAAATCGATTCGTTTCGCTTTTTCCCGGGGCTGCGAGACGGTGAATCTAGGGAAATCGTTTAATTTTGCTGAATGGTTGCCATACTTGAGATGACTATGGCAAAGATTGAGGATTTTCATAAATAATTCCCATAATCCCAGGGGTTGCACGGTAAATCTTTTGTTTCTGAAAGTAAAACAAATCCATCAAAGGCCTAGCTAATGTAAAGTAAACTTTATTTTTGGGGCACACTGTAAAGAAAGTATTGTTACATATAGCTAAATAAAATCGATCGAAATATTTGTATTATTTAAATCTATGGTATTTGGTAAACGAGTGTAAATTTAAATAAATTCTTCATATACCTTCTGATCAAATTTAACCCGGACGAACGACACTTACACATATTTTAATACAAATCTTTATTATTGCCTTCTAAAGAGGATCCTTGGAGCAGAAATAGCATGCCACCGCTAACTGCAATATTCCATATACTGTTTTTTTTCGGTGTCGATTCATTTTTCAAGGACATTTTTCTAGATTGTTGGAGGGCTCTGACGTGATATTCAAAAACCCCGTTCTCGTCGCCAGTAATGATGCATTTGATGAATGTAGGGTCCTCAGATATATTGACAAACATCTCTTTTCCGACCTCCACTCGAAGTCAACAATTTTCAAGCCCTGTTTCTTTAACTTTTTCGATGTTATCGTCATTAACAGAAGTGGATGGACGACTCGAATGTGGCAAGTTTTCCGATGACTTCACGACCTTCTCTGGTTTCTGCCACTCAAATAATTGTGTTCGTGATAAAGTAAACACCCCAAAAGACTTCTGCAACGATTCCGTAGATGTGATTCCATTGGAAACACAAAATGTCAAGCAAACTCGTATTTTATTTCAATGGTAAAAATTACCAGACAAACTCGTTAACAACATAAAACATAAAAAAGGTTGTACCAAAATCTAGAAATACAAAAAAATGTACCAAAGTAAAACACGATCTATGAATTAATTAAGAAAAATATAATTCGTAATGTTCAACATTTGTTAAATATTCTGTAAGACAACCATTATTAAATGTATTTAATTTTGTATGTACATCTTGTTCATGGAAAAGGTCCATAATCCCTTTAAAGCCTCTGTCACCCGAAGATTGTGTTCAGTCACCAAGAATCCTAGTTTTCTCGATCGTTTGCAGTAATCCTCTTTCCCAGACCCGGGTTCAGGTTTGGATTCCTGAACCCACCACCACCACTGTAGAACGCTGGAAATGCATACGTTGCACCACCGAACCACTGACTATAACACGAGATGTAAAGCCCCGATATGGAAATGGCAATAAACTCGTAGTTGCAGCAGTATTGAGTTCACATCGCATTGCAATTGGGGATTGGGATTACTAAGAGTGTGGCGTCGATAGCGACTGAGGCGTTGCGTCAGCGTTAACTGCGACGGCGACGCGGGCAGAGGCGAGGGCAGTGGCATGGAAGCGAGAATTGAGAATCGGAAAAAAGGGGGGAGGCGCCAACCAGCTGGTTGGAGGAACAGAACGCCACTGAAGAGGCAGAAGGGACAAAGGAAATTACTAGAAAAAATTCAGGTCCCTACGGTGCTTTTGGGTGCGACAGTCGTCGCATAGATACACACTCACACACACACACATACTCGCACATCGACAGATTCAGGCACACCGCCAGATAATCAGACGGACAGACGGACGGACGGAAGGAAGGACCGTCCCTGCAGGCGGACATCACATATAGATTATAGCGCGCACAATGGGAGGACAAGATGCGGCGATACGAGCTTGGAGATATATGCAGTAGAGTACCTACGGCCTCGGAAAACCTGAATCTGGCATATCCAATGGAATCCAGCCAAGGCCCGAACCTAATCACAAAAGGTAATGGGAAAATACTATCTCGGGTCATGGCAACGATTTTTTCTGTTTCGCCTCTTGGGGCATTGCAGGGGGGATTGGGGATGTGGGGAGCGGGGGTCGTAGACTGTTACGATGTTCAGTTTGGTATAATACATAACCATAATAAATTCAATGGCTAAATCCCCGCATCTGGCTCTCCAGGAAAAGGTCATAATAGATGAGCTTTGTCGAGCTCTGAGGGAGAGCGCGGGCGCTCCTTCCATTCCACAGTGGAACTCAGCTAAGGGAGTCCTTTAATTGTGCATTAAAAAAGATTGTGCAAGTTTAAGATACTTAATTTATTTAAAAAGAATTTTTATCTAATTTATGGAGAACTTAATCTTCAAAATAATATTGTGTAATTATTTATTTTATTAACATTATTGCAATACAAAAATTGATGAAGATAACTTTTTATACGAGTATTCAAAATAGTACCACACTAAATTTAATATTTACTAATAAAAGGTTAAAAAAATATATTTTTTTAAATATAAGATATTATGAAATTATAGGTCCAACATAAATTGGTTTAAAAATATAAATGAAAGTATTTACAAATATACCTTGAGCGATTTTATTTTTATTATTATTAAATAAAATTATTTTCTTAGTTCAGCTTTGAGTTTTTACATTAAATTAAATGTAAAATATTTAAGACTAAATCCCGGGCACTAAAAAAGTTCACCTTAGGGAAATCGAACTGTAAAATGCTTAATCGTTAGAAGCTATGGCCACTTAATTTGACCAACTTGGGGGCAATTCCAATCTAGAGATGTTCGCCTGTAAATAGGTATATAAAGATATGTGCGTGTGCTGGTAGTGCTCCTATACCTCTATTCCTATTCCCGGGCTCATAGCAATCACTTGGATTCGGAGTCATGATGAAGGCAAGTAAAAGGAAAGGTCATTTTCTTCGATGCTCGTTCAGTTCGTTTTGCGAAAGGTTGCCAAGGGCTTACCCCTGCCCCTTCCTGGTCCTCACCTAGCCGGACAACGGACGACCGCAAAAGCGTTTGGAGAAAAGTTTCCTTCGCTGGCCAGTGGCTGGCGTTATACTATAATAGAGCTGGGTCCGAGTCGAGTCGAGTCATCGTCATCGTCATCGTGAGGCATCCGAGCAACCGAGGAATCCCGGAGTCCCCAAGCACACAGAACAGCCCAGAAACCACCCGTTGGCACCACCCGCCGCCGCCGCCGCCGCCGCCGCCGCAGAGGTTGATGCTGTGGTTTTATACCTTTTCCAATACTTTTCTGCTCTATGTAAACGCAGACAAGCACACATCTAATATCGTATATATATAAATATTTATATATGCGGGATATACTCGTACATATAGAATGTGTGGTGCGATATTCCACCACCGAAATACACACAATCGCTTTGATCCCAGCCGGAATATGGAATGGAAGGGAACCCGACCCACAGAACCCAAACCGGGCATTATCCATTTGTATCTCGGACTGGTGTTAAAACTAATCCATCAAAATGCTTTCGAGCTAATGGTTAAATGGTTTTGTTATTTCTACTGCTGCTGCTGCTTCAGCTACCGCTGCCTCTGCCGGCGTCGCTGCCAGCATTTACGAATGTATCCGAATCCGAATCTGAATCCGAATCGGTATCTCAAACCCAGTCACTTACCAAACCGGGCAGCAATACTTCAGGTTACAGCTATATGTTGGTATATATAGATACTTGGCAAGCGCTATATCAGCTCCTCAGCATCTCTAAGATAGCTTTGAGTGTGTATCTGTGTAGGTGCGAGTGTGTGTGTGTGTGTGTTAGTCTTTGGCTTGGAATGGATTTTCTGTACGTGCTTTTCCCCATATATATAGTATATATATATATATATATGTTATAGTTGCCCTGGCACTGCGCTAACGGATGTGCGGCTCAAATGCCTATAATGAATGTCCCAAGAACCCGAACCCGAACCCGAACCCCAGGCATCTCAACATCAACATGAACATCACCATCTCCATGGCAGCATCGGATGCGAATGTCTCACGACTCGCTTATATGGAGTAACCATAAGAAAACTCGTTTAAATTGGCCCGATGCCAGGCCAAACGAAAATTTATACTTACAACCCATTCCATTCGAGTGGACCAAAAGCCAACGAAGATTTAAGATCGTTAGGATTTATGGCATCGGTTTAAGATTACCCCATAAATGTAATCCTAAATTAAGATACATATAATTGTTGAGGTATTTTGTAATTTTTGTTTGATATTTACTATTTTACTATAGTGAAAGATAGCAGATCACATAGAGATAGTCGAAATAAATAGTTCACTATTTCCAAAATGCTTTTTAATTATAAATATACAAAATTCTGTACAAAAATTGGAAGATCAGTAAATATATAGAATAGATTCATAACGTAGATTATTAAATTTTAAAGTTTATAAAGTAGTAAAAAAAGTTCAATTTCCGGAGGGGATAATTTAGAAAATCAGTAAATAACTTTTTGTTGTTAAATAACTTATTTAACCTAGCTGTTAAATAATTCCCCTTAAACAAGGTTCACCCAAATAATGATTATAGAGTCGATAAAGCCAATAATAATACCCGAAAATAGGTATAATAAGCAATGTGTGTATGAGTGTGCGTGTGTGTGTGTGTGCACTCACATGCTAGCTTAGACCGTATATATCTGACTCAGGCATATATACGAGATACCGGAATTCCAAGCGTATTTCGTCAGACCCACTAACCAAAACCACTCGCCCACCTAACTACGAAAAGATACAGATACACATAAACGGGGCGAGATGGAGCCATGGTGATGTGGCGGTATGGAGGTGTGCGGAGTGGTAGGGTAGGGAGACGGTTGCCATAGCCCGGGCTCTACGTAAGCCCGAAAACCCAAAAAACCCATCAAAGAGCTCTATGTACACACGGAAGCCGTAAAACGCACCCCAAAGGTAGGACGAGATGATAGGTTGGGCTTCGGTTGGGATTCGGTTTCGGTTTCGGATTCGGATTCGGATAGGGATTCGGAATTGCTTTCGGAATCGGAAATGGAAACGGAATCGTGTTCGGGGATTCTGCTTGTTCGGGTTTGTCGGGTCTTCGGGTTCATGAAGCCTCTGGCTGACATAGGGATAGAAGCCCTCCTCCCCATCTTACCACCCACAAACCACCCAACACCCACCACCCACCACCCCCTCTGCACCGTCTGACGGATCCACGTTCGGTCGCCTGGCTCCCGCTGTTTATTTTGCACGTCTTGCGCTGACGCTGACGTTGACGCAGGCGTCGACTGCGCAGTCCCTTTAGTAGCAGCGCTGGTACCCTTAGCTATTTCCTGCTAAATCTAGCTTTATAAACATACGTTGTTCTAGTTATAGAAAATTAAATATCCGGTTTATAATAATCTTAAATATAGTTTTTAAAAATCTTAAAAGCTTTAATATTTTCAGATTATCTTTAAATCTAAATTATTTGAATTTTGAATACTCCCATCTAGAGCAAACCCAATTTAGTTATTTTTGTATAATAATCAAACAGCATTTAATGCATATCCTTAACTTTGTAGTCTCCTACTTGTTGAAGTCTTCTTTTAATATTAATTTTTGTAGGAATTCCTTTTAAGAGTAAAAACAAATATTTTCATTTTATAAAATGATATACTTGTATTTTATAATTATATATTTTAACAGATTATAATGTTTTATTTTGTATTTTATTGAAGCTTGTTTTTTAATGGTAAACATTTAATAATCCTTTTTACATAATTTCTTTGGGTCTGACCCTCTCTTGGGATCTCTTTATATAGAATATATGTACAACTGTGAGCTTTATAATAGGAGTGAAAATCGAATTGTTTGATAATGCTGAAAAAACGTACTGTTTATAATATATTATAGCATAAACCTTATTTTTTTGTAGCAACTATATAATACTAAATGAAAAAAATAAAATCAAAATATATGTATATGTTTATTTTATTTATGCTGCCTTTGAAATCAGACAACAGTTTCAATTGCATATATCTATATATATTTTATATATATTATATATATATATATATTTTTTTTTAATGGTGAACATTAAGTAATCCTTTTAACATAACCCTCTCTTGGGATCACTTAATTTCTTTTTAATATAGAATATATGTATATGATAATATGTATTAGTTATTCTCCGAGCTACCCTTGTAATCGGATACAAGTATCCATTGCTATATAGATATATAGATTATATATCTGCGACCTACCTTTGGCATCACTGTTCGAGAGGTGCTTGGCTTAAAGCGCCGTCCTTGCCAACGTCTGCGCTGCCGCTGCGCTGCTTCTGCCTCTGTCTCGGCCACTGCCTCTGCCGCTGTCGCAGTCGCGGTCGCCGTCTCAGTCGCCGCCTCATCGCGCTGGTTGCCTTAGGTTTTTTGGTTTGGCATGGCTTGTTTGGGATTAAATATTTCCTATAGATGGGAAAAACGAGTCGGTCGGGTCGTTCGTCGAGTCGGTTGGCCTGTGGACGTGGACGTGGATGTGGATGTGGTCGATGTCGAAGTGGATGTTGCTAGTTTCGTACACTCCGCTCCGTTTCGTTTGGTTTGGTTTCACTCTGTGCTGAACGTTTGTTGGCGGCGGTTCTCGCAGCGCGTTCCGCAGCTTTACTTTCAGTTTTCCCGAGTCGCGTACCGCGTCGCATCCGAGCATTACTATATAGGAGAGGCTTGGATTTTGAAACGGCTGCACGTGGATATATATCTCCTGCAGGCCGATCCGCGCACGCACACTTGCGATACCATAAGGAAGTGAGTAGAGTTCCATTGTTGTTGTTGTTGTTGTTGCGTCCCACTGTGCGAGAGTGCAATGTTTGTGATGTAAACAAACGGGGTCTTGAGATTCTGTCGCGTCGCTGCCGGCGCCTCTCGTTGTTATTGTTCCCATTGTTGTCCGTTGTACGTTGAGTTGGTGTGATTGTGTGTGTGTGCGTGTGTTTGTGTGCGGGTGTGCAATTAAAAAAGCCGCATTTGCATGCCGCAAAGGAGCAAAGTGTTTGGGTGTGTGTGTTTGTGGGAAAAATCGGCGCTTTTGTTTTTATTTGAGCTTCTTGGCGGCGACGGCGACGTCGGCGCCGGCAGAGCGGTTTGTTTTGGTTTTTCTGTTTGCATTTCTTTGATTTTCGCCGTTTATTTATTTGTTTTTGGTTTTGGAGCGTGTGATAAGGGGACATTGGCCGCCGCTTGGCGCCAATTGAATGGGCGTGCTCCCCGGGTGAGTCCTTGACAAGGCCTTGGCCAAGGACATTTGGAGGGGGAGTGATTGTGGGTGGCTATTGGCCAAATGAAGATGCTTAATTGTTCGTCAATTGTTTAATTGCTGGTCATAAGTCAATGGAAAATAATTAATGTGTTCTCTGTTAAGGCATAAAATAATAAAATTAAATTGTAAAACATTCTTTAATTATTGTAATAATGCTAAATATTAATAAAACAATTTAAAGCTATTATAAAGCTGATTTATACTTATTGATATGTTATTTTTAAAAAATAATTTAAAGCTAATTTAAAGCTTATTTATAACTAATTCAAATATTTACTAAAACTTAAAGATAGATCTGATTGTGCAACAATTACACTTACTTTGACAGCTGGAATAAATGTATTAAATTTCAGCGATAAAAGCATTATTCGATCTCACACTCTCGGCCATCTAAACCTATACAATATGTATATAATGCCCAACATTTGGTATCCATATCTCACATTAATGACCTCATAGACATCAGAACGAGATACAATCATACATAATATGTACATATATGCATGCTTTGGGTATTCAGCATAGTCTGTTTCTTTATTTCCATGGGTAGGTATATCTCCCCTCGAATCTGAACGAACGAACAGACATACAGACACAAATCCGAATCATGCCATGCCATGCCAAGCCATGCTATATAATATCCATTTATGCGCCGCTTAAACCAGCCCAAAAAGGTCCAACCAAACCACCTTGAGATATTAAGATAAATAAGTAAACTCATGCCACAGAGTACCCGGGTTTGAGTCCGACGAAGACGAAGACTGAAAACCAATCGCAAAATTACCTGACATCGTGAACCGAGTGGAAACCCAAAACTACCAGGGGAGGGATGGGGAGAGGGGGGCAGAGCAAGGGAAGATATAGACCATTATAGACAAAGACGGGCAGGAGGATGGATGGATGGATGCTTGGATGGATAGATGCTGGTATGTAGGTAGAATGTAGAAACGAACCGAGCGAGCCAAAAAACCGAACCGGGCAAAAAACTTCCTAGTCAAACAATGGCTGAGATACTCAGATACTGAGATACAAAAGATATGAGGCCAACAAAAGCGAACCCAAACTGAAGTTCAGCCCGGGTTCGGGAACTTTCAAATGGAATGGAATGGTTTGGGTTTGGGTTTGAGTTTGGGTTTCGGTCTGGAACTGAGAACGGAGCATCATCCTGATTGCTCCGAAGATAATGACGCTGCACGAAATTTCACGAAGAAGCCATGAGCAGAAGTAGCAGCGGCAGCAGCAGCAGCAGCAGCCATTAGGGTGAATCTGTGGGAGGGGAATCGGTTGCAGGAGGAACAGGACCAGGACCAGGAGACTAAAGGGGCCAAATCCCCCCGGGGGGCTGGCGAGGGACAACTCTCGAGGCGATTAAGATAAAGTGCCAATCGATATAAGGGAAAGAAAGGCAAGAACGGGCCAACTGAGCGAGCTGAGATGTTGAGATACTCGTACTTTTAGCTACATCCACGTTCACGTCCAACGTCCGCCTCGGATGCTGTATATATATTCACAGTCGTCGCCGAATAAATAGGGGATCTTGATTGTGCTTAAGGAATATTATTTTGATTGTTGTTACCCATGCCCTAAAATTAAGTGTAGGAATATCACTTTTATTAGATATATTTTATTGTAAATATTATTTCAATATTATTTTTATTAATAAAAATTAAACAGGTTTTTTTTTAAATATATTAACAGATCTCTTAAAAATATTTGAGACTAAGAAAAAATAATCTACTATAATTTTGAAAGCCCAACTGGTGACCTAAAACATTCCTATAGATCTCTAATCAAAAAAAAAACATTTTTAAACATTATCCGAATCCCGCTACTATTATTTTAACCGCTGCTGTAGAATATATAGCCTTTCTCAGAGTTTGGAGCCATAGCCATAGCTTGGGCCATAGAGAGCGACATAAAAGGAAATATAAAACCATTTATAAAGCGAGTCAGTCAGGGGAGATTTGAATTGGAATTGATGGTGTAGTGCACTCGACTAAGTCTTGGTGTGAGCTTGGGTGTGTGTGTGTGTGCGTGTATCTATGTGTATATTCGCACACGCACACACACCCACACGCCGAGGAATACCCGAAGCATAGACGAAGCGCAGTCGCGTTGTATGTCAAGGTGCGAGTATCTTCAAGATGGAAGGGTTCTTGGGTCTGATTCGACTGGGTTAGGTTTGGTTTTGGTTTGGTTTTGGTTTTGCCTGGGTTTTGCCTTGGGTTTTCGGGCAGCGAAACTTTGACGCTAACTGCGCTGCTGCCAAGAAGTTTCCGGCGCAAAAAGTTTGCCAAGTTGGGTGAACAGCTGCGTAAGCTGCGGGAAAGAGACGGAAAAACTCTTAGACAGAGACAGAGAGAGAGAGAGTGAGAGAGCGCGATGCAGCGGCGAGCAACCCTTAAGCTCGAAGATAAAACCCAATTCCGTAAATCCGTGTCAACATCGAAGCCAACGGAAGGAAGCGGGTGGCAACAACCGAATTTAACCCCGAGACGTATCTGTGAAATCTGAATTAAATCTTTAGAGAGTTAATCAGTAAATTGCCAAAATACATTAAAATGTTTAATGCTGATCTTTGTCTTAAAATGTTCCTTAAAAAATATTTACTTCATTTCTTAATTAAAATCGCAAACATTTACAAACAACAATACATAAATAATCTTTCCTTTGTTGATCAATTCGGTAATTTCTGTAAGCTTTTGGATTAATATGTATAACAAGATACACAATCCCCTTTCCATATTTCCCTAATTGTCTTAAAAGCTTAGCTTTCAAAAATATAAACAGATGCGCTCTTTCGGATCAATGGGATTTCTAGAAAACGAAGTAGATAAAACCTAATAAGTTAAAGCTAAATTCAGAGGAACACGATTTCCGTTAAGAAAAAGGGGAACGGACATGCTGTTTGTATTAAGTCACCTCTATCTGAACCTCAGGGTACGTGGAGCTGTGCTAATCCAAAGACCGGCTCTGAGTCAACTCGATTTGATTCGGTTTAGTTTCAGCGGATCCGTGTAAATTGCTGACTCAGTCGAGTTGTATCCAAGACCGCAACACTGGGGGGCGTTGGGAATGGGGGCGCGGCAACATCTTCGGCGCTGCGTATCTGCAAGATACAAGTGGGTGTGTGTGCCAATACACCCCGATATGGGGGCCTCGGGTTCTGGTTTTTGTTTTTCGGGTTGTATCAATTTCCGAAGGCGTACGCAGCGCTTCCCCAACTATCATCACTTTTATAGGTTGCTTCAGTCTGTGTATCTGTATCTGTATCGGTATATGTATCCATAGTTGTAGCTACAGCTGTATCTTCTGCCTTCGAACAACTCAACCTCTCGGTCTGTGAGCAGATGCTATTCAAGACCTCGAGGTCGTCTGTCTATATAAGATAGGCCGATATACTTTTATGTGCAAATACATATATATTTATGTATTTGGACTGCCACAATTTGATGAGTCATGTGATTGAACCCCGATAGCTAAACTCGAGCTTGTTCGAAGCTTTCATTTCGCAAATAAAATAGTTGTCCTTCTGGTTACCCCCTGAAAAGCTGATTCATTAAAAAAACGTATAAAGATCGAATTTCTGAGAAACTTTGATCAGCTCCGGGGAATTTATTGATGTTAATCATTGTTTTCGAGTCGGAAAGTACAGAGTTCTCATATTTAGGAAATTCACAGAAATATACAGGCTGAAATTCAGCTGAATTGATTATAGATTTTTTTTTCGATATTTAACGTACGCATTTGAATATACATTTACATATTTTCAAAGTTTTGATCATTTTAATCAATAAAATTTAGCTTTGTTTCCCTTAATTTGGTATTCAATAAATTATCGAATTTTCAGCATATATACAAAATAAAACGGCTTAAATTGGTGTTATATAAAATTATAATACTTAAATACAAAATGTACATTATATTTGATTGTTTTTAATTTACGACAAATGAATATCTTATTTTCTATTCTATAAATTAATAAATTCCATCTTTTTCATAATAAATCATTTATGTTTATTATACAAGTATTCCTTTCAAAAACCGTTGAAATATTTATGTAACCATTTTTTAGTCTTAGAAAACATTTCAAATATTTTTCAAATTCACCTGTTGCCAAGTGTGCTGCCAGATATCTGCATCTGTCTCACAACCTGCCAGGCTGCTAGGGCTGCCAGATGTCCTTGATTGCAACGGTACTTTTGGCAGGCCGAAAATAATAGGAGAGAAAAGCTACAAAAACAACGCACGTGTGGAAAAAATTCGAATTATTATCCCAAATATTTTATTAATTTTAAACCAAAGCCAGGCTAATTAAATCCCCCTCTTTCCGTTGCAGGTACCGGTGGTAATTTTTTTTTTTTTATTTCCCTCCGTTGGCTTGGCGAAGCGTCAGCAACGCCCAGCTCCCAAGGATTTAAGATTCGCGGACTACAGCACTCCCATCCGCAGCCCGAGATGCCGACCATCCGGCGTTGCTGCATCATCGGTTGTCTGTCCAACTCGCGCCAGCACCCCAGCATGCAGTTCTTCGCCTTCCCCCGCCCGGAGAACCCATTCCACAAGCTCTGGAAGGAGGCGTGCCACGCCTCCCTGCGCCGCATTGTGCCGTTCAAGAAGCCGGTGGTGTGCGCCCTGCACTTCGATCCCAGTGTCCTCGGGGGCAGAAGGCTACAGTCGAATGCCTTGCCTACGCTAAGGCTGGAGGTCCCCTCCAATTTGGAGGCCGTGGAGCAGCAGGCAATGGTGGAGGAGATCGAGCGGAGCCGGAAGTGCGCGTACATCAATGCGGTGGTCTACGAGTGGCTGGTGCGGGCCAATATCAATCCGCAGCTGAGGGGCAGCATCACGCATGGGATGATCAAGGACAAGGCGGAGAATGCCAGGCAGGTGATCGGGAGCACCTCGTTCATTGCGGACAACCGCTGGCTGAACCGGTTCCGGGAGACACACCTCCAGGGCTTTGCCCAGAAGCTGGCCGCCAACCAGCTGAAGCCCTTGGGCTCCTCCCTCTGGATACCGGATATAGTGCAGGATCTGGCCCATCTCTTTCCGCCGGCCAGTGCGGAGAGGGTGGCCAAGCTGGAGGAGATGCCCGAGCAGTACATGAACTACATGCAACAGTACGGGGAGTACGAGGAGGACGAAGATAGCTTGGATGTCAAGGAGCAGAGCTACCAGGAGCAGCAGCAGCAGCAACAACAGCAGCAGCATCTGATGTTGCAGCAACAGCATTTGCAGCAGCAACAGCAGATGGGTCACCCGTGGCCACCCTTTCCCGGTCATCCTGGGCATCCGCCGCATCCTGGTTTTGCCAGCTTCAATGACTTCTACTTCGAGCGCCACCAGCAACAGATGCAGCAGCAACTCCAGCAGCAGCAGCAGTTGCAGCAACAGCAGCCGCAGTTTCCGCCATCACTTCCTCCGCAGAGGGAACCCTTCCAACCACAACTGCCACCGAATGTTCCCCCTCAACGGGCGAGTCCCTTCCGACCCGTTCACCTGTCCAAGCGCCCCAAAATGGAGTCAACCGATGACGACGAGGTGCAGGAGATCAACTCCTCGTTGACCTCACCACCGCTACCCCTCGCCGAGTCCACTCTTACCAGCAAGGACAGTCGCAGCTCGAGTCCCAAGGAGCAGAACAACAACAACAGCGGTGGCAGGGACAGTGCCAGTAGCAAGGAGAATGCTCCAAAAGCGAATCTCGGAGGGCTGAGTGGAAAATCCACTCCGGCCTCCACCGCCACCACCATCACCAAGGGGAAGGACTCGCCCGCACCGGTTCCTTCAGCCTCCGCTCCCACCTCGCCAAGGAAGATCTCCAATGGAGCCGCAAGCAGTTCATCCTCCGGCAGCCAAAATGGTCACACATCCCCCGAACCCGAGACAAAACAAACGCTGGAGATGCTGAAGGAGCTGGAAAGCTACACCCAGGCCTTGGAGTACCTCAAGCCTCTGGAGGACTTTGTGCTCATCAAGGAGAACTTCCGGGCGATTGGTCTACTCTCCCAGTTGGAACTAGTGCTCCGCAAGGGGGACAAGGCCACTCTGATCGAGGGCTAGAGCGGGGATTCCATCCAGGGAATCCATTCCAGGAGGAGCAGAAAACACAAATGTGATGATCGGTGTACATATGTATCAAATAGTATTATTAACATCTCCTAACATTAACCGAGTTGTGTGAGATGAGCTGAAAGAAGCTGACTCGCATAAACTGACATTTAAAATATTAATTTATTAATTACAATTAGAAAAAACATTAAAATGGGATTTTAATAAAAAATGTATTTTAATTGGGTGGTAATAATTTTCGGAAAAAGCTAGCGATTTCATTATAACTGAATAATGGATTATTGTTTTTTACTCTCTTTTATTTTAAGATTTTTCTTAATTATTTTAAATCCCTATTTAAATTAAGAAATATATCAAAACATCTTCTGAAAAACAACCGTTATTTGGTGAACTCTGGCAATGCTTTCCCGAAATTAAAGTGACCCTACCACATTTGGATTATCAGCCACTTTACAGCAGGGTCACTCTAAGCCAATGTTTACGTTTTTCAGTGAAAAATCAGGAAATAGTTGCTAAACGAATAGAGATTTCGCTAGAACTAACGTAAAACCGCACAAATGTCCCTGCTGGAGCAGTACGAACAGCAGTATGCGTCGCTAATAGCAGAAATTACGGCCCATATTGGAAGGCTGCAACAGCAGAGCAACAACAGTGAGTTTTGGGGTGGCATATTTTCCCAGGCACGAATGATTAATTTTCCACCCACCCAACGTCAAGGCGAACGGAATGAGCTGTGCGGCAAGATCGATGGGAGTCTGCCGGAGGCCCAGGAACTGCTGGAGCAAATGGGCCTGGAGGTCAGAGAACTGAATCCGGCTCAGCGGAGCAGCTTCAATGGCAAGCTGCAGGTGGCCCAGGCGGAGTTCAAGCGCCTGCAGGTGGAGTATAGGCAGACCAGGGAAAAGCAGCGTGCCCAGGCCAGCAACACATTCACCACCCTGGACTTGAGTGACAGCTACGAGGATGTGTCCATCAGCACGGATCAGCGCCAGAGATTGCTGGACAACTCGGAGCGAATCGAGAGGACGGGCAACCGGCTAACGGAAGGCTATCGGGTGGCTGTGGAAACGGAGCAAATGGGCGCCCAGGTGTTGAACGATCTTCACCACCAGCGTGAGACGCTACATGGAGCCCGAGCCCGCCTCAGGGAGACCAATGCCGAGCTGGGACGAGCCTCCCGCACTCTGAACACCATGATGTTGCGAGCTCTCCGCGAGAAGGTGGTACTCTACGGTGTGGGCGTCTGCTTTGTGGTGGCAGTAGGGGTCAGTCTCTACCTGACCTTTGCCCCCAGCTCCACCAGCTCGGTGACCTTGTAGTTAGCTGATTGATAGTTCGAACCCAGCGGCGAAATAAGTTGACCCATTCCATTTTCAAGAGTTGATTATTTATTGTTTAGTATATTTTACCTTTACGAGATATATATTTTGTGTTAGAAAGCTGAAGACTTACGCACTAAACTACGCTAGGGCGGGTCGGGCAAGTAATCTGCGGATTATTCTCAATCCAATATTACGAATTCGAGTTCTAAGGATAATAATTAGGGATACTTTTTTTGATCTGTTGTATTAGCAGTTCGGAAAGTATCCTAACTTTAGTCTGCTCAGGGTTCTTTTTCTACTTTCTAGCCAATTTCAATAAACATCCTGAGATTCATTCGACTCCCCTCATTTAACTAGTCCAAGCCTCCTTTAAGGATCGACCCACCCTATTTGACGTGTACAAAGTTTAAGTAGTTCCAAGTTTGGCATGATTAATAATCCTATTCTATGACTCGTGTTCGCATTCGGGACGTATTTCGCATAAATTCGAAATCAATATGTATCTAAAACATAGCCAAAAACTGTTAATAAATAAAATACACATCTCTAAAAAATGCATCTCTGCATCGGGCATTGAGCCGGGCTTAGCCAAACTCAATGCTGGCCAACTGCTAGCAGCCGCAGGAGGAGGAGCCCTCCTCCTCGTTGATCGATCCATCTCCCCGGGCACCCGCATCTACTTGGAAGCTCTGCTGCTCCAGGGCCTGCAGCTCCATCTTGGAGCGATTGGCCTGGACAAGTTGCCGGGAGATATCCCGGAACATCTCCTCGACCCCAGCACCATTGCGGCAGGATGTCTTGTAGGTGGCGCTGATCAGCGAATGACACTGCTCGCAGAAGGCCTCCACCTCCTCGTCGCTCACCTCCGGCTCCCGGCCCTCCAAGTCGCTCTTGTTCCCGCATATGAAGATTTTGGCGTTCTCCGCATAGGTCACAATGTCCAGCAGGTGCTGCGAGAGTGAGTGGAACGAGGCGGCATTATCCAGAGCAAAGACCAGGATGGCTCCCTCCGCAAACTTGTAGTACGAGGATGTGACCGAGGCCACCCTCTCCATGCCACCAGTGTCCCAGAGTTGCAGCTACAATTGGGGAACATATATTACTGGGTTTCCACCGCACACATACCGATACACACCTTGATCTGCTTCCCATTTACGCTGTACTCCCGATCAATGTGATCCAGTCCCAGCGTGGATTTCCTGTCCGTATCCGTCACGAAGGTGTCGGTGGCAAAGCGACGGAACAGGGAACTCTTGCCCACGCCATAGTCGCCGCAGAGGATCACCTTTTGCTTGGGTATGCGCACCGTGGCCATGGTTTACTACAAAAAGATTAATCCAATTACACTTTTCCACCTCCAGACACAAAGAAAACAACAACAATAAAGCCAAAACAGCTGTAGCCGAAGTGTTGCCACTCTTTGGAATATTATCGATTGATAGTTGGATATTTTTTATCGAGTTTAAAATACAAGTTTTTATCACTTTTTTTAGTTGCTTTTTTGTTTTTCCCTAAAATATTATATTATTAGTAGCTATGTAGTCCAATGGCTATGAAATTCAACCCGTAACTTTACTAAATAAAGGAGGTTCGAGGATAACCTCTCTCTATAATTTATAAATAAAAAGTAATCCATGAAATAGGCAACAATTTATTTATTATTTCACACTCCTCGATTTAATCAAAGTTAAATAACTAACACCCCCTAAAATGCTATCAAGAACTAGTTCAAATCAAGACTTGCGATTTGATATTGATACAGATAATGGTTTCTCCCTTTAAATAAAGCCAGAAGCCGCACTATCGCCTGCAGTCGAAGATGTCGCATTTGCTGGTAACATTCTTGGCCTGTTTTGCGGCTTTGGCCCAGGGTGAGTGCCGTAAATCAAGGTGCTATCTTCCAAATCGAAGGAACATGCGGCCATAAATGTGGAGCTATCTGTTAAGTGACTTCTCTACCGTAGGCAAACCCGGCTACGGTCCCGGGGAGCAGGACTGGGGCTACGTGGACGTTCGTCCCGGTGCCCACATGTTCTATTGGCTCTACTACACCACGGCCAATGTGTCGAGTTTCACGGAACGTCCCCTGGCCATTTGGCTGCAGGGTGGTCCCGGTGCCTCCTCCACGGGCTATGGTAACTTTGAGGAACTCGGCCCTGTCGATCTGTACGGCGATTGGCGCAGCTGGACGTGGGTGAAGGACATGAACGTCCTGTTCATCGACAATCCCGTGGGCAGTGGCTACAGTTATGTGGACAATACGGCGTTTTACACGGCCACCAATAAGGAGATCGCCCTGGATCTGGTGGAGCTAATGAAGGGTTTCTATACGATCCACCCGGAATTCGAGGAGGTTCCACTGCACATCTTCTGCGAGAGCTACGGCGGTAAGATGGCTCCGGAATTCGCCCTGGAGCTGTACAATGCCATTCAGCGGGGTGAGGTGAGGAGCAACCTCACTTCGGTTGCCTTGGGTGATCCTTGGACCTCGCCCATCGACTCCGTCCTCGCCTGGGGACCTCTGCTCAAGGAACTGGGCATTGTGGACCACGACGGATACAATGCCATTCAGGAGGCGGCCAACTTAACGGCCCAGCTGGTGGAGGAGGAGCGTTGGATCCAGGCCACCTATCAGTGGGGCAACACCCAGTGGGAGGTGATGAAGGCCTCCAAGGGAGTGGACTTCTACAATGTGCTGAAGGTGACGGAAGGCGGTCGCTTTCGGAGGCATCTAGCTATGGGTCCGGAAGGTGGGTTTCGGTTGGATTGGATAAGTATTTGTTATATGTTATATTCTCTTTCAGAACGCCTCTACCGCACCATGGTCAAGTTCGATCTGGACGAGGATCGTGACCAGCTGCTGCAGGATCTGATGCGAGGACCCGTTGCCGAGACCCTGGGAATCCCCTCCAATGTGGTCTGGGGATCGCAGAGTGGTAGCACCTTCGACATCCACCGCACCGACTTCATGAAGCCCGTCATCCACATAGGTGAGATCCATTATTGACCAACCAATTCACATGTGTCTGTTACATGTCTTTCTGATCCTTAGTGAATGAATTGCTGGAGAATACCACCCTGAAGGTGGGAGTGTTCTCTGGTGGCCTGGACCTCATCTGCGCCACTCCCGGCACCATTAACTGGATCGCCAAGCTGGACTGGAGCAAGAAGGAGGAGTATCTGGCTGCTTCACGAAACGCCATTACCGTGGATCGCATTCTGGAGGGCTACCAGAAGACAGGTGGCAATTTCTCCATGTTCTGGATCAACCGGAGCGGTCACATGGCCCCAGCAGATAATCCTGCGGCTATGAGCCATGTTCTAAAAACATTCACCAACTTTGGTTAACTACGAAATAAACTGAAATAAATGTGGGTGCAAAAATTGCAATTTATGTTTGATTGTTGCGAAAATATACAATTAACTAATTTGGGTTAATAAAATTATAAATGGGAACTTTATTTAAATTATTCTTTAGTTAACACTAAATAAAAACTGAGGTCACAGTGGCTAAAAATATATTGGGTTAACAACAACTGCTTCCTAATACCCTTCAGCAAAAAACAAAGATTAAAATAGATTCTTTGAGGCATTTTCTGGTATCTTATAGATATGTCACTTGGGATAAACTGCAGCCTGGACAGGAAAATCTTTGGAAAACCCAGTCAAGATAAGAGTGCAATCTCTGCCTTGATTTTCAGGAGGAATAAAATTCATGACAGCCAAAAGTCGCCAAAATGGACAAGTGTCCGAACTCCGTCAACGGTGTTAGTTAATTACTATCAATTATTATTAATATATACCCGATAACGAATAGAATAAAAACAAATAACAAATTGGGCTAAAAATATATTAATATATAAAAATACTGCCTCCTAATGCCCATCAGCCAAGACCAAAGTGTCCTCGAGGCATTTTCTGGTATCTTATAGATATGTCAATTGGGATAAACTGCAACCTGAGCTGGAAAACCCCAATCAAGATAAGAGTGCAATCTCTGCCTTGATTTCCAAAAGGATTAGAGACTCTGAGACTCAATTTATGACACCCAAATTCGCCAAAATGGACAAGTGTCCGAAAGAAGGCAGAGAAGCCATGTCATCGAAGGGCCATAAATACTCGGCAAACATTGTATGCTTTCCCCGGCAGAAGATTACGAATATAGACAGGTGTGTCAGGTGCTGGTCACCTCAACTCACCTTAGTTTACCTTACCAGCGATATCTGGGAACGAGCGGCGATCAGAAGGCAGTGGAACTGCCAAGAGTTCGGTTGGTTTTGGCTTCTGGTGGAGTTTCTATATTGGAGTTTGTGGCAAATTGGTGCAACATGGCCGGACGGGTTACAATCACAGTTTTGGTTCTGTTGGCAATCGCTGGCTTCAGCTCCGTCACCGGTAAGTTGGCCAGCTAATTAATATTCCCATCAGGATTGGCCCAAAAGGTGTTAATCAGCGAGAAAGTGTTCCAAAGCCAAATTCTTTTGTGGGAAAAATGGTATTTGGAATGTTGTCTTTAGTTAATTTACACTATTTAATGCTATTTTTATAAATTATGTAAAGTTAATAATCAAAATATTTATTTATTTATTATTATATTATTTATTTCGAAATCTAGATCTTGATCTTACAAAATCAGTTAGAAATACTTCAATCTCAAGCATTTAATTAGCTTTGGCTATCAGCTTATCATCATTTATGGCAAAATTCAATCTAGAAACTAAAATATCAATAATAATTAACCTTATCTAATTACTAAGAAGATACTTGACATTATTTGATATAAATAAAAGGTATTGATTGAAGTGATTGAAGTGAAGTGTTCTGAGGGATGCAATAGTTTTAAGGGGAAGCAATTTAATTTTTAATTTCTAAATAACTCTTTAACATTCCTTGGATAAGAATTCAATTACCAATCTTAAAGTATCTTTATACACAAACAAAGAGTTTTTTTATTATTTAAAGTTCTTTCCGACTCCCCAAACTTAAGCATTAAATTCTGAATTATTTATTTCCGATCAGCTCGCAAGGGTTACGGATCCGGGGAGCAGGATTGGGGATTCGTGGATGTGAGAACTGGTGCCCATATGTTCTATTGGCTCTACTACACCACGGCCAATGTGACGAGTTATACGGAGCGTCCCCTGGCAATTTGGCTTCAGGGTGGACCCGGGGCCTCTTCCACCGGTTATGGTAACTTCGAGGAGCTGGGTCCCCTCCAGCTTGATGGCAGTTATCGCAGCTGGACGTGGGTGAAGGACATGAATGTAATGTTCATCGACAATCCCGTGGGCAGTGGATTCAGTTACGTAGATGGATCCTCTTACTACACGACCACCAACAAGCAGATCGCTCTGGATCTGGTGGAGCTGATGAAGGGCTTCTATGCGAATCACCCGGAATTCAAGACCGTTCCCCTTCACATCTTCTGCGAGAGCTATGGTGGAAAGATGGCTCCGGAGTTCGCCCTGGAGCTGTACTACGCGATTCAGCGGGAAGAGATCGAGAGCAACTTCGTGTCGGTTGGTTTGGGAGATCCTTGGACCTCGCCAATCGACTCGGTGCTCTCCTGGGCACCGTTCCTCCTCCAACTGGGCATTGTGGACCAGGACGGGCATGACAAGATCGAAGCTTCGGCCCTGCGGACCAAGAGCCTCGTGGACAGCGAGCAGTGGACCCTGGCCACGCTGCAGTGGAGCTCCACTCAGTCGGTGGTGTTGAGAGAGTCCAAGGGTGTGGATTTCTATAATGTGGAAACCCCCACTTTGGGTACACAATACCAATTGAGGGCCCGCGAGGATATGAGTCCAGAGGGTAGGATATTTGATTAATTTTGGAAATATTTATAATTTATTATATCCTTCGGTAGAGCTCATGTACCGCACTCTGGTGAGGTTCGACGTGGATGAGGACCGAGACAAGCTGCTGGATGATCTTATGCTGGGACCCGTCACCGAGGCCTTGGGCATCAATACCGGAGTCAAGTGGGGCGCCCAAAGTGGAACCACTTTCTCCAAGCTCATGGGAGACTTCATGAAGCCCGCCGTCGATGTTGGTGAGTTTTTTAGACCCAAAACGAAATTCTTCGCTAATCTTAGTATATTAAGTTTATGCCCGTTATTCTTAGAAAACATTATAAAAAAAAACATAATTAACATATCAAAACAAATTTCTATATTTAGTGGGAGAACTGCTAAACAACACCACCGTCAAAGTGGGCGTGTTCTCCGGTGGACTTGACTTGATTTGCGCCACTCCAGGTGCCGTCAATTGGATCGAAAACATGCAGTGGGATGACAAGAAGTCCTATCTGTCCGCATCCCGTGTGGGAATCACCGTGGACCGAGTCCTGGAGGGATACGAGAAGACGGCCGGAAATTTCAGCATGTTCTGGGTGAATCGGGCTGGACATATGGTGCCTGCCGACAATCCTGCTGCCATGTCCCATATTCTGCGTCATTTTACCAATTTTGGTTAAACCGAAAACCAGCATAATTCAGAATAAAGATTATTTCAAAACAAACTCATTTTATAAATTATTTATATGAATTCCATTTTTCTTTTGTAAACAAATGAGATTATTTGATAGAGATATGAACATAAATACATATGTATGTACATGTTTAGATTTCGTTCGTTGTTTGTAGCTATATTATTATACATACATACATATGTACATTGTACATAGCTACTATCAATGAATTTCTAAATTATTATTTAGAATACAGTCAATCAGAAAATTATGTATACGATATTTAAAAGGCTGAAGGAACACATTTTATATACTCAGTTATACATAAGTATGTATGTACGCATGTATGTTCTACTAACTGAAAATAATAACGAAAATCTTGAAAATATTTAATGAATTATAAACATATTCTTTTAAAATACATATTACACATTTTATAGTTTAAATTCTAATGGCATTATATTTGTATTTATTGATGCCAGAAGGTAAAATTGCTCATGGAAATTGCTTATTGAAATAGTCCAGATTTTAATATAATTGATGAAGATCTCTGAGATCCCTTTCCATTAAATATTAATAATAATTTTGGACAAAATCGCCATCTCAGCACCTGCGATCGCTCGGCGGCGTTGCCACATCGCGGCAGTAACAGTAAAGTTGTCGCATGCGCAAAGCAACCCTCTCAGTTGCACTCACACACACGCACGCAAGCTCTCCCACAAATACAAATGCCACCCTCTCTCCGGGTAGCTGCCTACCGCTAACGCTCTCTTTGTAGCTGTCCACGCTGCGCATGCTACTCGCGGGAGAGCAAGAGGGCGGGAGGGCAGCAAGTGTGTAAAGAGAGGAGGGGAGGCAGCGCGCAGGGGAGAGCGAGATAGCGGCGAGGCAGCTATTTTCGTATGAACCGTCGTCTAGTCAACGTCGAAATCGGAAAACTAAAGCAAAAATTGCACGCACCGCGCGTTTGGAAAATCGCTATCAGCCCGGGAACTAAACTAAACGAAACGAAAACCCTTCAAAAAATCAAAGCAAGCACGGAAAAAGCGGAAAGGAAAAGCCAAGTAAAGCGAAAATGACGAATGACTTTTGAATGAGGCGACGTTTTGCTGGCAGACAACGCGCATAATCGTAGCCATCTCGCACACACTCGCAAGCACACACACACGCCGGGGAGGGTGTGCGTGCGGGAGAGAACGAGCAAGTGGGCCGAAAAGGGGGAGGTGGGCAAGAGTACAACAACAGTAATACGAAAACAAACACAAATTGCCGTGTAAAGCGAAGGAAAACGCAAACAATGCGAATACGCGAAAAGCGCAGGCTGCAGAGGGAGCAAAGGGAGCAAAAGGAGCAGAAGGACTCCTCAAAAGCTGAGGACAAGAAGGGCAAGGTAAGCCACAGTACGAATTCCATACAGCGAACTTTATACCTTATAAATGTTTTTTTAATTGTTTCTATACCGATTATACACCGATCGTTCCTATTTTAGACTATTTTTGTATTGCTATTTAATATGTCAATTTACAGTCATATATATTGATCAAGAAAATATTCATATTATAAAGAAATATGTCTGTTTTCTATCCGAAAATAAATTAATAGTCTAAAGAACTTTAAAGTTAATTCTATGATTTTTTCCTTTAAATGTGTAAATTCCAATTCCATAATGTATATTATATATTATAATGGTTCGTTTCATTGAATATCTACTGTATTTGCAAGTGTCTTGATAACCATATGTACATATGCAGATAATATATACATATGAGCAACTATGATAAAATTAGATATTTGTTTTATAGTAATTCTTAGATTGAACAATAGGTATATTACTTTTTTTGAATAGCAGCACAGCAAATATGATAAAATTAGAAATTACTTATATAGTAATTTGTTTAATTGTTATCTTTTCTTTTGTATGCTGGTTTGTCCAATTGAAGTTTGACTGTATTTTCAAGTGCCGTGTTGTAACCATATATTACCTTTTTTTTGTATCACAGCCCAGTGACGTGGAGGTTCTCACACCAGCTCCTGCGCCTGCGCCTGCACCTGCTCCACCACCACCATCGACGACGACTGCACCGGGACCAGGACCCTCCACACCCATCCTGCCGGCAGCCGAGAAGGTGGCCTTCGACAACCGCATCAAGCGGAAGAATGTCCTGGCGCTGAACGAGAAGGTGGCCGCTTTGCGGGAGTACGACAAGTTGCCGGTGTACAAGCATGTGGGTCGGCTCTTCAACTGCAGTCCGGACCAGATCAAGAGGATCGTGCAGCAGCGCCAGGAAATCCTTAATGCCTGGGAGCAGCGAACGCGAAGGACGGACTCCAGGACCATGGAAACGAAAACCGTGCGGGTCTCGATGCTGGGCAAGGCAGTTTACGATTGGATAAGACGCATGATGTACTACAAGGACTTCAGCATCTCCGACGGACTGATCCAGAAGATGGCGCTGCAATTCAAGAGCTCCATGGGCCTGAACCACTTCTTTCCGCACCAGGAGTGGTGCGACAAGTTCCGGCGCACCTACAGCATCCATCACAGCGACACGAAGCAGCTGAACATCGGCTACACGCAAGGATACTCCGTGCAGATCAAGGATATTATCAAGGACGTCATGTCGGAGTGTATGCCGGAAGGTGGTCCGCGTACCGAAGAGCAAGTCCTTGACGAGGCCAGCTTGGGCAGTCCGCTGAGCAGCAACCCGCATAGTTGCGATGGCGAGGAGGATGATGAGGAGGACGTGGATGTGGACGGTGGCGATGTCAGCGATCGGGAGGATGACCCCGAGGAGGAACGGGACGTGAAGCCCACCCAGAGTGAACTCAATCTGGCTAGAGCTCTGCAACCCTTGCCCCAGTTGGTTAGATTGCCGCTGCAAACGAATGCCCTGCCCGGAACCTCACAGAAAGTGCTCCTGGCCACGCCCATTGTGCCGAGTCAGGCGGCTGGAGGTCCGGCCCAGCCCATGACCATGACCATTATACCTCTGGCCACCCTCGCCCAGAGCATAACCCAGATTCCGACGCCCCAGCAGCAGCAGGAGAAGGGTCCTGTTGTGCCCCCGCCCAAGCTAGAGATCAAGCTGGAAAAGGACATCAAACCAGAGCCCAAGGATCCCGACGAGGAGGTGGAGGCGGAGCAGCATTTGCCACAACCACAGACCAAGGAAGTGGATCAGGCCAAGACGCAGAGCACCGAAGACAAGGAAATTGAAGCCCTGACAGCAGTTCGAATCAAACAAGAACCCGAAGCTGAGCAGGAAACGGAAATGGAAACGGAGCAGGAGCCCGATGAAGATCTCGACGAGGATGGAAACAATGGCCGCTCCAGTGTCACCTCGCTGGCCGAGGTGTTGGCCGCCAATGTGGAGGACGAAATGGAATATATCGAGCGGATGCGACAGCACAAGATGAGTTCGCCGCCCCCCATTGGAAGGCCGTCGAACTCGCGACGTGGCACCAAGCGACGCATTGAATCCGCCCACGATACCAACAACAACAACGGCAGGACGGCCAGTGGAGAAGCCAAAACCGGAAGCGGATCCAGTGTCATCAGCAGCACCGATGCCCGCAAGTACCTGAAATTGCTGGAGGAATTCGCTTTGCACAAGGAAAACTACCGCCTGATTGGACTCATTACCAGGGCCGATGAGGTGATGCGGGAAATGGACGACGAGTAGGATAAGGTGCAGGGAATAACAGCAGCAGCCAAAGAGGAAACTGTAACATCTCGAAGATGCGGTTCGGTCGGATGCAATCAATCACTAGATGTAAGGAACTTAATTTGTAGACGAACCAAATAAACGCAATGGAAACCAAAAGCAGAGCACCTAGGGGCTGCAATCTCGGCATGAAATCAGTCAATGCAATGGGTTACAACTGGGGTCAGGAGAATAGGTTTTAAAAAAAAAAATAATAATTCTAATTAGAGGGTAAACTATTATTATTTTTGTTTTGTTTTTGATTAATACTTTTTTTCGAATTTGTTATTGCGTTTTAACATTTGTTATTAAATTCTAAAAATAAGTTGTCTTTCCAAGGAACGTGAACAAATATTTTTTTAAATCATGGTTACAAAAATATACATAGTCTTAAGTACCCTATTCCCTTGACCTCAGGTGTGCCATTTCACAGATATAGTCTCTCATTCACGGCCAGTCGTCTAAATATACGCGCTGCTGTTCCGTTCTTTTGTTTTTTTTCTTTGCACGAGAGCGCATGTCTGCCCTTACCGGCTGCCTCTTCTTCTTTTTCCCCCGCTCGCATTCTCACACGCGCGCTCACACACACACGCACACATACTCGCACAAAGTTCGCAAGAGAGAGAATGGGTTACAAACACAAGCAAGCAAAGAGGTCAATCATTCAATCGCAATTACAAATGGAAAATTCTCCGAGCATTGGAATTGTTTTTGTAACTGGAACGAAATTACTTAGTAAACACAGCGCAGTTCGGTGGATTTGGGTGCCTCGCAATCTTGATTGGGCAATCTTGAATGGAAAAAAAGCAAACTGAATAAAATGAAATGCGCATGTCTGCCATTAGTTTGAATTTCTGTTGCTCTCGCACAAACAAACCACAATATTTTGGGGTTCTCAATTGCATTTAACTATTTTACATATTTTACATACCTGGAAAATAAAATATATTTCAGAAAAACATTTTATGCCCCTTACTTTAACTGAAATTGAAAACTGCGCATTTTGTTTGATTGATTGGCTTTGTTCAGCTGTGTGCTTGTGTGTGTGTGGGTCAAAGAGAGAGAAAGAGAGAACCAAACAAAAACAAAACACACATTCAATTGAATGCCAACTAATCAATCATTCAATCGACACACGCACGCATACAGGGGCGCACGTCGGTTGGCGTCAATCCATCAGGCAGTCAGTGATTGGCGCTTGATGGGAGAACACCGGTCGCCAGTGGTGGAAATATATATGTATATATGAGTGTGTGTGCATATATATCCGGTTTACAGGGTATATTTCAATATTATTTAGCGCGTGTTGCCCAACACTGAATTGGGATTCGTATTTGTTGCGGTATTTCGAGGGAAGAGGCTGACTGGTAAACAAAAAACAGCTGATTGGCTTGGCGCAAAACTAGGGAGAAGGTAAATATTTAATTAAAGGAAGTTAGGTTATTGTTTTTGTAGAGAATTTAATTTTTAACTATTCTTTAAAAAAATATGCAAATAGAAGAAATGAAATCTCCTAGAGTTTATTTTAGCAAGCCACGGTTTTCGCATCAAATCATAGTGCCAATAAATAATAAATTGAAAATTAATTTAAATTTAATTTAATTAAAAATATAATTTGTATATAGATGGCGAGCGCCCTGCCGGATCGTTTTAGTGCAGGCAAAAGACAGTTCTGGCGCGAGTTCCTGGCCCTTTATCAGGGAATGCCTGAGTTGTGGGACGCTCATCATGTCAACTACCGGAACAAGGAGCTGAGGAACCGGGCGTATGAGCTCCTGGAGGCCAAGCTCAGGGAAATCCAGCCGAACGCCACCCGCACTGAAGTGGGAAGGAGGATCAATATCTTCAGGACCAACTACCGGCGCGAACAGATGCGCATCCTCAAGCAGAAGGAACTGGGCCTGCACTCGGACCTCTGCAAGCCCACCCTCTGGTTCTACGACTACATGGGCTTCCTTCTAACCCAGGAAACCTTCCAGCACAGGACCAGGAAGGGTCGGACGTCGGTCAATGGGAGGGAAAAGAGTGGGTTCCGGTTGAACAAAGAGGCAAGACAAATTTCATATGATTAAATCCGAGATTATTAATAATCCTCCTTTATCTTAGATGTCCTTGGATCCATCGGACAGTGTGGCCGATTGGCCCATGAAGGAAATTAACCCCGCAAACTATCTACCAGAGCCACCTGCAATCCAGCAATCCGAAGATTGCTCCCTGCTTAGTCCAAAGATTGAGATACTGGAGCCGGAGGAGGGGAATACAACGAATGGATTGGGAAACAGTGATCTCAAGGCGGAGGCCGATGAAGGGGATACTTCGGAAAGCAGAGTGCATCCACCGACAGGAACCGGAAACGGAAGTGCGATTACCAGAGGTCCAGGCAATCCAACCCTGAGCGAAGCCTCCGAGGTGCTGGCCCGATCTTGGGCCATTCAATATGAGGAAATGTCATCCACGCAACGCATCCTGGCCAGAAAGGCCATCGCAGACATCCTGTTCGAGGGCTGCATGGGCAATCTGCGCATAAATCGGGGAGAGCCACTAAGCACCGTGGGCAATCATCGGTAATCCTCGAAAGAAGTGAATAATTAGGAAATTCCCGCAAAGCAACGAAAAATATTCTGCACTCCTACAATCTATAAACTATTTAAGACCTTGTATTAATACACACAAAATAGTTGTACAAAAAACCAGGCCATAATTATTATTTTTTAAACAACTCAATTCAAACTTTAAATAATAATTTCTTAAGTTTATTCTTGCCCTGAAATTCCATAAAATAAAATTAGAGTAATCAATACTAGACAAACATTCACAACGAATTAAAAACAATACAAATACCAACAAAAAAATTAAATTATTTAAAAATAAATAAATGCAGTTAAAAATAACATTTACATGTTTTTGAAATATGTGTTAAATCATCTCTGAGATCAATTTAAATTTATGTTTTGTGTGACCATTAGAAGGTATAAAATAAATAAAAAAATTAAAGATACCAAAAATGTACCTAGAAAAAGGTATATTTTAGTATATTTCATATAGTTATGTGGTATATTCCATAGGACAAATAGCTGTCACACTAAAACTTAAATTGTTTGTTTCTGTTGATGATCCTTCGTGATCCTTTACATTGAAGGGTATACCTATCTTGTGATTACGTGGAAACCAGAGAAAGGATGTTGAAGATTTCTGGATGTTATTGTAGTTGGAATACTTTTAAACTTTAACGACCAACCCAGCTTGTGGTCAACAAAAGAAAATAGCCTTTGGTTGTGACATGTGGTTGACCTTTACCTTGAAACAAACTGCTTGTAAGTAATGTTAATATCATTGGAACAATCTGCTTACTAGGGCTTACTAATTCTGGAGTTTTCGATTCACAACAGGCCATTGATTCGTCACACAATTCATCATATTGATGATGCAAAAGTGCAGTGAATTGGGCAAAAACTCCCTGTAAGTTGGCTGAAATATTCAATTGTGTTATCCTTGCCTGACATCCTTCTGTCATTTGCATCCCAGGGTCTGGCAGCACTTGCTTCGCTTTGGTCAGAATTCATTGAAGGTCAAGAAGGGCCCGAATGGCCATTTCTTGGATCGAAAATGCCAGGATGCGCTGCAGAAGTCGCTACCTAGCGAGTCCTACGACCAGTTGATGGAATGGGTGGCTACCTGGCTGAATAGCCTGAACGCGAAAGACGCATTGTGTCATAAAAAGAATGCTCAAGCGGAGTCCGCAGCAGAACCACCTGTAGCGCAGCCAACGATAGAAGACACAATGGAGTCTAGGACCTGTGAGAACCCGGCCGTTGTTGACCTTTGCAGCGACGAAGAAGGTGGCGAATTCATCGACGACGACACCTTTGACACCGAAAAAGTTCTCTCCAAATCCTCGCTGGTCATCCACGACGACGAACTGGGCGAGATCCACCTAAAGGACTACGCAGACCACGTCGATGGAAAGATCAATGTGGAAACTCTCAGGAAGCGAGGCCACAAGGATAAAGACTCTCGCACAGATAGAATTGTCTCGCTCAATACGATTTTAAATGTCAAGAAGTCACATTTTAGTAAGAGGTTGGCCGATAAAAAACCAGAGACTCGAAAGACTGCGACTGTTAAGCCTTTAAAAACAATTTTGCCAAAACCCGAGGCAGAGGCAGTGGTCATTGGAAAGGCCCAACCCACGGTGATAAATCCAACGATAAAACCAAAGTATATTGTTATTAATGGAGCGGCACCCAAACCCTTACTAGTTATAAAACCAAACGATAAACGATTAGCGAATATAAACGGAATCCCTGGTCAACCGGCTAAAGTAGTCATTGCACCAAAGATCCAGATAAACTCTGCTATTGTTCTCGGTAATCAAAAAGTACAAACAAACCCCCAAGACAATGGGAGCGAAATAACCGAACAGCCATTAAAGAGAGTACTCAAAGAGATAGTTGTGGTGAATAAAGGTATAGTTACAAGCCGCGACGAAGTCCAAGCAATTGCCCAATCTAATGAAGGCGAAAAAACCGAACTTGCTTCAAAAAGAATTCCAGACTTGAATAAAGGGTCAGAGCCAAAGGTGGACTGTAAAGCTAAAGAAAATCCCCCGATGGAAGGTGGAAATCTAGAAGCAAATCTGACAAATAAGGAATCTAATGCAAAGCCAAAACAAAATAAAAATCTTGACAAGAAATCCATGACAAACCCAGAGACTAAGGAAAACAAATCCCATTCAGAGACTAGTGAAGTAACATCGCTTAAAAGTACAAAAGAGAATAATGAACCCAAAAATGTAGATACCACAAGCAACACCATTGTCACCATAGATATGACAAATGGGGAAGATTCAGCCGATCCAATATTAAATCAAACCGATCAAACCGCCCAGCAAGGACCAAATCTGATCCGGGTTCGCACCGACCTCCTGCAAGACCATATTATACGCATATTACCAGCAAAACCAGACAAACCTAGCACTACTTTAAAGTCATTCTTGACCATTCCTTCCCCCGCAGTAGTACCCCCAACAAGCTCAGCTGGGAAACGAACAATTTCGCCGGACTGTGTCTTAAGCACAAAAGTACCACCAAAAAGGACTGCCCGCGAGATGAATGATAATCCGGGTGTCCCTATTCCGGCTGTACCAGAGGTGTCATCTATTCCAGCAGTGGCATCTGTACCAGCTGTGCCATCGGTACCGTCTGTGTCAGCAGTCCCCACCATTGCCCCACAACAACATGTCCCCCGAGACCCGCGCTCGGAACTTTCGACCATCATGAGTTTGCTAGCCCACGTGCAGTATTTTTCCTTGGAACAGCAGAATCCCGAGGCCTACCAACTTGTTAATCAGCTCCGCATCAGTCTCCAGCGGGGAGCTTCAAATCCCTTTCCAGATCCTCAACGCAGGATTTAGCCTTAACTTAATCTTACCTTTAACTTGTATTCACCTTGGCTTTACCTTAAGATTTAACCTTAACATCGCTTTACTCGTAAGTTCTTCTTTAAATTATTTATATTATAAACTTGCAGAGGGTATTATAATTTCGACCAGAAGCTTGTAACGCATATAAAGTATATATATTCTTGATCAGCATCACCAGCCGAGTCGATCTAACCATGTCCGTCCGCCTGTCGGTTGCTATATAGATTAGTCCCTCAGTTTTCAAGCTATCGGGCTGAAACTTTGCACTGACCCTTTAATCTGTTGCAGGTAGTATATAAGTTGGAATGACCGGAATCGGAACACTGTCATAGAAACGATTTGGAAAAAGTCCCATAAATTCTTCATTTTTAAAGATACTTAATTTATTTCTTGGAAAACTCATACTAATGACTATTTTAACTTAACCTGAAAGTTTTATCAAAATCGAACCACTATATCCTACAGCTGCCATAGGAACGATGGGAGAAAATGGGTCATTGAGCATAGCTCTGGTGGTTTTCATGACAATTAATTTATTTTTGAGAAATACGGTTTCCATAGACATTAAATCCGTTTAAGAAATCCAATCAATACATCCAATAGCTGCCAGACAAACGATCAAGTAAACTGGTCTGCAAGGGTATTCTAAGCTTCGGGTACCGAAGCTAGCCTTCCTTTCTTGTTTTTTTTTAACGATCAAAATGATTTAAACGCCAGAAATAGGATAGATAGCATACAAAAATAATTTTTGTTAACAGTTTTATATAGATATATAATTGTTGTTAGAAATTGTATACAGAAGCTTCATTATTTTAATAAATATACCTTAGAAATTTATTGAACATTTCGTTATCTAATATTTATTTAATGACAAAAGTCAGCATTAAATTGAATCTTGAAGAAATTATACCTTATTTTTGGGACTTCGACAGATAATTTCTGAACTTAAATTCAAGGAGATCCTCATTAAATGCATTTAAATAATTATTTTATATTATTGTAAAGAATCCATTCTCCTGGCATGAAAAGTGGGTCTGTTTCCATGCAAACTAGTATATTAGTAGCAATAACCTAGATCTGGATTTCTTTGACGGCCCTCCTGTTTATCCCCTCGACAGCTGAAAAGAATCATTCAAATCACCGAGTTTCGCGTGTTGGGGCTGGTTCGAAGCTGTTGCCTCACTTTGCACCTGTCGTCCGTCCAAAGCCTGTGAAGAAATCAAGCTCAGCTTTAATTGATACAACAACCACTGTGGGCTGGAGTGCCTAGTACTCGTTCCTGGTTCTAGGCGATGGGCGATGGGCAATGGGTGATGGGCAGTTGCAGTTGCACGTGTTGCCCGTGTTGCCCGCAAACTAGTCGCGGCAAAAATGTTGTAAGAAATGCGTGGCAGCTGCACAGCCAGAGACCCAAGAACCAAGTGGCAGAAACCGGGAGGAAAAGCGCCCTTGGAGGGGCCGAGTCCTAAATGGGCATTGAAATTAAATGCAGCTGCTTTAATGATGCTGTTGCTAGCTACGAGTTTAGATTCAGAGATGGTGGCTTGGATTCGTTCTAAAATAAGAATATTACGCTTTGAATCTTAAAAATTTAAATTTATTTATAGTCTAAGTAAATTTTACAAATGGGTTTTAAGATTAAACACATCAAATCAGGAATTTTAGGTATATTAAAAATATAATACATATTATTGGAACACAGAAAACACATTAATATAATTTTTATTATTTTAATTTATTATTTTTATTTTACAAATTTATCCTGTTTTTGAAATTAGCTACAATCTCTGATAGGCTGGAAAACGATTCGATGGTTGAGGACTCCAGAAATCTGTGAATATTTCACAAAGGGGGCGTGGAATGGGCGTGGTGGAGCAGCCACGAAATGAAATGCCTTCGACTGCTCTGGTGGCCGGCGATTCTCTCAACTTGGTGGGCGCCAGCAATCTGCAACATCAACAACAACAATCTGCCACAGCAACAGCATCAGCAACAATCTGCAACAACAACAATGTGCAACAGCAACAATCTGCGGCAGCAACAATCTGCAACACGGCGCCTTTGCCTTTTTGGGACGTTTAATGGGAGTTGCCGTTGCCTTTTTTGGTGCAACGAAATCAAGCAACAAATATCTTTTTATCGAACGCTGCTCTTAGGCTCGCTGATGATGATGATATCTCTTGTTTGTTGGTTTGTTGCTTTGTTTGTTTGTTTTCCACTCGCCTGGTTTATTACTCAGCTGCAAAATAAAAGCCATTTCAAGCCTGCACCCAAAGAAAATTGATGTTCTAGAAAATCGCTTTTCTTTTGGAAAGGTATTTTATATCACAGAAAAAACTATATTTTTTTGCCTATAATTCAACAAAAAAATATTTAAGAAGTTTATATTTTATATATCCTTTCATATGTAATTTTAAGGTAAATCTTCATAAATTTTCAACCAAAACATAGTTCATGATTTTGAGTGCTTTTTACATTTTAAAGTAATACAATTTAAAACTCAGGACTAATTTAAAATGTTTATTTCTTCCTCGATTTTATGGATTCATCCTTGATTACAAAAATTCCAGATTTCTGAGTGTAGCAACAGAATAAGCTGCGTCTCAAATAATTGCAATTTGACCATAGCGCAAGCCCTTGTGGCACGACTTGATGATCATCGACTATACACGATCTCTCTCCCGATCTGGTCTGGATCATCACCATCGATAAATGGTCGGCTTTTGAGGAGAGCAGCTGGAAACCGTATTCGCCTGGGCAGAGGTCAATTGGTGATCAATGGAAAAGTTTATGGAAAAATATTCAATTTGTTCTGCAAGCACGTAATAGAACTATTTCATCGAATAAATATATTTATAATATGAATGAGAAGAATTATTTTCTTCTTTAAATTTAAAATTCATTATCTTCTTTGTAGATAAGATGTATATCAATAAAGATATATATTCTAATTTGTATGTTAAATGAATCATTTGTTTCTCTACGTATATTCCCAACCCTTCCTATTGCTGACCTGTCCCGAAAAACGGTTACAATAACTAAAGCTTACATGAAACCAATTGTAATTGTATTCCCCGACAGCCTTTTGATGCGCCCAAAATGTGAGTAAACAATAAAACATTAACAAATTGCGGTTCCCACAGTGGCACGCGTCGGAAACCACCCCGAAATCAAAATCCTATCCAGCGGATTGCAGGTGCGGGTCTGCCAGCTAAATACTGGCCTTTCATTCAGGGTGGGACTCCGATTCCGATGCGAGATCCCAGCGAGAATCGAGAGAGAGTCACACGAGAACCGAGACAGTTGCTCATGGGAACGGAGTTGGGAGTGGGAACCAAAGCGAATCCGGCGAGGGTGGGATACGTGTGAACCTAACTGAGGGATTAATGACGGGCTAATGAGAGTCCCAGACACTTGGCCCGAAGTTCCCGAAAGCAGGGAATGTCGGAAATGAAGTTGGTCAAAGGCGAACTTTTCCCAAGACTCAAAATGCGCCCGACAATGGGAATGAGAAGAATTCTTTTCAATTTTTGTTGGCTTCTCTGCGAGATTCATTTGTTTCGGTCAAAAGTGCAGAAATTACATGATCAAAGGGAAGGGTTTTTTCATCGATGTTGTAATACCCTTGCAGGGCAATTATTTTTGTATTATGAAGGCAAGTTAAAAATTAAATAAGGGATAGAAGATATTTTTAATAGGTTGCATACTTCTCTTCGAAATTATAATACCCTCTGGCAGGGTATAAAATTCTTCCCGCATTTTTGCCGCATTTTCAAGTTAAAAAATTTCTCGAGTGCTTTTCACACGATTCCAGTGTGGGACTGAGAACCGATTCAGATGTGACACAGATATCCATATGGATACCTCTATATAAAAGCTATCCTGCGTGCATCTTAATGAATTGCCGGTCATTTTAGGAGGCACTGCTAAACGGGAATCACCTATTAAGCCCCATCCTTAGGACCCATAAAAGTTGACAAGCCGCTATCCCAAAAAGCAGCTGGAAATTCTGAAATTTAGAGACAGAATTTCGGAGCATTAATGATGGGCACAATAAAAATAAAAAATACAAAAAAAAGGAGAACAATCCGAAAACCTAAAAGGATACGGCGCCTTTTGATTCTCAGCATGGTGTCGATTCTTTTTTGTAGATTTTATTTTCGGCCCCAAAACTTTTATGAGCGAATGGGTAAGCCGAAAAGTTTCGGTTGGGTTTATGGTCCGGCGACACCTTTTAAGCGCGCCAATCGAATCAGTGTTTTAACACGGGAATACCATTTCCAAAACGAGCTCATTAACGACTCCCCAAATAACACAAAAAACATATATATGTTATATACCATATAGTATGAGACATGCCGAAATTCTACGAATGCTGATGATGACCGGCCGGCAGCTGCAAACATTGAATTGGGCAAACGGAATTCATATTCGTTTGATTTCATTTCGCAATCCTGCGAAAGTGAAATCGCATCCAGCAGGTGAACATGGAATACCTAAAATAT
The DNA here is from genome assembly GCA_021224005.1 of Drosophila setifemur. Lineage (NCBI taxonomy): Eukaryota > Metazoa > Arthropoda > Insecta > Diptera > Drosophilidae > Drosophila > Drosophila setifemur. The sequence goes on from JAJJHY010008789.1 coordinate 15,908,358, forward strand.
AT
>JAJJHY010008789.1:15908393-15923150 GCA_021224005.1 Drosophila setifemur
CAAGTTTTGGCAATTTGAAAATCTCTGCGCTAATTACTCTCGACGGCAGCTGCCTCTGGGAATGGAACTCGGACTTTGGGGCTGGGTCCTTGTTGCCTAATTGAACCCATCAATTTGGACTTAATGAAGTGGCAGCCGGTCCAGAAAATGTCGCCTCGCATTTTCAAGTCCAGCGACTCTGCAATTCATGAGGCATCTTTCTCTTAATTTTTTGGCCGATAACGGAGCATAAAACCCATTCCCGTCCAGCTGGGGCAGAGCTTCCTGTACGGCAGCCACTGGCTACCGTGGTAGTCGTTTAATTAGCGGGTTAATTGCCCGTGAGTCCCGCCGCCTGACCATGTCTCCCCATCTCTGAACTTCCCCAACTCCCGACTCCTCCGGCTTGCCGGATTTTGCAACTTCATTAATAACAGAGATAGCTAGATTTTTTGTGTGCAGCCAACTGCCGTTTGTCATAGATACAGGTTCACTGGAAAAAAAGGTTTTATTTTTAAATTAATCATAGTAGCTTATATTGCTTAACAAGAACAAATTTAGCTAATGTTCACAATACATGGAAATATTATAAAATTCTAAAAAACAGTTCATTAATATCTTCCAAAAATTGTTTTTTTATTATTGAACTTCAAATATTTCTTTCATATCTGCTCTCCAAAAAATGTTACTAGAATTTAACAAAATAAATTTCATTTAATGTAAAACTCTCGATTTTCTCTCAGTGCCGAAGAGGTCTGAAGTCGGGGTTTTGAGGATGCCTCCTATCGATGCCGCAGTGACAAATGATATGTTGACAACGGCCAACAGGCAGTTGCAAAATTTTGACTTTTGCTTATCGTCGAGGTGCGAGATATTTCTTACGAGTTCCGAAAGGTGGGAGGGTAATCAGCAAGGGGGTGGGGCTGGGAAAGAGGGAGGGGCAAGACAGCCCCATCTGCCTCAGCTTCATTTGCGAAATCTCTCATTTATGATAGGTGGAGCTGAAGCCGGTGCTAAGGATGATCATTTACCACCTGACAATTACTCATTGTTATCTGTTATGTAGAAGAGACTCTTTTAGAGGGGATGAGCCCCGATCATCGATCATCATTGAGGGAGCAGTATCAGTTAAAGTGGCCTTTCAATCCTTTAAATGAGTTCAAAAAATGGGAAGGAGGTATATTCTCGGAATTTAATTCACTTGCTTCTGTTTGCAGTTGTATCTTAAGCCTATTTTATTAATAAAAAAATTAATGAAAAACAGCAGAAATTAAACATTTTTCATATTCCTTACCCCAGATTTTTAGTGGTTTAAAAAAATGTATTAATAAATATCTTTAAATTATGAGTTTTTAGCTAAGTTTTCTCATTTCATCATTTTTGTTTTTGCCATCCAAAAATACTTAAAATAAATTCAAACTTTCCCTCCCCTAATTTCCCCTTTTCCTTGCTCAGGGGAAACCTTTTTTCGTTCCACTGGAGACTTTACCCCTGATCCAACCCCTGATCTAACCCCTGCCAAAACCCCTGAAAAGCAAACTCACCACAATTTTTTCTCACAACGAACCCCTGAACCCCTGCGTGGAAACAAGTTCCACAGAGCTTGCCCCTCAATCGCCCCTCATTTGCCCCTCACTGAGCATGCGCGACTGTTTCCCCAGCTCGGCGATCCGGTGGAGACTTATCTCGGTGAGCATGGGATCTCGAAGCGAGAGAGTTTTGCGAATGCTCTCGCAAATGAATCTCTCAGATGCAATCCGAAGCGAAGCCGCAAACGAATTGCATTCGTAATCATGCGGAAATGATCGCGCTGACCTTTCGGCAAGTCCACCGATTCTGGCCAAGTTCTTATGGCACCTTCTGAAGTTCGGAAAGTCAGCACACGGGGAATAATAAAGAGGAATTCGATATTCTTCAATTTTTGATAGTTTAATTTGATAGATTTTTAAAGGGAATTTTTAGTCAAATAAAACAGATCCTTGCTATAACCTATATTTTAATTTAGTTTCGGGGTTTCGATATAGTTAATTGTAAAGCAAAAATATATTAAATACTATATATATATAACAATTTAAATATATATATAATATTCTTAAAGCTTTGAGTGATAAAGTGTAAAGATTTCCAAGCTCAACTCAATTTTTTTTAAATAACCAAAATAATATTGTATAAAATTGTACAAATTTAAATATATCGATAACTCTTCCGGAAAGGGATTTACAAATAAAATTATATCATATATATATATTTTAAATTTGTTTCGTGCAGGACATACCCCAACATCACCGATTTCATGCAAAATCTCGATGGGGCAGAAAAAACTGAATCGACCTTTTGATCTGCATTGCTGCACTCAGTCAATACAATTATTATTGATTTGCCCAGCGCCGCTGGCGGGACTTGGCCTTATTGGGGCGCTCCAAGGTGAACCTGAACCTGCTCCTCGCATCCCGAAACCGAATCCGAATCCGAATCTGAACCTGAACCCCAACCTCAACCCCAGCTGAGAGAGTCGAATGCCCGAAAAGACCGCAGCCGCAGCCCATGGCGAGCAATTTGTGGCTACGTGTCTGAGATTTGTAGTTGCAATCAGTTTGAACTGTCGGCGTCTGAAGGAGATGGAACCCGGGGAGTCCAAGTTGAAGTCCAAGTCGAAGTCGAAGCCACCAGCTACGTGCCAGGGCCAGGTTCAGATGCGAAATGGACCTCGCACCTGGACTCCCATTTGGGTTCAATAACTGTGAAACAATCATCAGCAAATGGGAGAGTAAAAGTCAAATATTGGCAGCAATTTTGCAACAGTATACTTAGTGGTAGTATATGCAAGGAATTCAGATACATTTTTGAGCGAAAGTATTATTTCCAATACTTATTTTAATTGGTTCAAATATACACTAAATTATCCCAATCAAAAATCGTAGACCTACTATAATTTAAAGTATTATATGTATTTTTATATAGTATAAAATCATTATTTATCATTATATTCCAATTCCATTTAAATAAAATTCACGGATTGGACTCATCCACTTTGAACTAAAGTTGAGTATTAACAGGAATTTAGCAACAATATATTTCGAGCAGATACATTTTCGAGCATAAAAATAATTTCCAATTCTTATTTTAATTGGTTCGAATAAACACATAATTAGCTCAATAAAAATTCGTAGACCTACTATAATAAAAAATGTATTATTATATATTATTATAATTTCCCAATTTAATTTAAATAAAAACATTTACTATCATTTTATACCAATTATACCAACATTTAAATAAAAATAAACAACAACGGATTGGACTCATCCACTTTGAGCACAATTAGTCACTCACTTGGCGAGGGCTTAAGGCTTAAAGTCAGGGTGATCGTCGGGGATTACTTAATTAAAGATCTCTGCCCCGGCCATGTTCGACTTCGTCTCTGTGGCTAAATGGCATTTTAATCAAAATTGTCGCCTTGGGGCCTTGGCCGGCATTAATGCGCCGCATTATGGCAGCAAATTGCCGTGCCAGCGAATAAAACGCTGCCCAAAATGTTAAACAATTTGCACCCGCCCCGGCCCCAGATCCACTTGCGAATACCATACCATAACATACCATACCATTCCATACTTTGGCGCATTAGTCAGGGTCCATGGTCCGACCATCGACCATCTCCCATCTGCCTGGAAAAGCAAGAAGACACGAAACTCGTCTGGTCAAGTGGTTTGGAGCGTCTGGCGCTGCTGGCCAGCTGGGTAACTTGGGTAACTTGGGTTACTTGGTTTACTTGGGTAACCAGCCGGCTCTTCTCTAGTCTAGTTAATTTAATTTCAACGTCACGTCGTCACCGCTGGCCCAGGCGAGTGATTTGAATTTTTTTCGCCTCTGCTTTTCGTTGGCCAGGTTTTTGTTTTTGTGGCCAGCCTCTGAGTCTGGCTCTGGGTCTGAGTCTGAGTCTGATATTACCCGACTTCGAGGTCATGGGAAAAACTGTTTTCAGTGGGCCTTTTATTTACTTTCAATTCGCATGCGATTCTCGACTGCAATTCTATTTTTGCACTCCCACTGAATTTTATTGCATTTGGTGGTGGATTCAAAATAAATAAAAAATTAAATAATAAATAATCAGTATAATAAGTGGAGTGAAGTAAAAATTCCTTTAAAGTGAATTCTCAATTTTAAATTATCACTCAGCTTTAAATATAATTTAAAATGAAACAGTTGAATTAAAATTGAAAAGCTATGTCTTTGGGGTATAACCAAAAAATTATTAATTTTTATTTATAATTAAATTCTTAAATCGTAACAATATTTGTCATTAATCCTCGTAACTCGTAACTTAGTTGTAAATATAAAATAAACAGTGGCATTAATATTGGAAAACTATGTCTTTGGGTTATTAATCATAAATAATACAAATGTTTGATTAATATGTATTTAAAAGTATGGTATAAATCTTAACGATATAAGTTATAAATCCTTAGTTTTAAATATAAAATAAATTGAAGCAGTGGCATTAATATTGAAATCATATCATATAGAATCACAATTGTTTGATTGATAATTATTTATAAATACAAATCTTAACCATACATGAAATGAATCCTCTTAACTAAATATTAAATAAAACTAAGTTAATTACTAAATGCCTTTTAAAAATCTTAAAAAATATATAAGAATATTCCAAGTACCATTTTGCTGTTGTAATTATTTTGGAATCCATTTTTTTGGGGATAGCTCACACCTGTGAATTTCGGGATGGCCAAGTTGACCCAATTCAATGGCCAGGACGAGGACCAGGACCAGTCGCAAATTCTTCTGCAATGGAACTTGGACTTGGAGGCCACATTGCGATCGTTGGTGGGCAATGCCGGACAGTATCGGCTTAATGACTCAATTCCGTTTAATTGAACATCGGCTCGGGGCAATTACACGAGACATTTAGTGGCTTTAATGCGACCAGTTGACCGACTCAAGTCGATCGCCGTCCGGCGTTTCCACATAATTAAAAGGCCGGATTCTAAGTATTAATCGAAATGTGTCAGAAGGCATTTAGAGGGGCATTCGTTTATGCAAATGCCACAACAGCACCCAGAACCCAGCTCCCAGCAGCTGCAGTTTAGCCATTTAGCCGTTTCCATATGTTTTGTTTGCCTTCAACGGGGTGTGGAAATGACAAACGACTTGAACTTGCGTCTGGCGGGGGCCGAAATCATAATCAAGCCGAAAATGAAAATGAAATTCGCAAAATTTAATAAAGTTTGTCGTTGGCCATAAATTGCGTTAAGTTTGCATACAGTCATGCATACAATTGTGCGACATGCTGAGCGCTCCGAAGGTGAACAGCACACGCAGAGTCAAGTTTGTGTCTTAAGTCTTTCGATTTTTCTTGGTCACTTCAGTTTTTTTTTTTTGTTTGTGTTTCTTGATTTTTTTTTTTGGGCGCAGTGCGTGTGCATTTGCATTTGGCTGGAGCCGGTGGAGCTATTTTTTTAATTGATATTTAATTGCGGGCACACACAATTAAATGCAAATAAAAATATATATGTTGTGGATTTGTTTTTATTGATTTTTTAATGATCGCAGCTGCAAATCGAACGCAAATATAAGTTGATTTTATTATTCACTTATGAGCTTAGCTTGTTTTTTTTATGTTTTTTGTTGTTGTTGGAAACTCGATAGCAGCTGTTGGCGGAGGACAAAGGACTGACAAATGGTGGCCATGTCTTTGGGGTGTGCAGGTGTGCCCAAGTGGCTGTGGTATATCTAGAGATATGGAACTAGACCCATGTCCCATCTACTGTCCCATCTCAAACCCTTGTCTAACACTCACTTCAAGTTCAATTGAAAAGTTCTCACGTCCGCATTTGTTTGGCTAATTTCAATTGGGAGCATTCTGATGAAACAGGAAACGCTTTCAAAGCGCCTTTTGTTGTTTCGTGTGGGAATCTGTCGGGGATCGGTGAGATTACCTGGCAAATGGCCAAAGCCGAAGCCAAAGCTCACTCGAACCCCTCTAATTGAGACTAACTGAGGCAAATTTGTCTTGTCGTTAGCCTTACGTAGGCTAAAGGCGTTGGAGGGGATTTCAATTGAATTGAAATTGGCCCACAATTAAGCTTAACAAGGCGAAAATTAGAAGGCGATTGCAGCTAAGTTAAATCGTTTTAAAAAAACCGGGGAAAGTATTGGGAAATTATAGCGTCTATATACATTTAGTTGGAATACAATTTTCTTTTTGGTTGTTATTGTTTTTAGCGAGAAAGGTATAATTTATTTCTGGGCTTAATATTTATTCGTAATACACATCTTCTCGTTTTCAACTCCTGCTGTATAATTTTCTGCCCCGTAGCCGTGGCAAAAGTATTTCTCCTGCCTATCTGCTTGTCTATATCTACATATCCGCCACTATCTGGCTATCTGACTGCCTGCCCGCGGCCTAAATGGCCAGCAACAGCAACAGCAACATCGAGAGCAGGAGCAACATTGAACTCGAGAAGCGGAGCCAAGGATTTGAGATTTTGTTGCGTCTTGGCGTCTCGGCAACTTTCTTGGTCTTGGCGTCTCGGCAACCCACGGCCAAGATTTGGCGCCATTGAAATTGAACAACATGCAAAGCAAGCCAGGCTTTTCTGAAAAATACAAACGAAAAAAAAGCCCACTGAATAAAGACAATTCGAATACCACGCACCTCAGCCGTACACTCGGAGGAAAAGTTAATGGAGCACCAAAAGTAATACAAAAATATTTCAATTTTCCAAAATAAATGTGTACAAAAATTAAAAAATTTTATAGTTTTCGTTTGATAATTCAATATTTTGTTGATTTAATTTAAATTGGAAGATTATATATATTTATTAAAAGCGTTCCCTTTAATTTTCTTCTAATACAAGTATTTTTTATGATTTTTACAAAGGAAGAATATCATCCACAACCAAACTTAACCATTTTCAAAGATTTTGTTTGACAAATAAATGTTTATTTGTTATATTTAAATTACAAATTTCTATTTATTTATACAAGTTTTCCTTACATTTTCTTCTAATACAAATATATTTTATGAATTTTACAAAAGAATAACTATTTTGTTCAAGATTTTATGGTAATTTTGATGTGAGTGCAGAATCCGACTCGATCCGAGATCCCGGCTAGACATTGGTGGGCACGATGGGGTCTTTGTTGGGGCATTGAATGCTTTATTTGGTAGTGAAAACGATTTGCCAGCCAAGTGCCAAGTTATGCGTCGCCCATGGCTCCAGCAGAAACCAAAAGGAAATCAGGAAAAAAAAAACATACATAGAATAGGCACCCAGCTGCACTTGGTAAATGGTTTTGGGTATCGAATTTCCGTCCATCGAACTTTGGTGAAATACTATGGCATTAACTGTAATTTGGGCTGTTAAATCCAATACAATGCGGCGTTGTGCCTGATGGGCAGATGTTGCCGGCTGCCAATGCCAATGCCAATGCGTTTGTCATCCCAACGAGACATGGCCAACAACTGCAGCAGCAGCAGCAACAGCAGCAACGATTGCAACTGCAACAGCAACAGCAACTGCAACAAGGCTTGTCAGCATTTTGGACAGCAGCAACATCAGCCGCAACAACAAGGACACACAATCAAAAGAGGCCGCATTTGCTTCCGCCATCATTAATAATCCGAATGGCCATATGCTGATGCTCCCAATCCGAGCCCAAAACCAAATACCAACTACAGTCCAACCTCCAGAACTGGAATTCAGAAAAAGAGTGCAAAGTATTTAATATTTTCTAATATCAATGTCAAGTTTTCATTTATTATTTAATGGAAAATAATATTTTATTAATACTAATATCATAATTATATTAATTTGTTATTTATTAATTTTAGTTAATAGAAGATTATTCCACAATTCACTTTGAAGAACAAAAGGTTTGAACTAAATTCAAGTTAGATGCAATTTATTACACAAGTTACATAAGTGCAAGCTGTGGAAGCTTCACTGTACTCCAATGCCAAGCTGCTCTTGTTCTGATGTTGCCTGATCTTGTTGCTGTCATTTTGCTGGGACTTTTAATTTATTTATGGCTGGCATTTAACTGCCAATGGAGGAATCGCCGCCAATCTGGCCTCGCTCATTTCCCGAGGATCACCTCCTCCCAGCATCTTAGCTTGGTTAGCAGCCCAGCATCCCAACAAACCAATATGCAGTATTCCGTATTCAGTGTCCCCCTAAATGGCAATTAAGCAAACAATTTATAGCAAAAATGTTCGATTTAATTAATGTTCGGATTGCACGCAGAAATTAGCAAACACATGTGCGAGTGGAAAACTCTCCTGGAAATGGAATTGGTATCGGGAAAGGGGATGGGACTGGGATTGGGACCGGGACTGAGGCGACTTCTGGCCAGAAGTTACAGGCCATAAACACGCCAAAATTTCGAGCCGACAGCGCCGGCAATTTAAATAAAACTTTTGCTTAATTGCACTGCCAACGAATCGGTTGCATGTTGCTGGTTGTTGGTTGTTGCTGCTGCTGCTGATGCTGCTGCTGTTGCTGTTGCTGCAACTTCACTGCCGTTTGTGATCGTTAATTTAAATTGAACACATTTAGGACATGGTGAGCCTGGGATGGTCGATGGGCGCTTTAATTGCCATCGAAGCCCCTTTTTTTTGTTGTGGCCACAGCTCTCTTAACCCCTTAAGCCCCGGCTAAACGATTTCGTTTAATGCAAGTGCCCATCATTTTGGGCCGCTTCACCACGTGCTGAAAGTGATTTTCAGCCAGCTCCTTTCACTCCGTTGCCCTCGGGACATTTTGGTCATGGCGAACCGGCAATTAAACCCCTTCCCTCCTCTCGGATCCTCTCTTGATTTTGTGGTTCCTTGGGGAGTGGAAGCTTTAGCCTTCTGCCTAATGACTTTTTAATTGGCCCACGGAGGCTAATGGAGTTACGAATAGACGAGAGGATCTTGGGTCCGGGATCGGGATCGGCATCGGCATCGGGATCGGGTAACCCAAGCCGATTGAGCCATCAGCCAGCTGATGCGGCGGGGTAATCCGATCCGAGCCACCTCGTTCTAAGCTTGGATTCGCACCCAGAACTTATTGCCTACTCAGGCAATAATTTTGCTGGCCTTAAAGCTCAGAAGCTGCAGCCAAGAAACGGTAGCCAAAAATATTGGGGGCCCACTCAAATTACAAATGGCACGCTCTGAGCATGATGTCCTTACTTTATGGGGATTTTATAACATTAATTTTTATAAGAAAATAATTTAAAAACTATTTGTGAATTAAAAAATTGAGAAATTTTGTATTTTATTCGAGTTAATTGTCCAATAACAATCAATACAAAAATATACCTTTTTCTGTAGAGATTATCTTCTTTAGATATTCCTAAAAATATTCTCTTTATTTAAAAGATTCAAAAGTTTTTTCATAATATAGTATTTTTAAGACATTATAGCTCCTGTTGCCAAAACCTTTTCAATTATTTTTTTACCCAAACAACAACTTATCGTTATTACTTTGTGCAGAACTCATCTTTCTTGTTTTTTTTTTCCTTTTTTCTTACCAAAGATCCAAAATAACATTATTTATACCTCAATTTTGATCATCAATTTTTTCCATTCAGAAAGTTACATCTTCATGTGCGAAAGGTGCACCGACAAATGATGAGTATTTCCGAGGCCTCAAAGTCACGAAATTAAGGCGAGGCACGCAATCCTGGGACGGGGTAAGAAATTCAATTAAGGAACTGTCTTTGGGCCCTGCTTTGACATAACTTAGATGCTCCGATGCTCTCCCACTCACAATTCGATTTTGGATCGCTTTAAAAGACTTGAATCGAGAATCGCGCATGTAGAGGTCTGGACCGCAGCAGGGTGTGGCGCCTGGCAAAAGGACATGGCCAAGACCACGACCAAGCGCAGCGGGTCTTGTGCATTTTAATGCCTCCGACGGTGGCAATATCGAAACAGGGATTCGGATCTGCGGCATCGTCTGCAGCGGCACCGACTGCGGATTGTTTATGCTGGTGTTATTTTCATTGCAAACAAATGATGAGGAACACGCAAACGCACTCAGACACGACGCATACACATATGGTATATGGTATATATAGTAGGGCCCCGGGGCCGGGCTCTCAAATTGAAATCACAATGAGTTGAGGACTTTTGAAGTTCGAGTGGCAGGCACATAAACATCCTCGGCAGAGCAGAGAGATTCCGAACAAACTTATTGGATGATTTTTATGGTCACTTAAAATGAACTTTATGTGGCCCAGGGAGCAGAAACTCGTAAAAAATAATAAATGGATAAAAGAGCAAGAGCAAGAGCAAGAGGACTCTGTGGCTTGGTTGTGATTAAAAAATATTTGAAAATTCCTACCAATCGATTGCATCTCAATTTTTTCCCGTTCCCTCACTTTAATTTTGGGACGCAACCGCTCCAAAAAAAAAAAAACCCCTAAAATATTTTCAGTTTATTAAGGCTGATTGAAATTTATGCCGCATCGCCCAAAAAAAAAAAAAAACAAAGATTGCCAAGAGAAATGAGAAGAAATTCCATCAGAGTGCTAATGCGTGTTTAAAGCTGCTTGCAGGTGTCGAAGCAACTGCGTTTTTTATGATAAGATAACGCCCGAAACGAGTCGTCCCAAAAAATCGGGCGAATCTTTAATGAGCCGATGGAGTTTGGAGTTTGCCCAGCATGAAGGATCTTTTCCAGTCAAAAAAATATTAATTATTCTGGAATTTACAAAAAACTCATAAAAGATAAAGGAAGGATACATTATCGGAGATTTAAATCAGTTTAATTGGTGAATCTTTAATGAGCCCAGCATCCAGGATCTTTTGCAGTCGAAAAAAATATTAATAATTCAGGAATTTACACAAAAATTTATAGAAGATAAAGAAAGGATATATTCAATTCAAATTAGTTTGCTCAAGGAATACCCTCAAAAAAATATTCAAAACTTCGAGAATGAGGAACTTACAAATTGTTTTGATTTAAGATACTTTTCCCAATTTTTTTTTCTAAGTGCACATTATACATCGTACCTTCTGGCGAGGAGTTATCGCTCAAGTTCCGTTGGAATTATGCGCGCCTGGGCAACTCCTCAAAAGCCACTCTTGGATGTATCTGGTGCTGGTGGATTGGGTTGCCAGTTGACCAAGTCGTGACTTGGCCACCGCCCACGCCCCGCCCACATTGTGGAGCTCCTTCGCCATCCCCCTCCCCCCCTGCCTTCCCCCCTCTGCAAATTGAGTGTGCAGAGAGCGGCCTTTGTTTGCCAAGTTGCCAGGCTGCTAGACAAGTGCGTGGGCAAAATCCAACCGCAGCTGCCTCCAAAAGGGACGCCAGTCTGGATCCGATTCCCATCCATGTTCCCTGCTCCCCCCTGTTCACCCATCACCCGATTCTCGATTCCCGATTCCCGGCTCTGTGGCACCGGCGACATCTGCGATGTACGGCGACGGGCCTTTTTAAGGCAAACGAGCCGACATCCCTCCCCCTCCCCATCTCCCTCTCCCTCCTAACCCACCGTACACCTCCGCCTCCTTATTTTGTGGTCCGAGGACTCTTAGCTCATGTTGTGGTGCAGCTGCAATGGTCAGAGGTGGTGTGTGGTTGCTCCTCTTTCACTGTGATTGGGATTACTCAGGAGGATACATTAAAATAAGTTACTAAAGCTGATGTAAATTTTAGGAAGATTAAATACAAAGTATAGTATTTTATTTAGAATCAATGTTATATTAATTCGTGAAAACCAAAATAGATAGAATCAAAAACAATTTAGTTTGATTATAAATATTTAAATAAATAGTCCACTTCTCTAAAAATCTCATAGAAAACTCCTTCAAACATGTTTAATAAATATTCAGAAGGTTATGGAAAAAGTTAAAAAATCTAATATAATTTTTAGTTTATTTTAATTAATTTGTTTATTTTAAAGCATTGGTTAAGAATTCTTTTTCCTGTAAGTCAAACCTTTTGTCACTGCAGCATTTCTTATATATAAAGTAAATTGCTTTTGTTTTCTTGAAATATTTAAAAGATTCAGTAAAATGATTTATAAAATATTTTCAAAATTATGTAATGTACGTCCAAAGTATTTCCCCTGAAAGTCGCAACTTTAGTCACTGCTAAAACATCTCTAATAATTCGCTAGCAAAACGTTCTGGTTGGGATCATATATGGCGATGTCTGGGCGATCGTTGAGATGCATTTCTAAGCGCTGGCCTTAGTTTTCCATTTGGGAGTGGAGTGAAGTGAAGTGAAGTGGAGTCTAATGGGTGTGGCTGGGAGGGGGGGTGTGGAGGCTGCGTGGGCAATCTGCAGGTGTTCCCACAGACTGATGGGCGCCATTGGGAATCGATGTGTGGGCGGCAATGTGACACGCCCATTTCACAATGAAAAGGCGCCAAGAAAGCGAAGCGGTTGACTTTGAAGCGAATTCCATGGAAAAAGCCCGTCTCTCTACCCCCTTCCCCGGCATGCAAATTATCATCATGGTTATAACAGCGACACTTGGTGACACCTGAAATGCAGTTAAAGCTAAAGCCACTCGCTCTTAGCCAGGCCAAGTCGCAACGCTCGTAATTCTTAACTGGTTGTCGTGGCCTGTCCAACTGTCGCCGGTTGGGTAAGAGAATATCCGCCGTGTCAAAGGGGAGACAGACAATTACGCTAATGGGACACCGATGGCAAATTAATTAGCCCCAGGCCACAGGATCAACAACAGCAGATATTATCAACTAAAAAATGTAGGCATAATATTATATTTTAATTTTAAATATATTAAGCGATTGGTTTGAATTTCAAATAAGCAAAGTTCAGGAAAATCTATTTTAAACTGTAGATCATAAAAACAGATTAACAAGGTTTTCGTTTAATGTATATTCAATAATTATTTTAAGGAGATAACAATTTAAACAAAATATTGAATAAATTACGAATAAGCATTAGATCTACGAATATTTAAGTATTTTCCTTATTTTTCATCACTTATTTGTATTATGTTACCTGCTTGGATTTCTAAAGACGTTAAATTCCCGCAGTGCAATAAAATTCCTAGAAGAGATGCCTTCACCAAAGGAATCTTCCATGTGGTTCATTAGGCTTAGCACAAATTTCATGTATTTTTTCCTTTTGAAAATCTCCTCCACTAATCAAGTTTAATTGGTAATGTATCCCCTTGATGTGATGGCGGAGCTATTCCCCCCGACAGGTGTCGATCATAAAGGCGCACTGGTACTTGATTTCCTTGCCCGGTGCCCGGTGCCCGGTGCAACCGGAGTAATTGGATATATTCGGTAGCCGTTTGTGGAACCGCCTCCCTGATTGCTAATCGTCGACCTCCACAGCTCGAATTGCTGGCGCCGCAGCAACACAAACAGCAACAGCAACAGCATGTAAATTTCGCTGTATGCCGAGAGCAATAATAATAATGTCCATAATTACATACAGAGCGCAGCAAAGTCAATGAACAAGCGGCGACAACAATGCTAACACAGCAGTAATGCAGCAACATCTACAGCAACAGCAACATCTACAGCAGCAACAGCAACAGCAACATCTACAGCAGCAACAGCAACATCTAAGGCAGCAACAATGTGCAATGACAGCGGCAACAATGGCAGAGTTCTTATCGCTTACAACTTGTTTCGATTTCGTTGACCAACTATGGTCAGCGGGCTTAATTTGGCCAATACAGGCATTGTGGTTGCGAATTGTTTAATTGCCAGCGTATGCGGCGCCATAAATGCCTCACAATGGGGCAGCAACAAAGCGAAAAAAAATAAACTAGATAATAAGGATAGTTCTCTGGAGCGATGTTTTTAGTACCCTTGAAAATACGTTTTTTTTACGTTCTTAGATCGTCTATTATCTACAAAATCAAGGATTTTATAGTACAACTATAAATCAATGAATTTAAGAACTAATTTTAGAATGGTCTTTGATTTATGTGGCCTTTTGTGAGGTATTAATCAATTAATTTTAAATGCATTAAAAATAGCGATTTTAAATAGATTATTTCGATGATTGATTTAAGTCCAACTGTTTTAACCTATTTCTATAAATAAAATACAGCTAGAAAGGAATTAAACTTAATTACCCTAGAAACAGACCAACCTGGAAAGGACCCTGCTCCAGAGGGACTCCAAAAAATTATAGTACCCTTTGCGAGGGTATTAAAAAGAAAAGCGAAGGCTGCCCGCGATCCGTAATTGCAGTGGCCAAACCAATTGATGAGCCGGCGATCCGCTTCGAATCGGATACGAGTGGCAAGATTCAAGATTCAAGATCCGCGATGACCATGGCCATGTCCCCGGTCAAGTCTGGCAACTAATGATGGGGCCCCCGCCAGCCCATAAAAGTGAAAAGAACATAAACTTGAAGCTCAACGCGACGGACATTTAGGGGCCAAAGGCGGCCCTGCAAGCCGACTTCGGGAATTGGTGTGAAATTGGCCAAGTGCCGGCCTTCCAGGAAGCCGCCACACTCGAGCCGTGTAATTAGCAATATTCTCGGCGATCTGGCTGCTTGCTGTTAGCCAGCCCTGTTGCTCACATTTATCAGTGCAAACAAGCGCTAAGCGCTCGCTAAAGCCAAAATCGAAATCAACGAAATCGGTCAGGCTACAGTCTAGCCTCGTTATGATGGAACTAGAATTTCGCATTACCAACTAAGTCTATCAAAAGCTGGAGAGCTTGGACAATATTAAAATCGTATTTTTAAGGCATTTAATTTTAAGATTGCTATATATATTTAAAACAAAAATAATTATTTTTAAAATTATTTAAAGGAAATA
>JAJJHY010008789.1:15923191-15990733 GCA_021224005.1 Drosophila setifemur
TTTTATTAATATTCATGATTTAATAATTATTCTTTAAATACAAAAATGCACAAATGTATCCAAGGAAATTACATTTTTTAATCAAAATACCTTCAAAATAAGCACACAATATTTTTCTTTCTCTAAGCTGGAAAGTTTTTTTTTTTGCAAATACCCATTTCCTAGAAAAATAAATAAATTTTGCAATAACCGAAAGCCACTTTAAAATAATATTTTTCTACGAAAAGAAAGTGCGATTTATAGTGGCTCGACTGTAGAGGCCCTTTGGCGATGGGACCGATGTTTTATGCCACAACTAATAAGGATAATTGCAACGCCGACTGGGCGTTAAGTGAGTCCAGACGGGCAGCCTCAACTTCGGGGCTCCGGGGTTAGCTTCGCTATAGCCTTAAATTTAACTTTGGCTTTAGCTTCAGCTCCAATTTCGATGCGGAAATTTGACAAATTGCCATCGTCGTCGTGGCTGTTGCTCTTGAGCTTTGGGCTGCTGTTGTTGCTGCTGTTGTTGCTGCTGCTGCCGCTGATGTTGCTGCTGCTGCTGCTGTTGCTGCTATTGTTGCTGTCGTGTAAACGGTTGCAGGTGTTTTGGATGGGCGTTGCCGAGCTGATTCGGACCGATTCGCAGACCGATTCCGATTTGTATCGCTGTCCAATTAAGCCGGGCAACATGCGGCAACAGCAACATGTTGCTGCTGCAAGAGCAGATATTGCTAACGAACCACTGACAATGCATTGCCGTCACTTTGACACTCCCGCAAATGCAGAGAATTACGAAAAATTCATTACGATTTCGATTTAAGTTGAATAATTATTTATCTAGATAATGCTGCTCTCTGATCCACACTCGAAAAAAATCGAATGAAGTGTGAAAAATTTAAGATTGTCGATATATATAGGTTTTTATTTATTTTTAGATAGTTAATGAAAATATTTAGTGTCAGAAAGAAAAATGTATAATATTGCATTCTTAAGGCTACATTTTGTATTTAATTTTTCAAATTTATGTAAGCTTTTTTATTATCTGAATTATTTATATATCTGCACTTCTATATAGTTTTCAAAAATATTACAAATTATTGTGTGTAGATATCTATCTGTGTTTTTCTGAGTGCATTGTGTGATTCATATCGCCGCAATTGCAGGCGTGTCAACAGCAACAGTTGCAGCCAGACTTGGAAGCCAGCCGTTGTTGCTGTTGTTGCAGTTGCTGCTGCTGCTGCTTCGGCTGCTGCACTGCAGCAATCTCGATATTTACCGGCAAATGGCAACGGCCGCTTGCCTGACATAAAACAAATAGACTGTCAGTTTATGTAGCGTTTGGTATGACTAAATGTTACTGTGATTGCGCCGCCTGCCCTGGAAATGGGTGGGTGGATGTAGGATAACCATAATTGCCAGCGAACCAGGAGTGTTAGCTTTGATCGATGTGGTTATCCTGTGAGCTTAGTTTGAATTAACTACCAGTTTGCTAGTCCCCCTTCCCACATAATGGTAGGATGGCAAATTGCAACTTAATTGGAACATGAATAAATATTAAATTACTGCAAAAAAATGTTGCGAATTAAAAATAGCCATATTAAATAATGTTGTTAGAAAGAGAGATAAAATTGGTACGAATGAAAAATAGCTACATAAAATATGATCTACAAATTTATTGGTATATTCCCCTTAAAATATAATTTTAAGAGCATTGTTTAGCAGGTAATGTCCTGTAAAATGTAATACCCTTAGTTTCTTGAAAACCCATAAATTCCTTTTGAAAAATTGCGAAACGATTCTTGCAATCATTAGCACTGTCATCCGGAGGCAAAAGGAAAATCCGCAGCTGATGTAATGCTGAGATTAATGTCATGCTATCCACCATATCGGGAGCTGTGGCATTAGCTGAACTCTTTGAATTGCACCTGTCAGCTGTCATCAGCAGCTGGGCGAGACCAAGCCTCCTACCCCCTCCTGGGATTCATGGGCGGGGTCATGCTTAGCATATTTCCCAGCTAAAGCGATTCAATTACAAGTTGCCCGGCTGCACACGACATGGCATATTCCATCGTATATCGTTCGATTCCCATCAGATATATAGATTTTTCTTTTAGCAGCCTGGCGGGTAATTAAAAATGCGTGAAAGCGCGCAGAATGTTATCGTTATCGGGGCTAGCGTTGAGGGGCTCAAATAAATCAAAGGCTGGACCAGTTTCTAGCTTAATTGAAAAGAGTGAAAATCAACAAAAAAATAGATCTAGCTTTGGTGATGCGAAGTTTTAATATCCTTTTAGCAAAGAATATTTCCAAACCAGTTTCGCCATAAAGCTGTAAACAAATGGCTTCCAAAAAACTCTAAATTATTTGATATATTTATTTATTATATAGTTGCACATTTATTGAATATAAATGTCTTACATTTATTGGCAGATTGAAAAATGCTTCCTCTAATATTTTAATACCCCTCGTAAGCGTATTAAAAAGAAACGCTGCTGCAAAACATATAAATAAATAAAGGAAATCCATTGGCGGGCAACGGCAAATTTTAGCCAAGATTTATGTGGCCATAAAGGCGATTAGAGAACCAGGCGAAACGTCAAAAGACAAAATGCGCCAAGAAATAGAGGGAAAATATCCATGTCCGAGTCCAGTTTGCACTTTACACGATTTTGTAATTTATTTCTGACGCTCCGATCGGCAGCGACGGCGGCGGCATTCTAATGGCAAGTGCAGGCGGCATATACTCGTATATAGCATTTTGTATTTTACCAAATGCGCGGAGAGGTTGCCGGTTTCTGCGGTTTGCCGGTCTTGCCACTGGCGGTGTTCACACTTCCAATTGCCAATTTGCATATTTTTGGCATACGTAATGCCGGCCCAATAATAAACCAAAATAAAACAGCAGCAACGGCAACAGCAACGCGGGCATAAATCAGCGCCGCGTTTATATTCTTTATCGCCCGCCAGCATCTCCGCCTGGCAATTCATCTCGCACTCAATTTCCATTCGTTTTGTATTTGTTTACGCGGCGCATAATTAATTCCATTTGCACATGCGAGCGTTGCGCATACGCCGTGTTGCCCCAGCATCCGTTGCGTGTCACGAGCCAAATTGAGGCAATTTAAGGTATGCTGTAATTTGTTTTGATTTCTTTATCTAATTACGATATTAGTTGGGTGTAGAATTTAAGGGAAAGAAATCTATCCAATTGATATTTCGGGTATATTTAAGAAGAGTATAAGAAAAATGAATGTAAGAGATTAGAGTTAATATATGGAGATCATAAATAAGTAAATATTAAAATTCAATTATGTTTTCCTTTGACAAGTTAAAATAGAATTATCGCACTTTCGAGTGATTTTTTGTTATGACCAATCTGCTGAGACTATATTTATTTAAATATATATTCTCCTTTGTTAATACTTTCCTATTCTCACGCAACCATCGCTAGTTACTCCATCTCTCGGTAGGCTTATCGTTTGGGGTGATTTTTGAAACGCCCCGTTGGAAATTGGTCTCGCCTCATGTGGGTGTCTGCGTCTGGAGGATTATTGGTTTACAAGCCAGGGCCTGGGAAGCTCAGACTCCGACTCCGTCTCCGACTTCGACTCTGGCTTTGGCCATTGGAGTAGTCGAGGCGGCAATTGATGCCGCTGATGTGTTTTGACCGGTGCGCTGATTTACGGCCAGCGCCTGCCGAGCGGCAATTTGTTTGGACGCTGGCTTAGACCAAGGCCATGGAGGCAAATTAACGCGGCAGTCGCCACATAACTTGCCGTACGCATAAAACATGTTAAGTAATCAATTGCTGGCCCAGCAACATCACAGCAGCAGCAGCATCAACTGCAGCAGCAACATCAGCTGCAACAGCAACATCTAGCCGCAGACACACAGAGGAAAAGGCAAATCTATTTTTTATTGCCTTCACTATTTTATATTATTTAATCCATACTAACTATTTACAATTATGGAATAGAATTAGCTCTAATTTGGATTTATAAATTAATATATTCATAAATTCCACCCAATAAAGGCCACAATTTCATATCATATTTCATAATATTGTGACTATTAAACTATATAAAGAGTTGTATGGCATTTGTTTTCAGTGCCGGCCAAGTGTTCATTGCCAATGCCATTGCCGATGGGCAGGCAACAATTCCCGCATTTTTAAGGGCCACAAACACGTGCAACTCGTTGTCGCTGCTGACGTTCCTTTTGCGTGGCAACTTCAAAGTATCCTGCGGCATAATGCGCTTAATAAACCATGAATCACTGTCCGCGAGGAGGCTGTCAGATCTTTAGTTGCGTCTGCCACAGCAGCAGCAGCAGCAACAGCAACCGCCACATCCCAGGAGCAGCAGCAACAGCAGCAACAGCAACAGCAGCAACAGCAACAGCAACAGACGGGCCAACATTGATTTTGTCACGACGCAAACACTTTAAAGGCAATTGCTGAAGTGCGCTGCGTCGCCGTCTGTTTTCAAGTAAATGATGTGCGCATGTGATAAAGGGCCATCTTTGGAACCAGGTCCCGGAGACCGAGACAACAACTCCAGCTCAGTTGCAGCTCCGATCTGGCTCGAAGCCCTTCGCCATCGCCTTCGCTCCGCCAATTGTTGTCGCCGCTTTGAGTGGCATAAAAAACGACTTGCACTTGGTCTTGAGCTCGTTCCTCCTCCTGACCAGAGCCCCTCCTCTGATCCCACTGCCTTTTTATATCCCTCTTTGAATCGAGGAGGAATCGGTGAGTGTCGGGGAGGGTCCAAGGGGCTCTGGGGCTGTGGGCCTCCCACTCCATCGCCTCCATGGGGGCTATCAACATTCTCAGGTGCGCCTGCGCGGCCTTTGTTTTGGCCACGGCCATTGGGCATCGCATTCGGTTTTGTCAGCTCCTTACTCAGCTGGCCAAAAAATTGACTGGACTCGGGATTACAGTGAGAAAAAACTAGGAGGAGTTTTTGTCAATTCATAATCCGTAATTATAATTATATAAACTTTTATTAGTAAGTAACATATCTAAAACAATTTTGAATACTTGAAACTTTAAACCAAAACTCTGGATTCCCAGTTATTCATTAAATTAAAGTTTAATTGGGATTCGGGACTGCAAACTTTTCTTTCACTGTTTTTATTGGATAACCCTAAGCCCACCATTGAACTAGTTAAGTTGTTAGCAGGGCCTCGGGGACTGGGATGGGAATGGTGATGTTGATGGGGATGGGGTTGGGGTTGCGGCTGGGGCTGGGGATTTGGGAGTGTAACCTCAGACATTGGATTGCTGTTGCTGTTGTGCTGCCCCTTTCCATCCAGGCATCATTAATCAGCTTGGGTTCATCAGCGGCAACATGGTTCATTAGCTTTGGTTGCTGTTGCGGTTGATGTTGCTGCCGTAGATGTTGCTGCTGTGCCTGTTGCTGCTGCAAACAGCTACGTTGTTGCTGTAGCTGTTGTTGCTGTTGCCCGTTTGGCGGCCTCCTGTCGACGATTCTAATCATAAGGCACCGAGCACCGAGCACCGGGAACGGGCTTGCGGTCTCCCCAACTTAATTGGCTAGAATTTTGCATAGACCCAGCCTCGGAGAGTTCGTTTTGGCGAATCCTCTGCCATTTGGCTTATTTGGTAGCCACAGAAAGTACAAAAAAAAAATAAAAAGAAGCAGCCTGAGGCATTATCAACATCACAGCCTCAAATCCCGCCGTGCCTTATGCATATTTACAAGTGGCCAAAAGATTCTATTCCGCTTCTGTTTCTGCTTTTTCGGCACAGGGCCAAATCACATAACATATATATATATATACATATAGTAGTGAAGTTGCAGTAGCAGTGATCTTGTCGGCGAGAGTCACGTCCGATAATGTTGACAGTTTCCAGCTGCTCCAGCGGCAGCTACTGTGGCAAGGCAGCTCCACGAGCGTGGGAATAAACCTGGCCACATGCTGATCTACTCCAACCATGTTGCCACCGGTCGTAATGTACTCACACTCGCCCATCAATCTCCTGATTACTGGATAGCTGGATAGCTCTTAAAACTACAAAGTTCCCTAAGAAAAGAAAATGAACCTCAACTTTTCCTGTTGGCCGTGATAATTTGCCACCTGCTGCTAATAAAATTTCTGACTATCGAATGGAATTATGCAACTGATTTAATTAAATATTTATGGGCTGGCGGAAAAAAAACTAATTAAATAATTTATGTTCAGCACATCATTAAAAACTGTTTTTATAGTCTACCAAGAGAACTATATTTCTGAGTACGGAAAAATTGATTGATTGGGTCAAGAGTAATTAATACGAATATTATCTTCTGAGTTACTTATCTTTCTAATCAGTTTTTTTTTTGGAAAATTTTAGTTAATTGATACAATTATTATTTTTATTTGTTTTTCATACAATAATTTTTTTTATTTTCAATAGTTTAAAAATGTATTTTATATTTTTTGAAATTTTATGTTATTTGTTTATCTTGTTCTAAGCAATATTTAAAAATATTCCCAATGCAGATGTTTCTGTGAAGTCCTTGTAGTAACTACACAAATCTTAAAATAGATTTACTTAGTTCCCTCATTGTCCTATTTCCTGCAGCAATCTTCTTTTCCCCCATGTCAATCTAAAACCATTTTACCAGCTCTTTGATTCAAGAGCCGCCATGGAGATTGCTGACAAATTATGTTGGCAGCCAACAAGTCTATCAAAACTTGACAACATTTGCATGTGGCCGGGGACAGGGGACTGGGAACTGGGGGATCTGGACTGGGCTAGGATCCCAGCCAGATTACTTGGCTACATTAGCGGCTTGGAACCTGGATAGCATGCAGAAAGATGGAGCTGCAGCAGCTACCGAGTTCCGCGACGACAGGATGCATAAAATTTATGAAACAACAACGCCTTTTGCGCACATAATTAAATCAGACAAAGCGTAGCTCATGTAAATCCCGCGGAGATGTCCGGGCCCAGCCCACAGAGACACCAGCCACATCGCCAGCCACATTGCATCCCAAGCCACCGCCTCGCCTTGCCACCGGATGCTGAGCCAGAAATGCAGCTTGACTATTTTTAATTACCGGGCAACATCTGCTCCAGCTGCCAGGTGAGGTGGTGTGGCCTACACTGTGAGAAATTAAGCGTAATTTGAATATTATATTTGTGTTGGTGATTAAGTGATACTTTGAATATAATTTAAGTTGTTTCTTTTCCTTATGTAGTAAATATAAAACTGCTTAATTTCCAGCCAAAACTAATTTCTCTGCATACTTTTGGCGTTAATTATTTTTTATGTATTAAAATATTTAATTATTTTTAAGAGTATCTGCAATAAAAAGGAGTTGGATTTTATGGTTTCAAAAATAACTTTATTTTGATAATATTTGAATACTGTATAAACATTTAAATGAAATACAATTTAAATAAAAATTAACATCCATTAAAAATTGTATTAAAGAATCATAATTTGTTTAATTTTCTTGTACTCAACTATTATTTGCAGTGTGACACTGGCAATGGCAATGTAATTGTTATGGTTTGTCGTGGGGATGCGGATGGGATGAAATGGGTTCGGATTGGGGGCTCAAGCTGGAGCTGGAGCTGAAGCTGGGATTCGAGGACTGAGGCTGAGGCTGAGACTGGGACTGGGACTGGGTAGGCATGCGAATCAATTACATATTACAGCCGTCGTCGACGTCGCAGCGATTAACCGCAGTGACTTTGGAGATCTGTTCAACACTAACCTGTTCGAGCGCCGATGCCGCTTTCATTAAAGTGCAAATTATGAGTTGCCAGTTCCGCCAGGTGTTGTGCCCGCCTGGCCTATTTGTCTTGAGTGGCTTGGCTTGGCTTTGCTTTGCTTCGCTTTTGGCTCCATCTCCATCTCCACCTCCGCTCCCCCCGATTCTCTGCATCTCTCTGGGAACAGATCCGCCGCCAAGCCGGTGCCCTGCCCTTTAACGTATGAAGCTATCAACGCCATCAGCAGCCCCACATTATTTACCACTTTTACAACATTAATTGCTACCTGTGCGCATCGGGAGTTGTAAATGACATGGTGGCATTTCTTCTCAGTGAGTTCCAAAGGCAGGGAACTCTAACAAACTTTACAGGATAATGTCGGTGTAGGAAAAAAAACAAAGATTCTAAGGAAAAATCATTTAAAACGATTTTTTATTTCACATTTTTAAAATGTATTTTTTAAAATGTTACTAAATATGACCTTTACCTGATTTCATGCAGGAATCTAAAAATATATAAAGCTATTTTGTATTTCCTTAAAAAAAATATTTCAACTTTTTTCTAATAATTTTTTTTTAATAAATATCATTCCCACTCATATTTAATAAATCTGACTTCCTTTCATAAATTTCATTTTGTTTAACATTTAAAAACAAGCATTCAACGGATTAATATTTATATCACATTTATTATTATACCAAACATTTTTTATATGTTTCCGTTATTTATTCTCACAAAAAAAATTATTCAACTAATTATGATCTTAACCTGATTTCATGCAGGAATCTAAAAATATATTAAACTACATTTCTGTTTTTCCTTAAAAAAAGGATTTCAACTTTTCTCTAACACTTATATATAATACTCAAGGCACTGAAGAATAGTAACTAATATTAAATGAATTTTAATACTTACTTAATGACAATTGTTCAACATTAGGTGTTTTATTTATTATCTGATAATTATAATATTATTTTTTTGGTCAGCACTCTTTCAAAGAGCGGAAAGGTACAGTTTTTTCAATTCTCACCTTAAAATCTTTCACAATTAAAAGTTTTAAAATTATCCCACGCACTTGTAGCAGCGGATGCTCTCAAGGAAGTGCATGTTGTAGCCCTGCAGTTCCAACATCTTGTTCTGTATGTCCGACTCGATGTGGTTGTAGGCCATGTGCCAGCTGCAGGATCTGCTGCGTTTGGAGTTGATGAGACTGAAATAAAATTAGAAAAACAAATAAAACAAAGTTAAAAAAAAAACAAACAGAGCACCAAGAACAAATACCGGCACAAGTGCTTCATCACATCGTACATGTGACTCAGCTGGTCGGCCTTGACCAAGTTGAAGATCTGGCCATGGATCATATCCACGTCCGTTGGCTTGGGCACCTCCTCCTTGCTGACCCACTCGTTCAGCAGGTTCTTGTAGTTCGCCTGCAGCAGCATGTTGGGCAAGTGGTGTTCGGAGGACTCCACCATCTCGTCGTGATTCCGGGTGATGTACTCTAGAATGACGGGATGAACGTGGTGGGACAGCTGGTTGACGTAGTCCGACACTATCTGATCGGTACGACAGCCCAGTTCGTACTCCTTGCGAACTGTCCGCTTTTCCAGCCGAGCCAGGGCTGCTCGCGAAGTGGAGGGCCGCATATCACTGGCATTTAGCGGACTCGTGCTCGGCGAGAAGCACCTGACTCGGACGGCAGGCGGCGGTGGCAAGGGTGTGGGCGAGTATGACCGTCTCTTTGGCTTCCTACTCGAGGATCTCGCCCCAATTTTGTCGCCCTCCGCGATGCGCAGGTACTCATCCTTGTAGGCGAGCACCTCCCGACGTATGTCCTCGGGCAGCTGGGCCAGAATTTCCGGATCCAGCTGAGCTCCTGGCGGTGCAGGCCGAGCACTCTCCTCTGGCGTCGGAAAATCGAATGCGTCCGTAGCCTTAGTGCGTACGTTGCTCTCCTCATTTAGGGATTCTCGACAAGCTGCGGCCGTCAACATGGTGTACACATTCGGCTTCTCCTTGGGCTTGGCCTTGGACTGCTTAGGCTCCTCTGCAATGGTTATGACCTCTGCTGCTGGCTCTGGCGCTTCTGGTTGATCTGCGTGTTGTGTTTGAGTTTTATGAGTTTGTGAGTAGTGTGTATGAGATGTTGCTTGGAATTGTTTTGAGTACCCTTCTGTTTTTCTGACATCTTGACAAACATCTGCTTGAGAATGTTCTCCTTGCGCAGATCACCAACATCCTCCAGCTTGGTAAGGTGTATGCCAATCCCGCGCAGCTCGTTCGGCGGCTGATGCGCCTCCTTCATCAGGTTGAGGACATGCGAGGTGATCACGTTCACATCATCTGTCGCATGCTTCAGCAGTGACGACTTGTTGATCACATCGCAGACCCCGTGACCCATAAACTTGGACGTCTCGACGGGGGCCTCAGCAGCGCGCACCATGATCTTCAAGTTGATGGACTTTGTCTTGCGCTTGACACCTTTCAGGCGCGAGGTAACCTCCGCGGCGAGCTGGCGCAGGAAGTTTTCGCACTCCACGGCCTTGGTGAAGCGGATGCCATAGTTGGCCTCCGCGGAAACGGTTTTGCGTTGCTAGAAAATACAATGGAAACGAATACGTAACAAACTATATACCTGAGAGGAGCTGGAACCCACCTGTTCGTAGTTCAAGGGACGCGGATCTATGCCGCGACAGTTCTGGTACAGGGTCTGGGCCATTTTCTTGCCCAGCACCGTTTCCAGCTTTTCCAGCGTTGTCCTCTGCACATCTGCACAGTTGAGAAAGCCTGCCTGGTTCAGCTTGTAGCCCATGCTGCTGCCCACACCGGGCAGGGATTCCAGAGGCGTGGGCGCCATGTAGGCCAGGAAATCCAGATCCGGGTCCAGAAAGTACTGGCCATTCGGCTTGGCCTTCTTGGTGGCCATGCGGGCAAGTAGCCTAAAGCAAAAGGTTGTAATATTTTTCTAAATAAAATGTTATTTTCAACCCACTTATTGCCGCCCACTCCCGCTGAGCAGGGACATCCGGTCTTGCTGTGCACTTCCTGTCTCAGATGGCCCACAAAATCCATGACATCTATTTTGACCTCGTCTATGAGATCAGTGAGCTCCACAAACATCTCATCGCAGCTCACTGCCTCTATGTTGAGGGTGTACTGCGAGACAGTATCGTACAGAGCGTAGGCCACTTCTCGATATCCCTCAAAGTCATATGGAATGGTCTTCAGCTCGGGGCAGAGTTTCAGCGCCTGGCCCACGAACATGCCATTGCGGATGCCCATCTTGCGGGCCTCATAGCTGCAGGAGGCGATCTCCGAGAGAGACATCTTCTTGTCAAAGCCCGACCGAACCTTGTCCGCTTTCACATTGTCGTGGAGATGGTGCTCGAAGCGCTGGGCAAAGAGCTCCAGCTCTGCCTGCCTGTCCGCCTGCGGATGCACGGGCACATCTGTTGCTGCACTGCCTCCCTTCGAATGGGTCACCGCCACGGGCAACCCACGAAGCTCTGGATGGGACCTCAATCCCACCGACACAAAGAAGCAGTCCATGTCGATGTGCATTACAAGGCGGTCGGAACCGAATTGAGTGCTTCTCTTCAGGGACTTCAGTTTCTCCCTCATCGGAAAGCCCTGGGACCCATGGGCCTGCCTTAGCTCGCAGACATGCTGCTTGAAACCAGCTCCCAGAGTGGCGATGTGATGCAGTCGAGAGTTCTTGTAGAACTCACTCAGAAATCCCGGATCCACAGCTGTCATCGCACTGTGCGAGGTGTTTGTGGCGGATATGTTAGTGATCTTGGCCTCCTTCTCAGGCGACGTGGCCACAGCCTGCTGCAGCTCCTTGAGAATCCCCCCGAGCTTGTACTCTGTAAGTTCGGATGTGGAAAATTCCTCCATTTTACCCTCGTTTGAGCTGCTGTTCTTGGACTTTTCGAATCGGGTGATCGTTGCCTCCTTCTCCTGCAGATCTTTCAGAATCCCGTCCAGCTTCGATTGCAGAGACCCCGAGGTCGAAGTTTCCTCACGCTTGCTCTCATTTATGCTGCTGTTTTTGGACTTTCCGAAATTCAGACGGGGCTGCGAGGTCTTCTGATTGGTGTACAGTAGATAAGGCTTGTAGTCCACCAACTTCTTGCTCTGCAGACAGTCCACCACCCACTGGGCTCTAATGAACTTGCTCACGTTCATGTTTCGCACCTTGACATCGGGCAGATTGGAGGCAATGACAAAGGTTGTGTGCGGTCTCTCATAGTGGTGATAGATCCCACCATGAACCATCATAATCCGCTTCAGTTCGTCGGCCGAGGGATTCACGAGACCATTCACAAATATGGAAATTCCGTCGAATAAGTTGGACTTGCGAAAAGGATCACTGGCAGCGCAGAATTGCTCCTCCAGTTTGGACTTCTTGGCCTCGAAATAGCCGCCCTGCCGGGGGATTTCCCAATTAATCGCATATTAAATGTTTTACTACCAACTCACCCATTCTCCGAAGCCATTATGCTCGTCGCGTGCCATTTTTTTAAATTAAGTCATGAAATTCGCGTAGCTTTTCAATAAATGCCGCTCAGCTGTGAAGAGCAGTGTGACCAGCCATTCCAGCTTTCCAGTTTTTGTGTTGCTCGAACTTTCGAGTACTTGGCAACCCATAATAGTAGTGTTGCTAAGCGCCAGCTGTGATCTTTTGCCGATTTTTGTTTGTTGTTTGTTATTAGCGAAAAATGTGGAAATACGGGCAAAATCAAGGAAACCAAGGACCCGGAGGAGCCGGTGGCGGTGGCGGAGTAGGCGGTGGCCCCAACATGATGCCCATGGGTGGC
The DNA here is from genome assembly GCA_021224005.1 of Drosophila setifemur. Classification (NCBI taxonomy): domain Eukaryota; kingdom Metazoa; phylum Arthropoda; class Insecta; order Diptera; family Drosophilidae; genus Drosophila; species Drosophila setifemur. The sequence continues at coordinate 15,935,717 of JAJJHY010008789.1, forward strand.
TTCGGAATGCAGCACGGCAACATGCAGCAGATGCACATGTCGCCGCAGCACCAGCAACAACAGCAAATGGGAATGATGGGAGGCCCGGGTCAAATGCATCCCCAGGCAGCCGGCGGACCAGGAGGACTCATGCCAGGCATGTCACCGCAGCACCAGATGCAACAGCAGCAGCAACAGATGATGCAGCAACAGCAGATGATGGGGCAACAGCAGGGCGTCGGCGTGGGCATGGGCATGGGCGGACCCGGAGGAGTGGGGGGAGGAGGAGTTATGCCCCAACAACAACAGCAGCAGCAACAGCAGCCCCAGAACATGCCCCAGCAGCAGCAACAGCAGGCGCAGCAACTGAATCCGGGAGGAGGAGTCCAACCCGGCGGCACGGGTGGCAACAACAATATGCTGGCCATATCCCAGCAGAATCCCCACAAGGAGATCAACATCGTTCAGCTGTCGCGCCTGGGGCAGGAGACGGTCCAGGACATTGCCTCGCGCTTCCAGGAGGTATTCTCCGCCCTCAAGAACATCCAGCCCACCTCGCATCGGGACAACAATACCGAGAAGAAGGTGCAGGAGTACTTCCGCACCATCCGGCTGCTCTTCAAGCGCGTCCGCATCATCTACGAGAAGTGCAACGACGCCGGCATGGACTATATGAGTGCGGAGAGCCTAATTCCCTACCGCGACGAGCCGGAGCCCCGGATTGAGCCGTCGCAGTGCGACGAGTACCGGAAGGTTGTGCAGGAGAACCACGAACTCATCGAGACGGTGAAGCTGAAGAACCGGCAGCTAAGGGAGATCATCGACAGGACGCGCATCATCATCTGGGAGATCAACACCATGCTGGCCATGCGACGGTCCTAGGTTTATAGTTTATAGATGCTTAATAATCAATAAAACAAGGAAATACTATAGAAATTATAGAGGTTTTTGGATTTTTAAATTTATTTGGGGAAGCTAGAGAAATAATATGAAATTAAGGGAATATTAAACCAATAAATTGTCTCTAATTTAAAAAACAAATTTATTGCCATAAATCATAAATCTCGATCCCCTTGTTTTGAAAAACTCCAAAGCCCCCTTTGACTCCGCCCCTGCTTGCGCAGATAAAACACACATTTCGGCGTTTTGCAACACCAATACGCATTTACGCTTGTGAGAATTTGTTGTCGCGAGAGAGTTTTAAGCAATTTACGCTAAATAATAGTTTAATAAGCGAACAGGAGTCAATCGAATCAACCGCAGACATGGCGAAAATGGCATTCCAGCACCAGGCCGGCACGGCGATGGAGTGCTTGAGTGTGAGTAGTAAATAATAGTGGATTCTCCGGATTCTGCGTGTGTGTGTATTGGTGAAATTGGGTCGCTGGACCAATAAAAAAAAAAACAAGGTACTTTCATATTGGAACAATAGACTTACCTGTTTGCACCTTTTTTAGATTCCCATCACGCTGCACAAGGAGAAGGACTACGACCAGGAGGGACGGGAAATACTCAAGTGCGGGTTTAAGATCGGAGGAGGCATCGATCAGGACTACAAAAAGAGCCCCCAGGGATATACGGACTATGTGAGTCATAGGAGATTATAAACTTTATACTTATTATTAACGATTTAACATGCATTCCAGGGCATCTATGTGACCGAGGTGCATGAGGGCAGTCCGGCTGCTCGGGCCGGATTGCGGATTCATGACAAGATCCTGCAGTGCAACGGCTACGACTTCACCATGGTCACGCACAAAAAGGCCGTGAGCTACATCCGGAAAAACCCGATCCTCAACATGCTGGTTGCCCGCAAGGGAGTGACCTCCACATAAGGGACCCGGGACTGGCTCCAACAGTATTTAAGCGGCATCTAAACTATTTTCCTCACTGCCTCTCATTGCTAAGGATCTCTTCCTCGCCCCATGTAACCTATCCGATTAGATATACCATACACATATATATATATAGATATATATACATATAACTTATGCATATCGCGCACGCACATGTAGCCAGCCGTAAATGTAGCACGTAGTAATGCTTCTTGTTCAGTTCGATTTCTTTGCCCCCACATCAGTTGTTGAACCGAAAAACCGAAGAACCGATCGCCAAGCTCCAGTGCAGAGAACAGATTGCCAAATACCCAATGCCGAACAGATGTAAACAGACTCGAATATAAACAATTTTGTACTTTTATATAGATGTACCCATCCAATCCATTCCATGACCGAACCGAGCAAATGACGAACGAAAAGTTGTTGAAAAGAAAACATAATACATTCATAGTACATACTTGTGATAAATGCCGTTTACTGTGCAGAGAGATTAAGTTTTAAATTGAGTTTTTTAATGTTAAATTGCATTTATGAATAAATGTTTGCTAAATAAATGTGCGAAATAATGTACTTAAATGTTGAGCTAATACGAATGTTTACTAATTACTTTCCAGATAGCATTTCAATCAGATTAACCGATTGCCGGCTAGCTAGCGCAATTGTTTTGTTTACGCAAATGTAAAATCTCCGAGCGATGACGGATCCACCTTGGATCCGACCTTAATTACGTGATCAGCCACAACTAATGGATGCCACCACAATCGCAAAGTGCGAGTAAATGAGCACAAAATTACACGACGACAGCGACAGGGCTTTTTTTTAATTACAAAGTACTTTGGATTTACATATACACACGCTTACACACATCGGAAATAAATTTTTGGAAGATAACTATACACAACTAGACGCAGCGTAGAAGAAGGGCTGCCTGAGCTAGCAACTCAAGCCGGAATCTGCGCGGAGCAGGACAGGAACTGTGGCAAGATCGTTGGGATTAAGCTGAAGCTACTTGTTGGCATAGCCGTTGGGGTTTTGGCTCTGCCAGCGCCACGTGTCCTCGCACATCTTGTCGATGCCGCGGGTGGCCTTCCATCCCAGCCTCTGCTCCGCCAGCTTGGCGTCCGCATAGCAAGTGGCCACATCTCCCGAACGACGGTCCACCAGATCGTAGGCCACCTTCTTGCCCGATGCCTTCTCGAAAGCCTTGACCATGTCCAGCACCGAGTAGCCCACTCCGGTGCCCAAATTATAGGCAAAGAATCCAGTCTCCGCGATGTTGCGCAGCTTATCCAACGCCTTCAAATGACCCTCGGCCAGGTCCACAATGTGGATGTAGTCCCGCACACCAGTACCGTCATGCGTGGGGAAGTCGCTGCCGTAGACACTCAGGCTGGGGCGACGGCCCACGGCCACCTGGGCGATGTAGGGCATCAGGTTGTTGGGCTCGCCATTGGGATCCTCGCCAATCCGTCCGCTGATGTGGGCGCCCACCGGGTTGAAGTAGCGCAAGGAGACCACGGCCCAGCGCTAAATATGGGAATTAAATATTAAACCATTGCCTGATGCAACTGAGTATCCCCACTCACCTTGTCCGACTTGCAGAGATCCTTGAGAATCTCCTCGGTAAAGAATTTGGTCTTGCCGTAGGGCGATGTGCAGTTGCCCGTGGGATGCTCCTCGGTCACGGGCAGGAATTTCGGCTCACCGTAGACAGTGGCGCTGGAGCTGTACACGAACTTGAACACATTGTTGTCGGCCATGGCCTCCAGCAGGACATTCGTGCCGGTCATGTTGTTGTGGTAGTACTGCAGCGGGATGCGACAGGACTCGCCCACAGCCTTCAGCGCGGCGAAGTGGGCCACCATATCGATTTTGTGCTATAAACGAAACATAATATTTGGATATGTTAATAAGATTCATGAATTCTGAATAAATAATTAACTAGGCCAACCAGATATTTATGCAAAGTGCAAAACTATCTTAATTTTTGCTATATTTGGTATGAGGAGTATGTTTTTTCTGAATATAATCTAAAATAAGTTAGTTGTCAATTCAAGGTCATTAAAAAGTTATGGAATATTTTATAAATAGGAAAACAACGCGATTATTCGTACGTCATAGTTGCATTCCTTATCTTAATCTTTTCCGTAATCAGTTGGGTTAAACATTGTAATTCATTTCCTATACAAGTACCTATAGAAATATATATTATTTTTCAGTTTATAAACATTTATAACAAACTTGAAGGTTGCTACTTTAAAAATATCAACATACATATTTGGAATAACAAAGGCTTCATATAAAATGTTGGCTTGAAAATATCAAAAAACTATAAATAATTCATGGCTAATTAGACAATAAAACGTTTGCGGTAGTAGCTTCAACCAATGTTTGTTAAACAATAAGTTGGCTAACCCCTAGAAAGTATTCCCTATTGCTGATTACGCGTAATGGTAAATTCCCAGTTTGGCATTATAGCGAATTCTGTCTGACTAATCGGTACATGTAAACATGGCTATCATTGCAAATTCCCTCTTCACTTTCGAGTTCTTTGGCCTTCCGTTCTTGGCGATATCAATTGCTGCTGCAGCATATTGCAGCGTACGTGCTCCGGATCAATTGTGGATGCCAGCACAGCACGGCAAGTGCCAAGTGGGTCGATCCAGGGTCGATCAGGCGAGTTCGTCGGAAGTGCCCGGCCACTTGAGCAAACAAGACGAGAAAAAGATACGCCGACAAGCTACGCTGATAGCACGCACGCCCGATAAGGGTGATTGAATGGTATCCAGTTGGCGCGCACACAAACACACACTGGGCAAAAGCTGACTTGCTGACGTGCCACTAGAGAACTCTCACCTCCTGGAAGACGGAGCGCACTTGATCCCGATCGGTGATGTCCACCCGGTAGAAGTTGACCTTCTTGCCGGTAATCTCCTGGACGCGACTCAGAGCCTCCGGCAGCTTGGCCGCACCGCTGCTGTACGCATTGCACAGGTTGTCCACGCAGATGACGTTGTAGCCCGCGTTGAGCATCTCCAGAACGGTGTGGGAGCCAATGTAGCCGGCTCCTCCGGTGACCAGAACGGTGGATGGCGACATTCTGCAGTTAAAAGGGAAAATTAGGTCGCTCCCTGACGTCACGTCACCAAAAAAAAAAATACGCTTCGCAGGCAGAGCAGCCAGAACAGCACAGAGAGGCGTGCGAAATACCTGTCTGCTCGGCTAACGGGGCTTTGCCAACGTGTGTTGGCTAAAACAGCTCAGCCACCACACATCACTCACCTGTGTATAGAGAGGTAAGACTATTCCTCACTAATTGTGGTGACCCCCGCTTAGTGATTCAGCTCGCTAAAGGCGCCCTTGAAAGTCGGATTCCGATGCGTAGCGTCGGAGGCTGGGGGACTGCAGAAGATGCCAAAGATCTTTGACCGATCCGATTGTGTCTTCTCGTTTTAACCCGTTTCCTGCACTTGTCTCGCCTCATTCATTTGCGTGTGTCGTCGTCGTCGTCGTCGTCGTCTCCTCTTCGTCTTCTTCTTTCTGTTCTTCGGTGCCCGTTTTTGCGCGTCTGTTTTGCTCCGCGTCTGCCTCGCAACTGAGCGTTGAACTCTCTTCGGGGGGCTTATTTAACTTGTTCTACGAGCCGCCAACTTGGAGTACTGGGAGCAGCTCTTATCAGTCGCTTTTGGTTTCGTCTCTCTTTGGTTATCGCTTGCTTTGGCGGAATGCTGGAGTGGTTGTGGGGCGGGGGCGGAACCTTCGTCATGCACCCTTATCGCTGTCGTCTTGACCTCTGATTATGCTGCCTTTAAACGTCCATTTATGCAACGTTCGATCAGCTAATTGACTCTTGGAAAATTATTATCAATAAGTAAACAAAGTCTGGTGTTGCCATATCAGTTGGTTTAACACGATGGCGTTGCCGGCCCATATTTCGGCTTATCAGTGCTGCCAAATCTAAAGGATTTGAAATGCAGAAGAACAAAGATAAGAATTAAAGTAGTTTTGAATAGGTTTTTTAATAAATCTAGGTAAAACATTTGATTTAAAAAATACTTTATCTTTTGGAGAGTTATAAAGAAAACAAATAACCGGATGAGAGAACAGGGCTTAAGGTCAAGCCAATTAAAAACCGTTAATGAAAAGCATCACCAAAAGCGTACAAAAAAACATCGCCCAAAAAACGAATCTTGCAGCTACTACTTAAGTAATTGCATACTTTTCGGGCTCAATGCAAAAATATACGATCAAGAATACATTTACTGGTATTTTTAATAATAGTATTTTAGTATATTCACAGTTTGGTATTTAGTCAGGTACTGATATTCTTTTTTACATACACATGTCAAATATGTGTCTTGCTCTTGTATGTAAGTAATTGGTAATTATAGATGGCGATCAATGTAGATAAGAAGTAGAATTGTTTGTAAGTATATAAAATATATCCAAATTTTCAAAATGGATTGCTAAACTTTAAAACTTAATTAAACGATTTGCATATAAATAACATGTATGAAATTAGTTTATAAAAATTATAATTAAACAAAAAAACGTGGTGAAATCGTTTTTGAATAACTTAAAATAATGGAATAAGAATTATAGTTCTATGAATTAAAAATGTTATGTGCATACAAATATAAATGGTAAACCAAAGTTGATCGAAAAATAATTAATAAATATGGTAAAATTATCATCATGCAAATATAACAATTTGGGAGAGTTAATGACACATTACATTTGGAATTTAGCAAGTCCAAGTCTGGAATTTCATTGTGTCCAAAAATGGATTAATTGGTTTTAGGCATAACCAATTAATTATTTTTGTTAAGATTTGAACTTCTGCGATATTTATGTTAAATGCGATCTTACTGATCGATTCTTGAAGTTAGCCCCACGAGATATGGAAGAAGCTATATAAACCATATATGTACCGCATTCTGATGTGTATTTTCAGATTCTCCGGCGCACACACGCACACACGCACACCAATACAGACAATTGAGGATCCGGCCCCCGCCACAGACGAAATCAAAATATGTACACATAACCGGAAATGAGTTAGTTGAACTTCCGTCATCGCTCGCCTCTGGGATGGATGGCCTGCAATATTTTTTATGTGAGCGACAATAATTTGCACAGTCACAGAAAGACAGCGAAGTCTCGCAACGTCGTCGTGGAAGTTATATACGAATATATATAGTGTGGTCGGTCGGTCTGCGGTCTATATAGAAGCGTACTGGCACTCGCACTCGCACTCGCACACTTATGCTCCCGCCTGCGTACATATGACATTATGAGGCGAACGTTATGGCATCGTTATGGCATTATCAGTTTAGCGCGAGAATCGGAATCGGAATCGGAAGGGGGTCTGGGGGGTTAAGGTTTTCGGGGGGGATCTGGCCTGTAAGCTATATTCGTATTATTTAGCACGGATTGTGTTTTTTTTCGGAACAGTTCACAGCTCGAGTTCCGGGGGATATAACCGGAGGAAAGCTGACTTTGCCAAGGGTGACTGAGATTCTTTTGCGCTCCAGATAAAGAATGTTTTTTAAGGGGTTTAACATTTTTTGAGACATTTATCCCTTTAAAAAAATATTGTATATTATGTTTATATCATAATATATGTAATATATGTTTATAACATATATCTGAGATAAAATGGTAATGGATACTTTAAAGATTTTTTATGATTTGAACTCCTATTTTTTTCTTTCTTTTAGGAATATGTAAATATCGTATAACTGACATGAACTGTTTATAAATCTCAATATCATATTTAATGGTTGATTTTCTCCACCCCATAGCCTCTCATTTTATGCCACATTATCCGATATGCACTCGGGGAACGAATAGAATTAACTTCGTTAGATGAAATGTAAATTTCGGTTATCCATCTTAATAAAACCAATTTTCCGCATTATTGTTTTCGCCTGATAACCATCTGTGCGCTGTGTGAGAAAATACCACCCCACATTTACCCGGACTCCGAGTCGGACTCGGGCACTTCAATTTGATTTCGGGACGGGGAGAAAACTGCGGTGAAAGTGCTGCACTTTTCACATGGCCCTGATCCGAGACTCGGAGACTCGGTGACTTGGACGGGGACTCCGACTTGGACTCCGCCGCCTGGGACTGAGACTGGGTCTGGGACTGGGACTGGGCCTGGGCCACCATAAATGTTTATCACAAATTAAGCAATTCACATTTGGTGGCGTTTTTCGCCTGGCAGAGCCCGCATGGCCCTCGGGTTAGGGGCTGCCTGGCATTCGGAAACGGGAACGAAAACGGGAAAAGTTTCTCAATTCCTAAATTGAAGATACGTAAAATGAAATTCATAACGCACATGAACATATAATTAGCCAATTATCTAAAACTTTTCTATGTGCGATCTACAGTCCATAAATTACACGCACTTGAATGCTTAAGTATCTGTGTGGAGTCAGAGTACTGAGAAAAAAAAACACTTTCCAAGATATTCTCATCTTTGCATTAGTCAAAAAGTATTCCTACGAGAACTACTAAGTGAATTTAACTCATTTTCTAAATATTTTAAATTTTTAAGTATTTTTTTAATCATACAAAAACCCTTAACATATTTTCATTATTTATAAACCTTCAAATTCATATGAAGAAAGAAAGCTTCTTTAGAATTAATAATTGTGAATTAAATTTGACAACGCATTTTATATTTCTATTATTCATAATTTGCACTCATATAATATTCAGAATTTTGAACCATAAAGTATAAGTTTGCTCCACAAGGATTTCATATTTATTATATAGTATACACTATTCTCGCTTAGTCACGTTAAACCCCAGATGTATCTCAGTTCGAATTTGAGAACGATCATGTAGGAGTTTTACGAGTAAGTACACGCGCATGCGCGACGTTCGGCCGGCGCTTCCAGCAAAAGTATCTCACAGTACCAACAGGAGACACTGAGCACAGCAGCTACAACTACAACAACAACAATAACAACACGAGCGAACACAAAAAACAACAACAACAACTCAGTTGGCAAAGTTTTACGCAAGTTCTCGACTTTCCAGTCGTCAGTGATCTCATTTCGGTTTCTGCTGTTTTTTTGTTGTTGGTTTTTTTTTTGGTTTTTTGGCAAAACTACCACAAAAGCTTAGACAAAGGCCAAGGGACGGGGAGGGGGAGGGGGATGGGTTAGGAGGGAGGGTTAAGGGGTGGGGGCTGTTTGGCCTAGCAACAGGCAACAAGACAACAACAACAACAACAGAAAGAGCCGGAATGATGAACACGTGTGCTGCTGCTTGCGAGGAAACTATAGCAAAGATATATAGGAAGGGACAGGGAGGGACATATATATATAGGGGAGTTTAGGAGTAGGTCAGAGGGGTGGGGCCGCCTTGGCCGCAAGAAGAAGAAGAGCAAGCAGAAGAAGCGGAGAAATCAGCCACCCCGAACGGAATCGGGAATCTTCCACCGGGCACCCCTCCATTCTCACACACATTTTACGAGCTATTGATGGCGGTGGCAATGGTCTTATGAATATGAATAGCCCTCGCCTCGCCCTACTTCCTACCTGAGAGAGACGCCCTACTGCCGACTACCTGGTAACTGGTAACTGGTACTCGTACTGGTACTGGTACCGATAGTCCTACCTCTTTAATGGCAACTTAATAAGACTTCTGGAACGGGGTTAATGCGACAAAAGCGCATTCCATACCATAGAAAATTTAATTAGTTGTCTGTGTGTTGCCCTCGGGGGGGCATGTTTATTGTTGCGAAAATGGGAAATAAAAGTGGCAGGAGCAGGATTTCGATGGTGGTGGTGGCTGTGCTGTACTGTATATCTGGCAGATACATCTGGGGTTGGCGCTGTGAAACAAGATCGAACACGATGCGACAACAAAACTTCAAGTAGTTGTTGCTCGCTGTTATTGTTGATCTGTAATTTATGCTCTGGCGCTTTTGTTTTCTTTGTATCCTTGCTGGATTTTCACAGCGAGCTGAGGGGGAAAACAATCTGAATTCAATCATTAACGAGGCACTTTGTTTCTTAAAGCCTGTTCTACTTGAGCACCCTTTTTTAATTGCTCATATCCAGGCAGGATTTGTAATAATTGTATTTGGAAACAAATTGTATTGCATGCGTAGTTGGTAATTAGTTCTTTGATATGAATATTTCAGATGCTTCACAGAAAAAACTTACAAAACTAATGGGAAATCTATTACATGTTTTCCCCTGAAACTATTGCAGGGCTTTGGAACCTGCGTAGTTCTCAAAGAAGTATCTTTGATGGGAGTATTTCAGATGCTACGTTTTAAAACTCATTGAAAATGTGTTAAATTTTCCATTAAAACTACATCTCAATATCTAGACAGTTTCCACAAATTTCCCATGCCTTATTGTACCTTATGTAAACCGATAAAAGAAAAATATATATCTCAAGGCGATTTTCATCTCCGTTTCCGGAACAAAACCCAATCAGGATCTGCGTTTCCTTTGCGGTGATATAATCGCCGTGGGAAACTCGTGGTGGCAAACGAATCACACGAAAACGTGGCCCGAAACCGAACCCCTCCGCACACCCATGCCCATACCCATACCCATACCCAAACCCATACCCAAATCCGAAAACCAAACTCAACCTGAAAGCCCAGCCCACATCACCTGGCCAAGAGTACAATGGAAAGTGCATTAGCAGTGCCTCCGGTGATTTTGTGTTTCTCTATTGCAGCAATTGCGGCTCATTTCTCTTTGGCCCACCGCTATGTATCTGTATCTGTATCTTTATCAGTATCTGTGCTGCATCTGTATCTGTATCTGCGGAGTGCAGAGCAGAGCTTTATGGCCCGAACCCCCCTCCCCAGCCCTCCCTCAACTTTCCCGGTTAGTGCCACCAGCCACATTCCGATGCGTATCCGGGATTGTAAAAATGTTTTCATTTCAAGAAACGGAGACACATTTACCGCCGTCTAGCGTCTGCAAGCTGTCTGTATCTGTATCTGTATCTGTATGTGTAAATGTATCTGTGTGAGTGTGCTTTCGCGGTGTTTCTCTTTCTCTCGGCCACTCTCCTTCGGATACGTGCCGCATTTTAAACAATATCGGCACAGTTGAAGCACAGGAATCGGAATGCGATGAGCTAAGCTCAATGGCTCAGAAGTTTCTCCTGGCCAACTATTTCTGTGTCTTGGCCATTTGCAACACCTTTTGATCGATTCTATTTTTAAACATTTTACTGCAAAAGACTAAACGTTCTCTCCATTGCAATAAATCAAATTTATTAGAGGTATCAGGATCGTTAATAGACATTTTTTATATATCAGTCATCATCAATAAATATCCGGAGTCGTAATATTTGATATTTCTATGTTTTCATTCTGGTTATAATTACAAATTTTTATTGCAACTTGTCAAAAACAATAACAATATTAATTTCAAATTAATTCGTTCTTAATACAAAACAGGAATTGCGTGGGCCAACTTAAAATGGTAATTAATAGAAGAAGGTTTTGTTGTTTTTTTTTAAACTCTAAGATTCACATTTTCATTCAAGGAACAGTATTATTATTATGTTTTACAAGACTTTACCGGAAAACCATAATAGTTTTCGTATAATTTCCAGCTGTGATCTTCCCTTCTTAATGAGTATTAACTATGCAACAACAACTATATTGATTTTATATTTACACACGTTCTCGAAACAAGTTGGAAATACTAATTAACAAATGAAGGTCTAGCTGATTTTCCCAACTCTTATATTCACATAATACACAAGAAAGAAAAATCGATTGATATCCATTCGAATGTTTTACAAGACATTAACGGAAATCCATAATAGTTTCTTTTTGGCTTTAGTATAGTTTTCCAGCTTTGATCTGCCGTCTTAATGAGGTATAACTATGTAACTGCCCACTAAATTACCATGTAAAGTGGCACATCTTGGGCTAATAAAACGTTTATATTTAGTTACACAATGCATTCCCCGACGGATTACAACCAACAGGGAGTGTTGTTGTTGTTGTTGACGTCGTCGTAGACGTCGCCGCTCCAGTTTTGCAGTTGGAGAATAGAATTCTCGGAAATCGGAAACGGGAAGAGGGCACGGGAAGAGGGCACTGGAAGAGGGCCCGGGAAGAGGGCACTGGAGGAGGGAGCTGGCAGAGGGAACTCGCAACTGGCAACCCGCAACAGCTGCAGCTGCCACGGGGCCTTTAGAAAGTCACCCCAAATCCGAATGCCCACTCCGATTCCAAATCCAAATCTAACGCATATATGTACATATACTATATGTATGTACATATATATATATACATATATACACATGGATTTGCTATGTGAATGAATGTATGTATTTATGTATGCATGCTGATTAGCACCTTGGCGCGAGCTCTGCTCTCCAATCTCCTCCAATGGCATGTGCTATGTGTATGCACTCAGAAAAATCCCCAAATTATATGTATTCTTTGGAAGTACATTTCTGAATTTCAAAAATTACATCCTCAAATGCAGGGCTTGCAATATATTCTTGTAATTATTTTGTAAGGTTATCCTGAAATATGGTTAATTACTTTCTTTAAAATAAATGAGAATCAAACATTTTTATTATACTATTTTTATTGTTAAATTATTTTGTACCGACTTCAGACATTGTTTGGGATATTACAACATTTGTTTTAAATTTAAAATAAATACAATTTCTGTATACTTCTTACTTTATAAATATAGTATTACAATTGTTAGTAACTAGTAATTTCCCAATATCAGTTCGATTTTCTTTGAGTGTACTGTGTGACTTATGTAAGCCATCGCCGTGTGTATTTGTGTTGGAAAATAATCAATTGGTAAATATGTTTATCACGACTTTTTCGGTCGCATGGCTTTTCCGTGCTCCACTTTGGATCCAGGCGATCGTTTCATGAATGAAAAACAAAAATCGATGGTAGGAGGTGGTACATTTTTGAGGAGAACGAAGGGGAGGGGGAAGTATAAAGTAGAAGGAGGAGGAGTTGGAGTGGGTGGAGTAGGAAGTCGCCCTCCAGAGGCCATTGCCACATGGCTGACATGGTTGACACCGTTGAATGGCCAGGTAGATCGCTCCCAGCAGCAACTCCCAGCAGCTCCTCGCCATATATCGCTTATCTCCACTCCAGGCGGCGTTATCAGCGTTTCGTTTACGACTGGAAAAGGGCTTTTGTAATGAGCAAACAAAGCATAAAAATATCAACATCAAGTTGTTTAGATTCGGTCGCTGCCGTTGCCGCTGGCATGCGTGGAATGCTGTTTGCCCAAGTCCAAGCGCCCCCAACTCCTCCTCCGAACCCTACTACTTCGGTTCCAACTCACCTTGGGATGACAGTCGAAAATATGAGAAATTGCCTCACTGAGCGAAAGGCAAATCGAACTTATTTATTGAATCTAGAGGGTATGAATTTGTTGTTTATTTATTGTATTTTTATATAATTTATTATATTTATTTATTTTAGACAGCGCTTTCCCTTGTCGAAAACATTCAATTAATAAGATGTAATTTAAATTTTCTTTTAATGAGCATCATTTAAAGTTTACTATTATTAATGTTAATACCATTGGGATATTTTATGAATATTTTTCAATGATCATTTTATTAATTAAAAATTTTTATAATTAAGAGTAACATCTTTCTTTTGTATGCTTATTCTTTTTTTAGAATTTCCAAACAGAATTAATAATCCACCTTAATAAAATCAACATAAGTCCAATAAATTTTCTAAAACACATTAATATTTATTTCAAAGAAATCATTTATAGTCTCCACACAATATTTTTACAATGTTATAAAATATTATTACAAGTTCCTGACTTACAAATTCTTGAATGCCTATTATTTGTTGCAGTGCAATCGCCACCATCACGAGCTTCCCAGACCATTGTACTCACCTTCAGCTTCAGCACCATCTCTCGGACAAAAAGTCGGCCCGGATCGGCTGGCGGCATTAGTTCAAAGCTTTGTTACACGATATCGCTATATCGCCGTGTAGGCACACACCGAGCAACAACAACAACTGCAGATACAACGACGAAAATACAAAAAATAAACCATCGGAATGTGGAATGTGGTATTCATTGACAAAATCAGCTTTCAAAATGATCTCACTTGTATTAAAAACAGTCAAACCAAATCGAAAACCGGTTTCGTAGTCAAATCATTTTTGGAGTTACAAACGTTTTTCGTTCGTTTTCCGTTTTTCCGTTTTCCTTCATCGTCGTCGTCATCATCATCATCATCATCATGATCGGCCAACACACAGTTTTCACAGTTTTCACGCACGTGCCTGGCTCACATTTAATAACTATAATTACTATGTATGTCAAGTCGACCGAAATTATATGCTGCCAGTTAACACTTTAAACGAGAGACAAAAAACCAAAAAACAAAAAAAAACATTGGGGAAAAAACAGAACTAAACCGAAACAAACTCAAAGATCTAAAGAATAAAAATACCTTGGGTAGCCTAAATATTTTCACACGCGCGCAAAAAAGCAAATACAACTAAATGCGAGAGCAAAAAAAAAAAAATGATCATACGGTTTTGGTTTTAGTTTTTCTCTTTCTTGGCTTTTTATTTTCATTTTGTTTTTGCTTTAATAAAAATAGCACACAATTAGTGGCGCTGAGAGTTTTTGGGGAACTGTAAAATCTATTTGGGGAGGGGATGTGAGGAGGGGGATTACATACCTTTATAAATAGTTTGCGCAGGCGCGCCCGTATTTCAGGCATTTGTATTGGTGTGCCATGGAATGCGTGGAGCAACGGCGGCAGCAGCAACAACAACACAATCTCCATTTAACAATCATTAATTTAGACGTCGTTCCAGCTGTTCGGTGGAGAAAGAGCAAGCGAGCGAGCGAGCGATCAGGGGGCGGGGGGAGAGATGGTGGAGCGTGCGAAGGGAGCAGCGCGATGATCACACGCTGCTGGGAATGGCCTGGAATCTGGAATGGGAATGGAAGCTGTGTGGGAAAGTATGCGCCCCGTTGTCGCCGCCTCCTCTGCCGGCGCTGCTGCTGCCTCTGCTTCTGCCGCTGCCCAACAACAACAACAACAACTGGGGGCCGAAAATTAGGTCAACATTTTTTCATTCACTCTTTTTTTTTTTTGTTGCTGCCGCCGCTGCCATATTTCGACATACATATTTTGTGTGTTTAAGTTTTTAGGTATTTTTTTTTTGTTGTGTCTTGTTGTTGTTGCTGTTTTATTAACACAAACTTTCTATTGAGCGGGGAATAGTTTTTGCCTCTCTGCTGCTAGTTGTGTGGTTGGCGTTGTTGCTGCTTTTTACCAGCCACACACGAACTTCAGCAGACCGTAGCATTAACCGTTAGCTGTTTTTATAGCACATTTTTATGGCATCGTCCGACGTACGGCGGAACTTGACAATACAAATATCATTTTTAATTGACATTTATGATGTGGTATAAAAACGTCCAGTTGCTCTGCAGCTCTATATATCTCTGTTTTATTTTTTTTCGTTTGTATGTAAATTGGTTTCCCGAAAATTTGGGAAAACATGAAGCAACTGTTGTTCAGCTGTAACTGCTGACCATCGATGGATTATCGATATTCCAGCGATAATGTTCTTTTTGCTCCTTTTGTGTCTGTTTTTTTTTTCTGCTGACATTACTGTTTTGCGACCAAGAAGCACCGGAGGGGTGGAAGGAGGAGAAAAGGCACGAAGAAATGCAATATAAACGGGATCACTGAGAGGAGCAGAGCGAGCGAAGTACACTGAAGAAAACTAATAAGTCAGTTATTATTAAGTAATTATGGAAAGGAAAATAAGTTACCAAACTGAAATGATTTATTGTCGTTTTTTTATTATCAGTTATTTTAATGATTTTTATATATTTCAATATTGTTAATTTCATTATTATGACTCTTTAATTTTAATTTCTTCTGCTTCTATTTTCTTCGAGTGTTTTGCTGCACTCCCTTTTCCCTTTGCCTGTACGCGCGCTCTCTCTCTCCCGCTTGCTCTGTAAAACGGTTCTTCTGCCGCTCTTCCCTTCTGCTCCCTCTTCCGTCTCTTTCTGCAGCTATTGCTGTCTCGCCTGTCTGGCAACCGCATTCTATGCTGGTGCTTGACTCTTGCTTCTTCTTCTGCTTCGCCCCTTCCTCTTCTCTTTTCTCTTTGCTTTATGCTGAGTGATGCAACTTGTAAGACTGTTCCCATTTCCATCACCGTTCCCACTACAACCGCCATTCCCATGAAGGTTAGGATCGATAAAAAAAAAAGACAACAAAAACTGGTCTCCAACCCACGCTCCATCGCATGACTCACGCTTGAAAAATTTCAATTTGAATTTCTAAATAGACGCCACACACACACTGGCGCACAGCATCCAATTTCAGCCAATAAATATTTTACTCGCTTAAAAACCAAGTCTCGATCTTGTAACTGTGAGTGTGTGTGTGTGTGTGTGCGCGCTCGTGTGCGTGTGTGTGTGTTCGAAATTCCAACAAAAGTGGCTTACCCATGTGGATCTTGGAGGTTAGAAAAAAGCTCCTGGGATGTCAATGGAACCGAGAAACCGACGACGACATACAGTCTTTGCTGTCTTTGGCCAAGCAAACCAGTTTCCAAAGGCATTTTTCTACAGTTGAAACTTTTATAACTCGAACGGGCATTCGGTGAAATTTGTAGATGTTAATACATCTCAAGAAAAAATTCGGAATGTGAATTCCGGGAATCGTAGGATTTCCAACGAATCGCCCAAAAATATCCTTGACAAAATACAAAATATACGCTATATCATAGTTTTTTTTTCGACTTTTAGGATATGCATTTTACGTTCGATTTATAGAAGTTTGACTGTAGACAAGCTTCTTCTTATTCTGCATTCCACACACATACAGGCACACACACACTGGCAAACACACTGCGAGTTCGAGTTTGAGTTTTTCCTTCACTTTCCCCCTCTCTCCTTCCACGATCGTTATTTGAACTTTCTGGAATGCGGTCGCGCGAGTTTCGTCTCTCCGGGCTCCCCCTTCGAGATCGTTTCGTTTCATCCTCTCCCATTTTTCTACCCGTCCGTACGAATCCACGCCAAATGTTACCCGATTGTTTGAGACCACGCAAAATGTTACCCGATTTATTATTGTACTCCTAGCAGGTGAAATTAGCGCGCTTTTTTTTTTCTTTTTTTGTGAAAGAATTATGAACTGAGAATGGTTAAGTTCTGCATAAACAAAAACGAAGATCGGATACTTTTTGACCGTTCTACTAGGGGCTGAACACAACGGAACTGGGAAACGGCACGACCATACACGACTAGCTGAGCTAACTGAATGATATGATGAATGAAAATTTCGTCTTTTCTTTCGCGCGATCTTTCGCTGCTCGGGGCCTGCGCCGGCGTCTGCGTCGTCTTGGCCTCGACGGCGACGGCGGCGCCGGCGGTGACAGCGGCAGCGACGCCGGCAGCGGCTGAGGCCGCGACTTGAAAGTCGCCTGCACGAGCGTGTGTGTGTGTGTGTGAGTGCGAGCGTTCGTGTAGCTGTAGCTGTAGCTGTATCTGTGTCGGTGAGCGTTGTATCTGTGAGCTAGAAAGTTTCGATACCGAACTATGTACTCATGCTCCGCGATGTTTGACTCGCATGCATAAGAAACTTACAAAACGGCATTCCACAAACAAACTGACATTGCCTCGCCCCCCGCCCACCGACCCCCCCTTTGCCCGCTTCGCAGCGGATCCAAGCCGGCGAGAAAAGTATCTGTATCTGTATCTACAGCGCACACGAAGAAATAGGAAGGCTTTTACCTTTACCAAATAGTTTTGATATTGAAATTATTTAAAGATTTAAAAATTCACATTTACAAATTATTCCAAGTATTTTAGATACTTTTTTTTATTAATCCAAAACTATTCTCCTTCCTTTTTGGTTATTCTTATATTTAACAAATTAGATATTTTCTAAAAAACATTAAACATTTTCTAAGCGTGTATCTGTATCTGTGTGCTACTTTTGCATTTTGTCACAACATCAACATTTCTGCTCTCTCTTTCGCACATTCGAAAAAAAATTCTTCATCATCTTGAGTTTTCTATGTTGCAATCTACGAACAATAAAAAATTTGTGTGGCTTTCGTAAGTGTCTTTTTGGAATTTTGTGTGTTTTCGTATTTTGTTATTTTGTTGTTTTGTTGTAGCTGGTGGCGTTCTTTTTCGTAAACAACACACACATACACACGCACACTAGTACACGCATATTAACACACATCGAACTCTGTAAAAAAAATTCGTCATTGAACGGTAAAAAACAAATTCCAACGTGTTTGACTTTGGCACTAGCCGTCTCTCTCCCTCCTAGGCTCGCCATCTCGCTCTTGTGTGTGTGGATTTTTTCAATTACAAGTTTGTAAATGGAATTTCTGAACTTTATGTGAACGAGGGTCATTTACAACGAAAAAAACACACTCACACACACACAGAGAGGGGCAAAAGAGGGCAGGGGCAGGGATAGGGGCAGGGGGAGGGGGAGGGAGGTGCAGGGCTAAGGTTGGACAAGGGAATTTTGGTTGATATTCGTCATGAACTTATTTTTAGGAAATTCCGAATTCCATAGGCTTTACTTGTTATTTATGGCTGCTGATCGCAGGCCAGAATCGAACGGTGCCAGGGGCGGGGGCAGAGGGGCAGAAGGGGGCATGTGTAGAGCGAGGGGAGTGTCGTCAGTTCGTTCGCTTGTCTGACATGCATATCAAATTCGAAATGGGACAATCCCAGAAGTGGCATGGAAATAACATTTAAAACGGAACTAAACTAGTCCGAAGTAGTCGGGGAAATTAATTTTCAAACTGCAATTCATTGTAAAAACCAATTATTCACAGCAGGAATAGAATATATTCTGATCAATATTCATGGAATTAACTACTAAAAAAAAACACCTAACAAAATCTTATAGATTAGGGTAATTTTAGGAAAATATATAGAAGGGATTTTGAATACTTAGAAAATAGTTGGTTTTTTTAAACAAATATATACTATATTTATAAAATGTAGTATTTAGAAAAATCAATCAAAATCTTGTAGATTAAAGTGAATTAAGGAATAGGAATGCTTTTTAAATATTTAAATACTTAGAAAATATTTTTTAACTATTTATAAAACCAATCAAAGTTAAGTTAATTTAACGAAAATATATACGAGTGATTTTAAATAGAATATAGTTATTAATTTGTTTGGAAAGTTTTTTTATTATTAAGCAAACCTTAGATTTATGTGAATTTAAAGCACTTTAAATTGAAAAAAATTTGAAATAATTATGAAAATTAAACAATATTAATTTAATTTGAAATTATAACAATCTTTTAAACGCTTTGGAATGAATATAGATTCAATTATGATTACCCAACCCAACTATCGAGGCAACTTTTCCTTCTAAATATTGAAAACCCCCTCGGGGAACTAATATATTTGCCTGTCATTTAACTGACGCCTATAAGGGGGGGTCTATATAAGGGGGGTCTCTAAAGGGGGGTCTAAAAAGGGGGTCTATAAATACAGCCAGTGATTGGAGTTCCTTGGGACTTAAGCTTTTGCACCTTTCGTCTGATTAGCATTTCCTTGAGTTCGCCCCGGGCGCCAGGTGTATTTACGATCGCCCATAATCAATCCAATCAATCCAGCCAACCCAACTGTCCACTATCAATGCAATCCATTGACAAGCTACCGTCACCCAACCGTCCTTCCTTCTGTCCCACTCCCACTCCCACTCCACGGGTACTCCACTCGACTCCACTCGATGGACGATCGTCTGAGTGATAAGCTTTTCGGGGCGGCTACTTGACGCAAGAATTTCTGGAATTTCGAAAGTGTACACACACCTGTCGTTCGGTGGCTATGGCGGGGCAAGGGGGAAGGCGGGAGGTTGCGGAGGTGCAGAGGTGGAGCCCAAAAGGTGGAGGCCCCCAGACAAAGCACGCGCTCAATCTACGGCTTATCAAAAGACCCACGATAGGCCCATTTAAAGGCCAAACTCTAAATGACATGTGATGCCACACACAAACACAACTGGCTATATACAACAACAAAAAAAAAAGTTTAAGTTTGAGTCACATGCTTAACACTTACCGTCCAAAAAAAAAAAAAGATGATGTTTGTGGAGGAACGAGGCGGGGGGCACCAGTCACCAGTAACCAGTAACCAGTCACCAGGCCGGACCAGGCGGAAATTGTAATTTCGGTTTCTTTTTCTGAAATAAAAACAAAAAGAAAAAAAAGAAAATGAAAATCAACAACGGGGCAACGGGGAGATTTCCTAATCAAAAGCTTTTTTTGGACTTTCGACTGTTTGTACTATTTACAACATCAACAGCAACGTCAAGACCATAAAAATAATTAATACACCTTATCAGCAGGGCCAACAGAAAACAAAAAACAGAGACAGAGACAGAGACAGAGAGAGAAAAAAAGAAAAGAAAAGAAACACTTGAAGCCACCTATGACGTGGAGGCATTGGCATTACAGTTCTTTCTGCCGCCGTGTGCGTTGCATGGTCAACGATCGTACGGTATCCGTTCCGTTCCGTCCCCATACGTCCCGATCCGTCCCAATCCGATCCGATTCGATGGCAAAGAATTCCTTTCCCCCCCCGGTTCGGTGTAATTACTTTTTGTCGAAAGTCGGCCCGAACCTAATGATAATACCCTCGATCTAATAGGGAGCACGTGATGCGCATACAACCCACCAATCATTAAGAAGCACTGCAATGCACTGCACAAAAATAAAGGGTGTTGCTTTAAGGGCTTGAAATAATAAGCTGGGATTTTAAAATAATATTTTGCATATTTTAATTAAAATTTTGCCATAAATTCCATTGAATGAGTTGCTTGGGGATACAAAGGTTTTAAAAATCCTTTGTGTTTTTGGGAGATACCTTTTAGAAGATCCTTTGTAATTCCCAAGTATGGTTTAGGGATATCTTTGTAATTCTCAACTATTTTTTAGGGATACATTTGAACCTCATTGTAAATGTATTTTTGTAACTATTGAACCATTTTTTTCTTTCACATTTCCATTTATATATATTGATATATTCTCCAATCCCAAATTTTCCGTTTCGAAAGAGTTATAGAAATACGTCTCGTTTTCCCCCAGTGCATCTGTAGGAGGCGGAATAAAGTGGAATCGAAATCGAGCTCTAGACCAGCGACCAGACCCCTGGCTAGACAAATTGCACATAATTTCTACTCGAGTGAGTGCGGTCAGCCGGCAAAAAGTGCACCGAACCTGCCCAAAAACAACGGCAACAGGCAACTGATGGAGCCGGAGGGGGGATGGGAGGTGAAAGGGGTTGGAGCGATGATACACCCAGGGCCCATGGCCGTAGCACTCGGGTTTTTTTCAGACGAAGACGGGAGGATCCCAGGCATTTCATGAAAAATTATGTCGTGTACAATTTTATGCATGAGAGACTTGCACAGCAGCAAAAACCTGGGCAGCGCGGAAAAAACTTTGCAAAATTAACAGTGCCTCGTCAGTTGCACAGTTGCAGTTGCAGTGGTGCAGTGGCATAGAGTGGTGCTCGGTGGTGGTGGTATGGTGGTCCTCACCGTCGCCAGGTTAGATAAGCCGCTAACGCTGACGCCGCTGCAAATGGGCACACGCACACTCGAGACCCATCAACGGTGCAACTGCAACGGAGCGCCACAGTGGGGCAAGCTAAGGGGGAAACTGGTGGAATATTTTCTAACAATAAATGGATCTACTATGTTATAGTAAGGAAGGATACAGAAAAGATACAAAAAGGATACCGAAAAGATACAAAAAGGATACCGCAAAGATACAAAAAGGATAACGAAAAGATACAATAAAATATACAAAATACTTCCCTCTTAAGTTTATATTAAATAATCTTCCAATATTTTGGAGAATTATAAGTTAACCTTGTTCTTTGGAATACCAAGAAGAAAAATCGTTTGAAATGTTATACCGGATACCAAAAAGATACAAAAGTATCTCAAAATATACAAAATGGATACCGAAAAGATACAAAACTATATACAAAATACTTCCCTCTTAAATTTATAAAAATTATTTTCCAATCTTTTGATGAATTAAAAGTTAACCTCCTTCTTAGGAATACCAAAGAGAAAACCCACTTTGAAATGCAATCATCCATAAAGACCGTTTTACCATAATTATATACATTTGATACGCCAGGTTTAACATGTGCCTGGCTCCACTGTACTTGAGATAGACGAAGGCTGGCCGCATGTTGGCTGCATTAGCATACAAGTGTTGGGCAGCGCCACAAAGTCGCACAATTGAAAAGCAACAACAGGAACAGTGACAACAATTGGCCCGCTAACGAACCGCCCGACGGACTCCGCCCCACATCGACCCCACCTCACCCCAACCCATCCCCATCCCCAGCCCCAGTCCACTCCGCCCCATTTCTTTCCTGAATGGAGCTGATGATGATCATCGGATGGAGGGAAGTGGAAATGGGAATGGAAATGAAAGAAAGCGCAGTCGAGCGTCTTGCATCTTGCATCTCGTATCTCTCGACGCCACCCCGACCCACATTCCAGTTGGATGCACTGGCCAGCGTCTGCATTTGTATCTCTATCTCTGTATCTGTATCTGTATATCTAGCTGTATCTGTGTTTGTATCTATAATCAAAACCGACTGACGGCAGCTTCAAAAGCAATAGAGGGATGGAAAATGGAAACTTAAACTCTTATTTTTTTTTAATTAGAAAAAATTATAATTATGAAAAATAAAGTAAAATATATTATTGCATAATAACAATTAAAATGTGTGCCTTTAGTTTATGAATAAATCTTTTTTAAGACTTAATTTATATAGAACCTTCTTTGGAATATTTTTGGGTACTCTACATGGTACTCCGAATCTCCCCCCGATTGTAAAACATTTTCCAACGACTACCATGATACCCTGTACAAATAGCGGATGCAGTAGCAAACCGAGATAAAAGCGGAGAAAAAAAAGAGAGAGCTCTTTGGTTGGCGTAATAATAGCACATTCCTCCGACAGCAACAAACGGGCTGCAATCGGATGTGGATGTGGCCAAGTAGGAGTTCAACGTTGCTGCTGCAGTTTGGAGTTTGGAATCCGCATGTGCCCCAAATGTGGGCGTCCCCATAGCCCCACAACAAAAACAAACCCCTCCCACGCCCCGTTTGGAAACACCCCCGGATGCCCCACCGCTGTCAACGCATGATTTGCTTCCCGTCCCGTTCATGTCCGGATCTCTGATGTATTAATGACATTTGGCCCAGTTTCGGTTCCGAACTTCTCTTCTCTCCTCTCCCCCCGACCCCCCTTCCGATCAGCCTCAAAATGCAACGTGGGGGCTACGAGAAGCGAGTGAGTGGGGGACTGGCTCATTCATATTCATAAATTTAAAGTCTTTTTGCGTAAGCCTCGCAACGGAAGTTGTGCTCGCCCCCGTCCCTGCCCCTGCCCCCACCTCCTCGACCCACAATCACCACTTTCTGAGACCCCCATTCACGCTATTCTCCTCCTGCGCCCTTTTTTTTCCCCCCAAACGCGGCCAGACAATGTGCCGCTCTATTTTTGATGCATTCCCAGCCAGAAAAAAACGCAGACACCCAAAGATAGAGATAGAGCCCAATGCAGTTGAAAAGGGATAGAAACAAATGGCACTGAAAGAAATCTAATTAATACTAAAATAGATGGAAGAAACTAGGGAACTAAATTCAGTTTAAATTGTGAGTAACTAAATTCAGTTTAAATTATGAAATTGTAAATAAAATTGGAATTGTAACATAAATTTCACAGCAGAAACATTAATTAAATGTTCCAATGTTTATCTAAATAAGAGTGTTAATTAATTTATAGAGAAGTACTATAATAATTTTTAAAGACTAAATAATATAAAATTTAATTTACATTATTGAAATGCAATTTAATCATAACTTGAAATAAAATGAGTGCAAAAGTTTTATTTCATTATGATTCCAATACAATTTTAGATTGTTAAACTATTGGTTGTTAAAATATTTATTTTTTATTTTTTGAGCAGTGCCTCAACGGGAGAGGGGGGGGGGAGAGCTAAAGTTCAAAGCACTATTGAACTCAGAGGCCCCAACAACAACAACTACAACAACAAACTCCGCCAAACACTTTCGCCATAAATAGCAGCAAGTGGAAGGGAGACAGGCACAAGGCAGGCGTTTTATCAACGGAAACCGGAGGGGGCAACCCCCCTCTCACCCCTCTCACCCCTCCTCCTTGCCACCGCCCTTGGAAGGGGAAGTGAAAACAAAAGTGACTAATGCAGCGCTCGAGTGTGTGTGCGAGAGTGTGTGCGTGCATTTCCGCTCACTTCCGGTGCGTACAAATGAGGAAGTGCCGCTGCTGCTGCTGCCAACTGCATTTTATTTTTTGGAGTGAAGTGGCCAGCAAACAGAAAGAGCAGAAACAGCAAACGGAACAAGAGGGAGGGGAAAGGAGAAAAGGAAAACAAAATACAAAACACAAAACTGAGAAAGAGAAGGAAGGGTAATCAGAGGAAGCAGAGGAAGAATCAGCAGCAGCAGCAGCAGCAGCAGCTGAAGAGCCGTGGCAGAAGATTTCTGCTTCCAATGGCCCTGCTATAAATAAATAAAACCCAAGCCAAAAGCCGCCAGGCCGGAAATAATGTGACCAAAAACAAAACCGACAAACCAAACTCGAGGCTATCCATGTGTGTGTGTGTGTGGGTGTTTATGTGGGTATGTGTGTGTGCGAACTTCGTTCATTCATAACTGTATACGAAGTATATAGTTACAGTTCCGGTGAAAATAATAGTTGTACTTAAACGATGAATGAATACAAGGAAATAAAGAAATCATTTTTAATAACATTTGAAATATCTTTAACAAAATTTTAATTTTTCCGCGATTAAAAGAACTCATAAATTATTTACATCATTGTTGAAGTAACAAAATAAACAGTCCCAGTGAATATAATAGTAGTTCTTAAACGATGATTCAGTTAGCAAAAAAATTAATGCAAGGGAATGAAGAAATCATTTTTAAATAACATTTAAAATTTCTTTAACAAATTTTAGAAAATTTTAATTAAAAGAACTCGTAAATTATTATACGAAATTATTGAAGTTATTCAACCTAAAAGTAACAAAACTATGATTAAGTTAGCAATAAAATTAATATAAGGGAATATAGAAAAAATGTCTAAATGACATTTAAAATTTCTTTAACAAATTTTGGAAAATTTTAATATATTTCTTGAAGTTATTCAAGCTTACACGACTTATTTCTCTATATAAATTACTTTACAAGTGCAGTTAAAATTAATAAATGAAACTGTTTATTCACTTTTTTCCAAATAATTCCAAATGTAATTCTACTTAAATCCTCATAAAACTATAATGATTACAATGCAAAGTGTCGTTAAAGCTTCTTGAATTATTTAAATGGTTTTTTTTTTGCTGATTATCAAAGTACTCGTACTATGCCCCATTCCGGAAATACGTTTAATTGAGTTTTTATTATTTTATTACTATTATTTTCAACGCAATCGTATAATCGTACATATGTATGTACTATATATATATGCCATAAAGTAGGCCTGTAAAGGGGAGCAAGCTGAGGGGGAGGGGTGTAGGAAAGGGAAAGGGAATGGGCGATGATTTTGTGTTATGTTCGGTCGATTGCGACAGTTTCCTACCCCCACTCCCCACTCCCGGTCCGATCGTATTGAATGGCTGACCCCATAACAAACAACGACAAACGATGGAGATACGGATCCGTTCCGAACTCCATCAGTTATTGTTGATGGTGTTGTTGTCGTTGTCGTAGTTGTTGTTGTTCTTGTGCTATGCGTGCTCAATGAAATTTCATTGAAATTTAGAACGAATCTATAAAATGCAACCAAGCAAACACTGGGTGAGAGGGGGGTAGGGGGAGTGGTGGAGGATAGGGGATCTGCTATGGAAGTAGTGGAAATGGAGACTGGAAATGGAAACGGGAACCACGGCGCGATGTCTGTCAGCGATAAGCTAGGTGTACCGAAAACAATTTACAAAAGAGCTAATCTTAGTTAATTAAATAAAATTATATTCAGAGAATAGTTTAAATTGCAAATGCCTGCTGCTAAGTAGGCTACAATATTTAATTTGCAAGGATATTTTAAATTTAAAGGTAATATTATTTGTATATAATATACAAATTAAAAAGGTTTTGTATAGATGCTATTTGAATAACCAAAATTTTACTCATAGTTGTAATAAAAACTTATTCGTTCTTTAGAAAAATAATATATTTTTATACATATCTAATAAAAATATCATTTATGGAAACAAGAATTATTACCAAAAAAACATTTTCTTACTTGTAGAAATTATTATTCTTTCCGTTTTTTTCCCAAAATAATGTATTATTAAATTATATATTCCCTTTATGCATTTCTGTCAGTGTATAGGAGTAGGCAGCAGCAGCAGCAGCAACATGAACGCATTTGAGGCAAATCAGTTGCTGCTGCTGTTGTTGTTGTTGTTGTTGCTGCTGCTGTTGTTGTTGGAGCAGCGATGACACGAGACGCCGACGCAGGCAGCGACTGAGGCAGTGGCGTAGGCTGCGGCAGCGACGTAGGAGGAGCAGCGGATGGGGAATGGGGGCGGGTGGCGGAAGGTGGGGGCGCGATGGCGGTGGCGGTGGCAGTGGAAGTGGCTGCTGCATGAATTTATGAATGAATGGGAAAGCGTATCTGTGTGTGCGTGTGTGTGTGTGTGCGTGTCGTTGAAATCGCGGCATGTGTGTTGGTGTGTGTGTGTGAGTGCTGCGCTCGCATTTAATGAATGAAAATCCGAGGCAGCGACAATAACAACATAATACACACAAACATACAGGCACCACACACACAGATACACCCACACACAAAGCCACCGCTTATAGTAGTAACGGAAGTAAGCCAAACAACAAACACAACAACAACAACAAACGCACTCATTCATTCAAGTCTAGCTGCGACGAGTGTCTAAATAAGTCGCTTGAATGCCCGCTTGATTTTCCACTACTTGTCCGGATTATATATATACTCATAGGTCTTAATATGGCACACGAAGATATAGTCGAAATAGTATATACTACAGCCCAGACACTTAAGCTGCTCTTATTTGCGTGAATTGTCCTGGTCGGGTAGCTTTCATTGAACGGATACAAATTTGGAATCATGAGATACATTTGGTTGTTGGTTAATAAATTTTGTATTTTAACTAAGAGAAGTTTTATATTTTGTTTGCTTTTGAAATACATTATTTAAACTTTGATAATATAAAGTTTGAAAATGATTTATTCAATATTTAAAGAAATTTAAATAATGAAAAGTTTATATATTAATAACTCAATATTTGAGGAACTTTCAAATTAGTTTTGCTTTCCTTTTGGGGAACTTTGGAATGCAATCGTTTCGGGTGATATCACCCTAGTCCAAAGATGTAGTTATGACTCAAATAGCACATATCAAATAGTTTTTTTTTACAATCACTATTACAACAGTCCATTAATAGTGGCTATTGACTCACAATTACCTAGAACCGTCTATCGACCCTTGGTATTTCTATACTTTTTGCAGATTGGCGGAGCTTTTTGATAGTTCCCGGAATAGAAAATTAGTTTTTGCTAGAGATTGAGTCACATGAGCCAGTTTCAGATACTAGCGTACGAGTATATGCAAATGCTTCCAGAACATGCATATGGGGAAGGCACTTATAAAGTCATTAGGCTTAGTCACTTTCTGGCGAAACTCGATGAGTGGCAGTGCATCTGAAGAGCCGCGATCAACGACCTCCCCGGGAAGCTGGCATGGACAGATTAGGAATATATATACTCGTATATATGTAAGATCCATAAATAAATATGGAAATGCTGAATGGTCGGAATGGCCTGGCACAAACAATAACAAAACCATTTGTAAAAAATGTATTTTTTTACGAACTTACACAAAAAAATCTATGACGCACGTGCTGGTTGGCTGTATCTGTATCTGTATCTTTGCTTTACAGGGCTCGAACTTCTACGGGTTGATATGTGTTATTGGAAGATGCGGCAGCGATAAAATTGCAAAACAACTGCCCCGAAGGGAAAGTGGCGAGGAAAACGCGGCTGAAACCATCACACAGAGAGAGAAAAAAATAGCTAGGAAAATACTCAACAGCAAATGACGCACAAAACTTTACAAGGTTGTCTGCTGCGGCAATGTAAAACCCATGCAGATGGGTTGGGGATGGGGAATCGGGGGTTGGGGGGATGGGGGGTGTCGGTTTGGGAGGCCAATGTGTACGTCATCAAGAATGCTGAATGAAACTGAATGAAAACGAAATTGGTTCGCGGCATTTTACGTCAGAACGGGGCACGAAAAAAATAAAGAAATGTAAACGATTTCCAGGCACACACAGATATAGATACAGATACATTCCGCCCGGCTCCTTCAGATCTTGTTAATATTTGTTTCGGCCGCGTATTTAGATTGCGATTATTTATGCTGCCCGATGACGTTGAAGCGGACTTTTCGATTGTAAAAGACTTTTGGCCATCGCCTTAATTGCGCCAACTGTGCGCCTAATTATGGCAGACACTGTGGCTGAGAGCCGGACCGAAGCGAGCGAGAAGCCAACCAAAAATAAGAAAAAGGAAAGATCCGTCGGGAGATTTATAAATAAATTGTTGTCTATACGAAAATAACTAAACGGATCATTATCGTCGGACATGTGCGACAGCGTCTGGTCAATTAAAAGCCATAAAATGTCATAAAGCATCTTAAAGATATATAGGGTGCTCTCAAGGCGATTTTGTTGACAACTTGGAAAGTGCAGGAAGGAATTAAATTTAAAGGAATTGTTTTGGCTATTTTTGTTTTAAATATTTTGAAAATATATTTAGAGTATATGGAATTGCAACTAGGCGTATACTTAACATATGAAAACTTCAACGAAACGATTTTTAATGGTTTTCTCAGAGAAAGAAAGTGCAAAGTTAAGACTACCAATTTGTTACTAAAACTTTTAACTTATTTAAAAGCATAGACACAATATCTGTGATTATGCTGGGTTAACTACGAATTAAAGAAAATATATTCGTGTCATATCGAATCGATCAATCACGAATATGGAGAATGTGGTTAAGTGTTTTTAACTTAATTTTACCCCCGGTTGAAACGAAAATTAGTTTGAATACTTGGCTCGTGTTTTTTAATCTCCAGCCGCTGATCTTTTGTTTCGCGGATTTGGGTTATGCGATTTTTCGATCAGATTCGGTCGACGAATGATAAATGCGTAACATTCAAACTGGTTCAATTTTGTGAATACTTTGATCTTGTTACTGCTGTTGTTTTTGTTGTTGTTGTTGTTGCTTTTGCCTTGCCACGGGCTGTGCCAATCTTAATTGCGCATTTAAATATAATAGAAAGACAGAAACTACAAAAACTACTACAACAACAACAACAACTATAAACAACACAGATACACACGCACACACACACACACACACGTATGTAGTATATGAAAAGACCGTTGTCAGTTTTTGTCGATCCGTCGGATACTCTGGGAAACGAATTTACAGCACACTGCGAACTTGAGGTTAGAAAAAGGCGCCTCCAAGTACAACAACAACAACGACAACAATAGAAAGAAAACAAAAACAACAACAACCAAGCAGAACTGGGTATCCCCCGTTGAACCCTCTCTCCTCCCAAAAAAACAAAAAAAAGAAAAAACTATTTTGTGTGTGCCCATCTGTATCTGTATCTGTCGGCTCTGTATTGAAGCTGCGCATATTGCGCCTTGGTTATTTATTACGTACTATAGTTTGGACAATAAGAGAACTATGGGTTGCGGGGGGAGGGGGGCGGGGGGAGGGTCGCGAGGGGGGTGAAAACTCTTTTTGCGCACTAGTTTTCCCGTTCACCAAATTACCGCGGCGCATTGGCAACCCTAATGGGTTTCAAATTACCCGGAGCACACAACAACAAAAAAAAAATATTAATAATAATAATGCAAAACGTTGTTGATCAATTATCGAATTAAGTGAATATCCAATTGAGGTCAAACTTGGGTGGGAGTGCAGGGTAGTTATTAAATACCATTTGAGAGGTTTGCTAATTGCATTTAACAGAATTTCGCTTGTCAAGGAACAAACTACAATTAAAACTATAATTTTCCCCATTATCAAGGCTCCACTGTGGCTGAATTCATTCAAATAACAGTAAATGAGAGGGGGCCAAGCACTTGGCGGACAGTCTGGCAACGCTGCGGTAGAGCAAGGGCTAACGGCGCCTAGCTCTGGCGCTGCTTGTGTGGGAGAGCGAGATGGCGAAGCAACAACAACTTGTTGCGCGTGTGGGTGAGCTTGTATGGGTGAGAGCGCCAGAGAGAGAGAGAGAGAGCTTCTGCTTGTGTGTCCATGTGAGTGAGTGAGTGTTTCTGTGTGGGAAAGAGAGCGAGCACCGTCTGGCCTTGCTGTCTGGGCCGTGCTCTCTCTCTCTCTTCGCCTCTCTCTCCACTTCTCTCTCTCACCCTGCTCCTCTCTCTGGTCTCGGTGTCGTATACTTGATATTTTTTGGTGCGCAAAAACGTCCCACAAATCGCTTTAAGGACCCACGATGTCGGCGGGCCGTTTTGTTTTTGTTATTTCCATTTTATTGCTCTTTCACGAGGACTCGGAGTGCAGCCGCACAGCTGTTTTTTGTTGTGGGCGAACAGCTGTTTGGCTGCGATGCATTAAGCACACAGACACACAGGCCCACTGCAATGCGATATAGGAATGCAAAAAACAAGAAGAAAACATTGCAGATTTGCCCTAAACTTACACTGAAATTAAATTGACAATTTCGGGGATTGGGCTTACATTAATGTTAATGAATTATTCTAATTTGGGTTGGTTTAAGAAGACATTTCAAGTAAAAGTGATCGGTTTTTACGGTGCATCTTGGCAATTACTTTTAATAACTAATAATAATTAAGTAATATTTAAACAAATTGCATTCAATACTTACAAACAAAGCCATTAGACGGTGATTATATAAGCACACTAGGCCGCCAGCCCTGACAGATTGCTCATGGTGTGGCCGTTGGTGTGTGTGTGTGCTTGTGTGTGTGTGTGTTGGTGAGGGCTGTTGGTGAGTGTTGGTGAGTGTGTGTTGTTGGTGTTGGTGTGCGTGTGTGCCAGTTTAGTTAAATGCTGAGCACACGCACCGAACAACAACACAAAATCATCAACAAGAACAACAACAGCAAGGAGAACAACAAAAACAACAATCAGGCAGATAGGCAAGTTGCCTTTAGTTGTTTCTGTAGTTTACTTTGTTGTTATTTGTCTGGCTAGCTCTGGTCTGGTCCCCACCTCCCCGCCGCCCCGTAAAACCCCTTCCTGCCCTGGCATTTGTGTCGTATCTAAAACATTTGCGCTTTAAATAAATACACACTGAGAGGGTATTATAAAAAGCGAAAGAAACGAGGAAAACTACAATAACAACGGCACAAATTAGTTCAATGCACGCCGCCAAAGTGTAGATGTAGGTATAGTACGTTCATACATATGTATATATGTATGGGGGGAGCTTATCACCACCCAACACCTATCTTTTATGGTATTTGTTTTGATTTCTTTGTCTATTATATATAGTATAGTATTTTCTCCATTTATGCTGTCGCTTTTGTGTTTGATGTGATAAGATGTCCGATATACATAGGCGTCTGTAAACTTCATTGAGCTGTGAGCGCACAACTTCATTGATGATCGTGTACATCGGCTTAGGCTACAATTTCATTCATCATCATCGCCTTAATCATCATCTTCAACGTCGTTGCCGCCGTCGTTGTCGTTGCCGTTGTCGTTGTCACTGGTACAAAGTTCATTTGTTGTTCTTGTTCCATACATACATATATATGTATGTACATGCAATCAAATAAAAAATTTTTGATTGTATAAGTTCACAGTTTCTTTGTGCGCCATTTTTTTTTTTCTAAATACATATATGTATAGTACATATGTATGTATGTATGTAGGTTTAAGCGTTTCGGGTTCTTTATTTGAAATTTATTTAGTGTTGTATTTACTTTTCCGCTTCTAATTTTAATTATTCAGTTGCGAGGCTCAAAAGTCGCGAGCGAGTTTGTTTTCGAATTCTTGTTGTTTCTGCTGTTGTTGTTTTGTTGTTTCTGTTTCTCTCGTTTTTTTTTTGTTCTTATTCATTTTTGGTTTGTTAAATACGTTGTTTAAGTTTCTCTTGGCTGGGCTGGCTTTGTTTTCTTTCCAACTGCGTCGCAAATAATTTTCGCAAAAAATTTGTGTGTGTCTCAGTTGTTTCTTTTTTTTTTTGTTTGTCACTTTCGGGTGGCAAGTGAGGCTCTAAGCTAATTAATAATTAGGGACAGACACAGGCACACACACACACTACCACACACTCACAGGCACACACACACAGTCAGGCACTTTGGAAGCTTATATTTGATTTTTTCTTGTCGTTTTTGGATTGGCATTTGCCAATTGAAAATCACTTTGGAAGACACACTGTGTAAGGAAGATGCTACGGACACATTGCCCTGTTATTGCCAGTGTGACCAGATGCCAGAGCTAGTTGTCGACGGTCCTCCCATTCCGGGTTCACCACTAAAATTCCCAAGTGCTGAGTCCGGCTCACCGCCTCCTCCTTCTTTTCGTTGGCGCTGTCGGTGACGTACTGAAACAAATGCCTCACGAAACTTTAGTTTGCGGCGGAACAACGCGCGCACACACTCTCGCCCTCGGCCCACACAGATACGCCGACACCGACACACAGATACGGATACGGCGCAACAAGTATGAATGAATGAGCGGCAAGCGATGCTGCTGACGCCGCTGCCGTCGCCTCTGCCGACGGCCGACGTCGCCTGTGAGTGTGAGTTTGCATGTAATGGTTAACGCCACACCGCACGGCCCAGAAATCGGGAGAAGAATCGCCCGAGTAGCTGGCTCCGTCTGCTTTGTGCCGTTCTGAAAACAATAGCAAACAAACTCAGATACGCTCGCACACGGCACACGGCCCGCGCACACAGATGCAGATACTCTTTTTTGTATCTATCCCGTTCTGGCGCACGACGAAAGCTTGGCTGCTTTGGCATTTTCGTGATGGTGTTGGTGGGCAGCGGCGTCTAAGCACAGCGAGAAATTTTCATTAACGAAACGATCGAAAGCAAAATGGCGGATTTGGCAAGGCCAATTATAACGGTTAATCGCATGCATTTTGATTGGAGCTCACAAAATCTTTCAGATACTTTTCCTAAACGGGCAATTATTGCGAAACAGGTGTGATTCTTTATTTAATAATTGAAGGAGTTAGTAAATTGACAAGTAGTTAACAAAAATATCGTAAAATATAAATATCAATAGTTCAACTTATTTTACTATATTTTTATATTCATTTACATTACTTAAAGCACTTTAGTTTGCCTCAATTCATTCGATTCATATCATTTGCGAGACTAAGTAACCCAAATGTGCTTTAAGTCTAGCTAATGCTAGTCAATTTAAAATCATTATAGATTTATCTGACATTTATTAATGCTAGCGTTTAGTAAGCCAACTTAATTCTTATGCTTATGAATTAAAACAAGTTATTGCACATCGAGCAATGCATAATTATAAAAGCTACTCTTGGTAAGCGGAAAACGAGTTTAGATTTATTGATTGTTTGCATGCAAGTAATGTTGCCTCAATTAGGTCTTTATAAATTTGTATCTATAAATAAATGAACTTTTCTAGGAAACCTATTATATAATGAAATTTTAATAAATAGATACTTTGAATTTGATTGCGAAAATCTTTCAAATAGATTGTGGCTCTCACGAAAAATGTATCTTTAAGTTGTTTAAATACTCCGCCAAAAGCTTGACTTGACCTCAAAACCAACAAATCAAGTGGTCCCCATTTTTCGAACAGTGTAAAGATTCACACATAGCCACACACATACGCACACGATCAAAAGGCAGCCCGAAAAAAGCAACAAAAATCCGAAATATAAGAGGAAGAACGAATTCCTGCGGCAGAGGCGCATATGGGGAATATTCGGCAGAGGGGGGGCGCGGCGATGTTTGGGGAGCTAGTTACGCATACAGTGAAGCCCAGAATGCGAAGAAGAAGCAGCCGAAACAGAACCAGAACCAGTCAGTGTGCCATATGAAATATGTAACATCAAGCTCATATCACAAGCGAGCGACAGCGGCGTTGGCAACTCACCGACACACACAGCTACAGATACAGATACAGATACATTTACAGACACACCGATACAGATACGAGAACTAGCTGTATTCGAGCGGAGAGCTCTACCAAAATGTGTGCTTGTACCATAGGGGCAAAAAATGTTCTTCTAGTATTAGGCATAAAATTGAAAATTAATTTCGTGCCCAAATCAAATGGTACTCACCCCTTCGGGGAAATTTTGAAATTGAAATTTTCCAGCTACGAAACGAAAGATGGAGAAAGAATTCGCTTACCCGCAACTTTCCCCATCCCCATGGCCATCCAATTATGAATTTGATCCTAAATGCTTCGAGTTAATTAAACGCTTTAATAATAGTCCACGTGCTACTGCTGACGTAAGGGTCATAATAATAATAATAACAACAAGAACAACCACGACGACAACGACAACGAATGTGGCGACGCATAGGGGCGTGCACAAGATCCCAATACCAATCCACCAAATAAAACCCCACACAGATACATTGTGCCAAAGTATTTGACTTATTTTTTCAGAGCATTTCTCACAAATACCATTGAAAAAAAAAACCATCCAAAATTCAAGACTCTCTCTTGAAAAAAAATTTGCAAAATTTTCTACTCACCAAATACATATAACTCAATAAATATAATTAAATTAGGGGTTTTGGTATTAAAATTTATTAGTTACACTATATTTTCAATTACAAAGACTTTCGTGCTAATCCTGGTTGGATTTTCCCTTTTTTTTTTAGCTTCAATTTTAACCAAATTTCTTAGCTGGCAAATTTTTAGGCGGAGAGCGCATCACGTGGTCACCCCATCCACCCCCCACCCCACACACACCTCCCCCTCTCTCACACCTCTCAGTCCTCTCACACACACACCCACACACACACCACTCAATCACATACAAACACACATTCGCAGAAGAGAGCCACCCGAAATTAGCAATAATCTCGCGGAGAGCGAAACTCAGGCAGCCAAAAAAATAAAAAATACAACAAACAATATTATCAACAACAAATATACAAAAAAAGCAAAAAATAACAACTACAAACGAAAAACAAAATGGTCGTCAGGTGTAGAAATTCTGTGGACGTGTTCGGTTCCAAAACTGAAGTGGAAAAAACAAAAATCTGCCATTTTGTCTCCTATTTCAGGGCCCTTTGATTGCATTTGCATAATCGTTAACCGATCGAATTACACGCTATATATCAGCCACGAATCGGAAGTGTAAGCAAGCAAATATGTACATATATATATTAATATGCGCACATACGATTTTGTCTATGGGAAGGCGACTACAAAATGGCGTCTTGGAATCGTCTAGAATGGCCGATTCTGTTTGACTTTCTGTATTATTTTGCTCTGAAATAATATTTTCGTCATTTCCGCTTGCAACTGGATCAGCTTTGCACTTTAATAAGATTGATATTGATCCTAACAAAAGCTTTCCTTTTCGCCAGTGTTTATAAACAAGGAGGAACTAATACTAATTGTTATGCGCGGGCAGAGAATTCAATTTACTTTATTATTGCATCACTCTAAAATTGAATAATAACTGCTTAAGTAAGCTATGTAATATTTTTAATATCAAATCTAAATTGATATTAACATATTACAAATATACAATGACTAGAGAATTGATAACAATTAAAGAAAGAGAATAATTGTCATCAATATTTAAGCATTCACTCTCAAGAATAATCACCGCTTTCTAATACTTCATTTTGCAATATTGATATTCACATATTGATGTTTGATTAAAAACTAAATTAAATACTCAATGAAATTGATTGAAACTTCATTTGCATCAATGGAAACAAAGAAATGCATTTTGAAATCTTGGATGAAGAACTTTTCATAGAGTTCAATTGAGGGCCAGAACCCTCATAATAATTTCTAATAATAATAATTCAATGAATTGAGCTGCAATTTTGATTAAAATATTCAACAATTGTCAAATTAATTAGAAGTAATTTGAGATCAACAATCCACTGAATAGTTTTTTAATTAAATGGTTTTCTTACAGCCCAAAAATAATTGAATTATGCATCAAAAATGCACATGCGATCGGTAAACCCAGAGTTATTGATGAATCTATAACCAATTTTAGTTCTTACCAATTATTCCCACCTGAATATATTAACTGATTTCCATCTGAGTCATACATCATACCCGAAAAAAACCAAATATTTCCCACACATTCTAAAAGCTCTAGTTATCCAAAGAAGTGGCAGCTTGCAACGGAAAATGTTGCAAGAATTCTGCATAGTTAGCCGCATAGTTACATTGATTAGACATTTAATCACATTTGACCCCAATAATTGGCATTCGGCATGCAACTGGGCAACTTTGGATACACGCCACCTCACTTTTGCAGCATTTGCATCCGAAAGATTCGACGGGCGACAGCCTCCATTAAAATGCCCCACTAACTGCATTCCAAGAATTTACAAGTCAAAGATCGAATGTGCGCCGCTCAAACGATAGTGCACCGTCCCTGCCAGCTATATAGCTTATATATACGAGTATACCACATACTATAGCCAGATGCATTGTGTCCGGGCGGAGAGAGACTGCGATCAGCAGACAACAAAGACCCAAATTGAATAAATAAAGCGCAAGATTTATGCATACGAAATTAATAAATTGAAATATATGTACAATAAGTATTAGGCGCCAACCAAGGGGGTGGCGGGGAGGAGGGGAGTCGGTGCATTCATCGAGCGTTTAATTTGTATACGACCCATTCGGATACCCCATCTCTCCGAGGGCTAGAGTTTATCAGTTGGGCCTGAAACCGAAACCGAAACCGAGTCCAAAAACCAAAAACCCAAAGACCATCAACCATCAGCCCACAACCCACAACCCAAAACCAAAACCAACCGTCAACCTACAGCTAGGGAAGATTAACACACAGCGCCGAAGAGTTACAGTGCGAGAAACCAGATATGAATTATGCGCGATAAGAGCCAGGGTGCAGGGTGCATTGGTGTCAAAAAAACAAGAATGGAACGGATCGAATTCGGGTTGGCTCTCCACCACTGCACCGCACTCTGCACACCCTGGAAGATGGATGATGCAAGCAGGTGATGATGGATTTACCGATCTGGAGAGAGCCGCAACTCGAGTTCATGGGTTTCCGGGTTAAGGTGGTGATGTATCTATAGGTTGAAGATCAGGATTTATTGAACAATGACTCTATTTTTGAGTTAAGAACCTGCCTTAGAATGCTGTTCATATCATGACTTATTCTAAATATTCTTGAAACTCCAGTTATAAACACATAAATTGAATATTACCTTATCAATTTATTCTAATATAAAAGATACAAAATCTTATGATATTTTCCGTATCCTTTATGTTTCAATAATTAATATGAATATCTGACTGTAATCATGTTGAATTCTTAATACATCAGACATTGAATATATGTGTACTAAAAATTTGTTAGATATTTATTTATTTTATTGCACTTAATCCTTAATAATTCTTAATAATCAATTATGGAAGATACATATATCTTTTCGATGAACATTGTGTTCTTAGACCATCGTTCCTTCTTTTATTGTTACTTGTTTTAGTATCTTTAAATTTAAGTAATGAAAATCATTCATCCAAGATCCTGCTCTATCTAATCCTAGAGCATTAATATTTCTTTAAATAACTTTAAAATAATATATAAGACTTACCAGTGCTTCATTTTGTTTTAGTATCTAGCAGATACAGAAAACACAGATCACTCTATTAAAGTTAATCCTCACTTTAGGCATAATTTGACATATATTAAATGTAAGCTGAGATTTGGCCTATCTTAGTTAAATGGATAATAACCTTAGGACTCTTTTATATATATCTGAAATCAAGTTCTGGGAATAATATAAAAAATCCTTAGAAATTCTGCACTTATAGTTACTCTCACCAGAGTGACCTTCATAGCCGCCATACCCCGAACCGGATAGAGTATTCCAAATAAGAACGCTGCCCGCATCTGTGAGTGTGTGTGAGTGAGTGTGTGAGTGGGGCTTTTGGAGTGGCGTCGGAGTGATGAAATGTGCAGCAGCGGTGCAGCGTGGAGTGCTGTAGCGGACAGCTATGAGCCAGACCAGATCCGGCCAGGTCGACGTTGGCGCTGCAGTCAACGCAGGCAGAGCTGCGACAGCGACAGCGGCTGAGGCAGCGCGCAACGGCAAGTTTTATGAATGAACACGAAGTGCAACTGCAACGAGCGAGACGGAGCGATGCGGCTTGTGAATGGCCGGGCGAGATCGAACTATTGTAATTACTATGAGATTATGCAAAATGCATATGCAATTAGTGGCACTTGCCCCCTCCCGTCCCCACCCCGGAAACCACCCCCTGCGAAACCCCTTCGCACCCCCTTTGGCTGCCACTGTCTGAGTCATGGGGCAACTGGTTTGACTTGACTTGCGGCCTGAGAACAGAAAACAGAAAACCAAACACACATCACTCCAAGAAAAATTAATCATAATCTTAAGGAGACTATTAGCATTATTAATAGTCTTTAAAAAATTGTTTTAAGTATGACAAATAAAAATTAAAATAAAATATCTAAGATTTATTATGATTATTTCCATTTTAAATTTATAACAAAATATGTATTTAAAACGATATAAAATTACTTTTCCGAAGACTCAAATCAAACCTAATCCCTACGTTCTATAAAAATCGTTCTTAATTATTATAAAATGGTTCATAAATCTACAAAATAAATTGGCTTAAAGCCTAAGAACAGTATTTTCTGTTAGTGTAATCACTGCAAAGCCGAGAACAAGTTCAACTGCGAGTACTGCGAGTACTGGAAAAGTCAACTCCGAATGAACTCATGTGATTGGAATTTCTGTGCCGTTGCCGATGACGAACTAGCAATCGAACAGAAGCTCTAGAAGATTGTGCAATTGTGTCCCAACCTGTTTGGCACTTTGTTGCAATTGCAATTGCAGTTGCACCAGCAGCAGCAGCAGTTGCAGCACCATCAGCAGTTGCAGTTGCAGTCGAAGAATGTGTATCTTCGAGATGCAGATGCACCGCACTCACACACAGATACACCACAGATCGACCGGCCATTGTCCCGATGTCGTTTGTCCAACATGATGCACATTCCATTCTTTGAAAAGCGATCAATGCCAAGTCAATAATGAAACGATGCCGAACGAAAATAAAAGAATAAAATACAATTTTCTGGCCTATCAGCGAGTGTGGGGCAAGGAGGGCCGGGGCAAGGAGGGGGGGAGGGGAAAGGGAAAAGAACTGATAATAATGTCGCCTGCGAGAAATTCCTTTAGCGGCATTTAAGGCCACTTAATTATGACCCCCCCTCGTGCCCTCGGAGGAAATACAAAAAAAAGAAGAGAACCCAATCCTAAATTCCAGGAATTTGACTTTGACTCTTGTTAAATAACCAACTGCTGTATTTGTACATGTCGCCGTTCACACTCTAAAAAAAATCTTCAGACTAATGAGGTATTTGTTTTGGGTTAGTTTTGATAATAATTAAAATAATGTATGTGCACCTATATATTTGATATTTTTAATTGAAATAAAAATGTATTTTTATGAGGGAAATATTCCTTTCTATTTTGGTTAATTTAATTCCAATTTTCTTTTATTTCGATATTGAAAAAATGAAGAAAATTTTTAATAAAAGTTATACATATTGTTAAATAAAATTCACTAAGATCTTTAACAATTTTATTTAATCAAATTAATTTCTTTTGAGTGGGGCTGGTTGTTGTTCTTTTATGACCTGGCCTATGATCGTCCTCCAAATTGGCAAAGGGGCCCCAACATCATAATCCAGCACATCCCGATCCCCAGATTGCAGACTGCAGATTGAAGCTCTCGGACGCAGTCTCAGTCTCGGATACTTGGTGGTTCGATGAACCAATTAGATCAAACAACTTGCGCACAGACACTGGTACACCTCTACCTTTACCTTTACATCTACCTTTACCTTTACTGGGTGCAACAAAACAATAACACTAACAACATCACCATCAACATCAACATCAACGGTGGAAAATAAGGAAAAGGGGAAGAACAACAAAAACGAATTCTTTACGAGCCTCGCTCTCTGCAGTGCACGGTCATCAAGTCAGCTCGTTCAGCATTCAAGAGGCATCGATGATAATATTCATTCATTTGATCAAACCGCCGACGATGTCGACGATGGAGATGCAGACGACGACTTTCATTATGCCCACATCTCCGATGGCCCCCTTCCCGTCTGGCCCCGTCTATATATGTATGGCCAGGCCCTCGATATGTGCCCCACCTTCATCCCGATCCCGTTCCCGATCCCGATCCCGATCTCCATCATCATCGTCGTACAACTCCAACTCCTTCTTCTGGGCGGCGGCCGCCCAAACGCAATCCAAAACAAAATTCAAGCACGGCAGGGGAAAATACTCGTCTCGTACGAAAACATATTGCCAAAGTAGCAGCAACAGCAAAAGCAACTACGGCAACATCATCGGGCAACAACAGCAACAGCAAGAAATCCCAACAGCAGCATTATGCATCATTACACAGGGAGAAATGCTGAGTTACACAAGGAAAATAAGTCTAAAGAAGGAAAAGAAGTCTTTGCCTTTCATATTTTTCCCATTGAAAGCTACTTAAATTTTGAATTGGTTTTAAAATATATTTGGTTTTTAGTAAACAGTTTAATAATATATTAATGTGATTCAATATTTCTTGTTTTTTATGCAATTAATTAAAACGAAACCAAGTTATTTAGGAAAAGGATCAAAAATATTGGAAATGTACATTTTGAGATGCTTAAGAATAATTAATAAAATTCATAATATTATCTAAAAATATTGAACACATTTGTTACTTTTGTAATTTTAAGAAGTTATCCATACCCTCTACACAATTTTATTTTAATAACTTTAATCCACATAAAAAACTGCAACTTTACCCTGATAAAAAGATACAATCTTAAACTATAATAACATGTTTTATAATATTTGTTCAATTTACATTTCTTACCCGTAAATCCTAAAAACCGAATTAAGTATTATTTCTATAGGCAACTTTTCGCTCAGTGCCCTCAATCGACATATTCACTTATAGGTCTCAAAATCGATGAGAAAAAGGAATATGTTGAACGGGCGGTGGCGGCGCGTTCGCTTGTAGCACGGCTCAAAACTGCTGTCCGCCAGTCCGTCCGACTGCCAGTCCGCTGTCCGTCCGTTCACACACAGATAGAAAAAACGAAAAACGAAAAAAAAACACAGATACACTCACACAATCACCGGCAGACACGCACCGAAAGTGCATATGTATGCAGACGAAGCAAAGACCTCTTTTTAATGTATTGCAATTCCAAGAATTTAGGAAGAGGAACGTGAGAAACTTTGTTTTTGTTATTTTCTTTTCTTTGCATTTCATTTCAAGATACGATGCCGATCTCTGACTCCCTCCCCCCACTCTACTCCACTCCACTACCCCCCACCCTCAACCTGGCCGTCGCCCTCGCCCTCGCCCTCTCCTTGTTCCAATCGCGGTGTTTACGTCTCGAAGTCCAGGTTTCGTGGGGACTCACTTCAGTGATGCCGCTAACCTGGCCGATTTCACGTCCAAAAGTGTCCCGTTTTATTAAAGGATTTCGGGAGCAGGATGTTTTCGGAATTTTCAGGGAATGATTCAGTAACAAGGATTTTAATGTATTCCAAATTAAAATCTTATTTCGCATACTACAAATTTTAAGGCAGAAAATATCTGTATCTAGAAATGGCGAATTAGTGTATTAAACTAAATATGGTTTGTACAATAATATGTAAAATAATAAGTATGTTTGGAAATTTTTAGGGATTTTTGGGAACGATGAAGCAACAAGGGTTTTTATGTATTTAAATTTGAAACCTGTTTTCGGATATTACAAATTTTAACCAAGAAAAAATAAAGGGATTAATATTGAATTATACATAATACCTTAAATTTATATGAAGAATAAGTATGTATACGAATAAATATTGTTATGCTGACTTTTGATATATAAGCTTTGACTCTCTTCAAATCCATCTATAAATATTTGTTTCCTTAACCGATTACATAGAACTACATATATCAGAGAGTTACCAACTTCCGGTCTGTCTTTGAGGGAAAAATCATTGCCTGCTTTCAGGCGTTTTTATGTGGGGCGTGGGGAAAACATATAGTAATTCGATCAGAATTTTGGGTAAATAAGTGTCTCAATTATAAAATATATTCCCAATCCTTTAAAATCGTTGGTTTTTATGATCCAAATAGTATAAAGGATGTTTTAGTGATACGAACATGATACGAAATTGGTATTATTTTAACTACTTCAGCATTCATTTAGTTACGCTCAAAATGTGTACGAAATAAAGTAGTTGTAATTTGAACAACAATATTTAATGTTTTTAATAAGTCAACATAATAATACATATTTAAATTTATTTATATATGTATGAATAAGTGTGTTACTCTACATTAACAATTAATATCCCATCAATTTACCAAGTTTGACCATATCTTTTTACTATAAATTTGTCCATTTAGATTAGGACAAAAAATCCTTTCAATTTACCAAGTTTGGTAAAAACTTTTTGAAATAAATTACAAATAAATATTTTTTCTTTATTAAATTATATAGTATATATATCAGATCTAGCTATATTTCGGTTGCCCTGAACTGGGCACCACTGGCTTTTTTGAGGCCCAGGCTTGCATCCGAAAGTCAACGACGCGTCTGCGTCTTGCGTTTTTCGCCGTCGTCGGCGGGCGGCTTTGGCTATTACTCTTACATTGCTCCTACATCAGGTTTTGGCCATGGACTCGGACTCGGACTCGGACTTGGCCCCAGTTGCAGCCTCTGCCGGCGTCGCTGCTTCTGCTGCTGGTGCTGCTGCTGTTGCTGCTGCTGCCACCGCCTCGGCCGACGTCGCTGCAGTTGCAGTTGCAGTTTGCAGAATGCCCCAGACCCAGACATTCATATTGTATACACTTAAAATTCTTTGTGGAATTTCGGTGCAAGCGAGTCTGGGATGGGGGGATGGAGGGGGGATGGAGCTGCTGTAGGGGGGAGGGAGCTCCACAAAGACTGGGCCATGTATGTACGAGTTTGTTTGTATATGCCATTGCAGACTTGGCTAATAAAGCCGGCGACAGGAGAAAGCCAAATTCCGCGACCACAACATTGTAGCACTCTTGGGTGGTGCTGAGGTAAACAACAGCTAAAGGAGGAGGCAGGGGCAGGGGGGGTTGGCAGGAGGGGGTGGTGCATGAGTGGAGGAGGGGGTGGTTTGAGGTCCGCATTTAGTTATTCTGTTTGCTCCTGCTTGTTGCTGTTGCTGTTGCATTTGCTGTTTGTTATTGCTGCGATTTTTCGCCGAGTGTGTGCGTGTGCTGGCCACATTTCTTTTTGGGATGCCGCTGATCGGTCCATGGATGTGGATGTGGTTGCGGCTGTGGCTCTGGTGGTTCTGGATGCGGATGCCTCTGGAATGTGCATAATTTTTTTTTTTCATCTGCTTCTGCCCCATATACCCAGTGTTTATCGGGGGAGGCGAGGATATGCAGAGCCGAGGCAAAGAGGATTACAATTACCTAGCCTAGATTCTAGTAATTTTAATAATATTTATAGCAATATTAATATAAATAATATATACTTTTATGCCATTTGTATAGAGAGCATCTGTCTTGTACTCTTAGTTAAAAAAAAATGTTTATGTGGGATTATTTATAATCATAGTGTTCTCAGATAAAGTTTCTCCTTAAAGCCTGTTGTGTAGGGTAAGATACTTTCAAACCTTTTTATTTGAGTTATAAATTATTTTTTACAATTTTAAGTCCTCCTTACATAAAGATATAATTTAGCCATAAAGCAAATTAATCTACTTATGTATTTCCTAGCATATAACCTAATGTAGTTATGGACAAAAATAATATACCACAAAGACAAAAGGAATATTTGGCATAGGGTTACAAATTTTAAGAGAGTTTGTTGGAGGAACATATTACACTAAGAAAAAGTATGCAACATTGAATTCTCCACAGCTAAAATATTTTAAGGACATTTAAGGAAAAAGTAAACCTTCCACCTTTTAT
The DNA here is from genome assembly GCA_021224005.1 of Drosophila setifemur. NCBI lineage: Eukaryota > Metazoa > Arthropoda > Insecta > Diptera > Drosophilidae > Drosophila > Drosophila setifemur. Next base: position 15,979,850 of record JAJJHY010008789.1, read on the forward strand.
TTAAGTATGACAATTGGTTTCAAAAATATCTTGATTAAATAGCAAAGATGTGAGAAATATTCAAAAAACCGTCTGGCTTAAGAACTAAAGTAAGCTTAATTAATAGGTATCCTGCAGTCCATCCTTTTCCTACCCCAAAAGCAGCATTCTTGCCGCTTTGGCTTGCTTTTCTCGACGGTTTCCTTCTTTTTGTTGCGACTTTTTTTTTGTTTTTGTATTCGTTTTACCTTTTACTGTGTGGCGCAGGGCAGCAGCGACAAAATAGCAGAATCCTGTTGCCATGATCGTTAACAAGATGCCAAGACAAGGAGCAGGGGCGGGGAGCTGCGATGTGTGAGAGGGGGGGTGGGGGTGATGGAGGGGAGTTTGGGAGAAAAGGAGCTCACTGGCTGGAGGAGGAGATTGCTGGACGAATCTGGAATCTGTGGGAGCTTCGAAAATGTTGGCGGCAGCCAAATTAAATAGGCGCAAGCGCTTTGAGTTAGCCACGAGTTGTCTGAATCCAGAATGGGATTTTCAACTCGCTGTTGTTGTTGTTGTAGTTGTTGTTGCTGATTGGTAGTTGTTCTTGTTGTTGTTGTTGCTGTTTGCGAGTTGTTTGCGAGTTGATTGTCCTCTCACCTCATGTTTTTGGCCTGAGCTGCCTGGAATGCTGCCTTTCGGGTAGCGAGAGAGAAAATCTTCTCACCTTCCCAGGTGAGAGGAGGGCTTCCCAGCGGGGAGGTGATCTTCCAGGGGGGGGGGGAAGATGGGACAAGAGGGTCCAGGAGGGGGGTGTGGCAGAACTCGCTGCAAGCCAAGGATCGAGATGCGGTCCGTTCTTGTTTTTCTTTTGAATTCAGCTTTGTGTGCTGCTTTTTTTTTCGCCTCTTTTATTATTTCGGCGGTGTCTGTGGCCAACTACTTGGAGTTCTCACATGTATCTGTGAGTACATCCCCATGGTTGTACAGTAAGAAAATATAGGATAATGGAAATTGGATCAAATCTTTTAAACAAAATTTGTATTTAATGGATATGCTATATTTTACTTAACAGAGTGTTTATTGGTACTTTTATAAGGGAATGTTGATATTGTAATTAAATTAGGGATATGTATTATTATTCATATTAAATGAGATTTATCTATCTTGTAATCATTAAGTGCATATAATTATATACTTATGTCGAAGTTACCTTAAATAAAAGGAAGTATCTATGAGACTGATATTTTTTTAATTATTAGTGGTTAAATGTTTATAAGTATTAATCTCGATTAATCCTGGTTTTATCAAGCTAAAATTTTATTAGCGTATTATCTAGTACTTTCAATATTTATTAAATTTCCAGAGGATTAATTAGAAAAACATTATGCTTAAGATATTGAAAATATGCATTTGTGCTTAATAGTTTTTCAAAATGCTCCTCTTAAGTTATTGCAATCAGCTCAAAATAAATGCTTCAATATGTTCTTCTAGATTTTCTGACCACCATAAGGACCCCCATTTTCTTGCAGTGCATATATGCCGTTCATTATGATTATTTTGTTTGGCTGCCTTTGGCCTGTGCAAAAATCCGCACATAATCTGGCAAAACCAGTAGAACAACAACACCAAAGGATGCGGACAGCTCGGCTCATTTGTAATGTGTGTGACTGTGTGTGTGTGGCTGTGTGTGTGTGTGTGAGCCAAGGCGCAAAATCCCTTTCCACACTTACAGACCCCGCCTCGCCAGCCGTCCGTCTGGCTTTTTATCTTCTTTTTGTTTTTTTTTTTTTTGGGATTTCGCCTTTTGTCCTGCTCAACGCATTCGAGTTTTCCCAGAAATGTTAATTATAATACTCACAAACATACATAATTACTCGCATTTCGCTTGGTACGAGTAGTTCCCATCTCCCATATCCTGTTTATGTGGCTCTGGATCTTGTCCGATGTCTTTTGTCCATTGTCCATCGTCGATTGTCCGTTCTCGTTTTTGCCGCTCGCCGATCGCCGCTCGCCTTTCGCATTTCGCAGTGCGTTTAATAATGCGCCAAATAAATTTGCATGCCTTGCACATTTTTTTTTTTGTCGCATGTTCATTAATGCTTCTTGTTTATTTATTTTGTTTATTTTTCTGCAGTTTTTCGGGAATTCGCGTAGGGATTTGGGAAGGGCTACGATGAGGGTTCGGTGCGTGTGAATTGCCCAGATAAATAGGGAAAAGATCAGCACTCCAGGATAAAGGGATGGGAATTTCAAGGATGAATGGTTGGCCATTGATGATTATGCTTGAGTCAATTTATTTACTCCTAGTTTTTTAGTTTCGGTTGATTTAGATAATACTAGAAATGAAGGTTTCCGTAAAATTAGGTGCTTGTCTTAAAAATATGATTTATAAAATCGGATTGTAATAATGTTTGCTATCTAAAATTGAATGGAATTGTAATTGAAAATGTTATATTTGTTCAATTCAAAAGAAGACTTTATATAGGATTAATTCAATTAGCCTTAATTCAAGATTACCCAATGACAAATTCAATTATGTAATTAATTTAAATATCAGTTACTGATTTTTATAAAAAACCATTTGAATACCTGATTAAATCTGATTAAAATGAAATAATTATATTTGAATTACTTGCATGACTATGAAAATGAAATTGACAAATTAACTTCAATTATTTTGCGCACATTTTCAGCTGCCTTACATAATTATTATAAAACAAAAAACAAAAAAAATATGTATTAGCCGAAGTAATCAACTTAAATGGCATTTGTCAATCAATACTCAATATTTAATTGCTTAATTGACACAGAAAAACGACAAAATAAACGAAATGCAAGGCAAAAGCAATAAAGTTTAAACAATTTTGTTACAACGCAGTTTTTAAGTTTTCTATAAAAATTTATAAAACGCCGCCATTATGTTTTTGCCGTCGCCCCTTCCGCCTAGCCCGCCCCCTCCCCTCAGCTCCACCACTCTTCGCTCTCCTCTCCCAACAACTGAAAGAGCCAAAAAAAACAACAACAGAAACAACACAGCGAAAATCGTGGAGAGCGCTAAATACGAAGACCTCCCACTTTCCCCCTACCCCCCCCCCACCTTCGCGAAAGCAACAACAGCAACACCAAGAATGTCAAAAACTAACTAAAAACTTAACGATGTCTCTCACGAATACAAGCGCACATTGAATATGCCAATTGATCGTTCTCTCTCTCTCTTTCGCTATCGCGCGCACACAGGCGCCAATTTATCACCTACTCACTCATACAGCCCCCCGCCGATGTTTGTGTTGGTGCTCTCTTTCGGGCACACATACGCAAATACTAATCGCTGAACACCAGCAACAACAATAGCAACAACAACAACAACAACGGCGATCACGTATTGCGCAGATACGTGAGCGTGTGATTCGAATATTTCGTGGGTGACAGAGGGGGAGGGGATGGGCAGGGGAGAGCGGAGAGGGAGGTGTAGCGGGAGCGGGAGCGGGCAGGCAGCATCTGGACAGCGGGGGGAGGTTGGAGAGAGAGAGGGGGCGCCACCCTTGCCAGCAAAGCGATAATGAACAAGCACAGCAACGAAGAGCGACAGCTAGAGGGAGAGAGCGAGAGCGAGAGAGAGCGAGAGCGAGAGAGAGAGAGAGCGAAAACCAGTTGCCGTGGCACGTCGACCACATTCCAAGCGAAAGAGGTTAGACCTCTCATTTCATTCACAATTTTTTAAGTTGTTGCTGCCGCTGGCGTTGCAGCGCCGCCGACGTTAGCAGCGGCAGCGACTGCATGTGGGGGCCGCATTTTGGAGTTCCACTGTGGTTGTTGTTTTTTTTTTCTCCTTTAACTCTTTTTTTTGTCTTGTTTTTGTTTTTCGTTTTCGCGCTGGGATGCTTGGCATGCGACACCCCAAAAGAAAGAGGAAGAAGGAAAGCATACGCCACAGTAATATGACGAGGAGGAAGAACAAGAAGAGGAAGAAGAAGAAGATGAAGGGCTGGCGCCCAGAAACACAGGGAAAAAACTATGAATATATAATTGCGAAATACGAGTAATTTGTATCTCATAAGGAATATGAAAGGAATAGCATTTGGAATACAGAAAGAAGATATTATATTCGAATTTTAATTAAATTGGAAAAAAAATCTTTGGCAATAGCTTTAAATTTCATAAACTCAAAATGTTCCTTAATTGAATTATTGTATTGCAAAAGGAGATTCCATGAAGTTGGTCTGCATTTTCAAGATCTCCTCCGCTTCTATAAGCGGCTTAATTTAAGAACTAAATTATTCAAATGTAAATTATATTTATTATAAATATGGAAGTTTAAAACATAATTTTCTTTTGGTGGAGGCAGCTTAAAGCCGATCAATTGGCATTGATATCGGTGCGCCTTGTATTGTTTATCTTTTGTCAGCGCCTTCAATTCCATTTCCATGTTGCCTCGCAGATAAGGAAAAAAAACCTGATAACGCCAACGAAGGAGATAGAGGGGGATAGAACTGAGGCAAGAGAAAGAGACAGAGAGAGAGAGAGAGAGAGAGAGAGCGAGAGAGACGACCATCCTTGAGGCAGTGGCGGCATTTCAAATGCTCACAATTTATAACCTGTTTGCCTTAATTTCTTACTCAAATGGCCAGCGAATTACAATAAATTCCTTAACCAGGCATGTAATCGCGTTATCATCATTATTTACAATTATAACAGCGCACGCACACGCACCTAGATACATTTGGTATGTGCCTGAGAGATGGCAGCGGATGGAAAAGTAACGAAGACATTGGGAATGAATGCACCAAGATAAATGCCTACAAAAGGTAATAAAAAGTGAGAAAAAAATTTAAAGAATTTAAAATTCCAATTTTAAGAAGTCACAAAAATTTAAAATCCTTTGATTGTTGAAGTAACACATTTTTAAGATAGCAAATTATAAAATTTTGGAATTAATTTTGGATTAATTGGAATTAAAATTTCAGGAACTTCACCTAAAATTAATGATTCAAATAAATAACGAAGAGTGTATATATTTACATATACATATTAATTGTTAAGTGTTTTAACATTGTAAAAATTAATATTCTTATTTTCTGAATGCAGATTTACTTATTGGATTCCATCTTCGGCTATTTCGAAGATATTCTGTAAATTCTTCTTTATTTAATGGAGTTTATATTCCCCCCTAAGTTGGCTCATATTTAGTTAGAATTTCTTCATCCTCTACCTTGTCATTTCTCGCAGTGCTTGGAGCATAAGTTATAGATATACACGGGTATCTGTATCTCTTAGATAGTTGCGCTTGTCGCAGCACTGCCTGTGGCACATAGCGTACATTTAATAGTAATAACTGCCGCCGCAGAGCAACTTGCATATGAGGGAGGGGTTGTGTGTAAATACCTGCACATACCTCAATGTTACCTAATTAAAGTTTACATTCAGCGAGTACAAAGCTTGCTGTCGCAGCAACAGCAGCAGCAACAGCGACAGCATGATTCATTGGAATGCAAAGAATTTTTATATGTTTCTATCTACGTCGATGGCTGTTGCTTTTTACAATTTCAATATGTGTGTGCGATGAATGATTTTGTAACACAGCAGAAGCAGCAGTAGAAGCAGCAGCAACAGCAGAAGCAGCAACAGCAGCAGCAGCAATAATAACAACGGCAACACCAAGAGAAACACCCTAAAAACATCAAGGCAAACACTGTGCATGTGGAATGCAGTAATGGGCCAACCATAACAAAACAACCCAAAAAGGGGGGGAGATCCAACGGGGGCAAGGAAAGGGGAGGGGAGGTAGCCGGACACAAAGCCGACGGACTAGACAAACAGACGAACGGACGAACGGACGGACGGACGGACGGACAAACAATCCAATAGATAGACAAATAAGCTTGGCACTATTCGTATCTTTCAGATACCTAGGCTATGCCACACATCGACCAAATTATAAACGAACACGAATGAAAAAGCGATTGGGCGAGATTGGGCGCTGCGAGATAATGGGCATGGGGAATAATATCTTCCATTCGAACGGCACTCACTAAGCAGATCAGATTAGAGATCTATCAATGGACCAGAAACAATTATGCGGATAAGGCCCGTGGAGTGGAAACGAATGGAGCACGCAAATGGGACTCCACTCCACACTTCAGATTGCCACAAAAACCCAATTAAATGTTGCTTCATAAAGTTAAATCGGATGCAAGAATAATATAATGTGTCATTTTAATCATTTCTGATTATTGTTAGATATGTATGTTCGATATCTACATTAATTTTACTGAAGTATCTATAAGAGTTCCTAAATGGAACTCCTCTCTTTAGATTGCCAGTAACCCATTTAAATGATGCTTCACAAAGTTAAATCGGATATAAAACAAACTAGATTAAGAGTATGTAATTTGAATAATTTTATCATCGTTAGAAATGTATCTTAAATACATACAATAACTTTAGCAAGGTATCTACAATCTCTAAAGTTGCAATAAGCTGAAAGTCATTTGAGAAGAGATATGAATATAAGCCCTCCTGAAATTACCTTTCCATAAAAAAGAGAAAATATATATATTTTTCGATAATCAATAGAACTGAAAATGTTTAACCCACTTTATCACTGGTATTCCCAGAAACTATATTCCCCGAAGAGGACTAACCCCCAACATCTATCAGAACCCAATGACCTCAATTTGATACGAATTGAGAACCACTTTCCTTCGATTGTATTTTCCATTTTCCCAGAGCACAGTCCCATTTTCCAGGATCAATCTCAACAAATTAGTTCCGAAGGATAAGGCAATATTATGACGATCATGAATGGCATTTACAGCCAGTGCCGGAGTCGGAGCAGGAGTCGGAGAGCTGGACCCTATTCCCTTCCCAGCCCGTTGTGAGAAACAGGAAAATATCTCACGCTGCTTCTCCCTCGCACCGCTCCGCACCGCTCCATCGATAAAAATTGATTGCATATTTACAGTAATCCCGAAAAGGTCTCCGGGCGATTCCAGGAAGCATCTTTGAGATGCCGCACCACGCAGGCCAAACCGAAATCGAGAAGAAAACAACCCAAGATCGTCTGGGATCGGTTCGGATGGGTTCGGATGGGTTCGGATCGGATCGGATCGGTCAGGGCTAAATGTGTCGTCGGGGGTATCCGTACTTGTTTTGTAATCAACACATCACTTCACTTCCCACACTTGACGACGCGTCGTCCCAGGACAGCGGCAATAGATCCTTTGATATTGGCACACCCACACACCACACACAAGGAGGAGTTAGGAGACAGATACGGATGCACTGGGAAAAATTCCAAAGGAAATTTGGAGCATGTTATTTGAGTCTAGGAATTGGGATCCTTGGGATCTTTAAAGTGAATTGGAAATCATTGAATTGTATTCCTAGGAAAAAGGCTCATTAATCCCAAATACTTAAATTCTATTTATTTATAACCCTTTAATTATATCTTTTTAATTAAATTAGTAATATAAATATTTCACTTGGAGTTGGAATAATTAAACAAGTATTTTTATTGCTTACAAATAGTATTAGAATATAAATTTGTTATCCATCTTCCTCCAAATTCTAGCACCCAATTGGAAAGATACCAAAAATCCAATCCCATTGTTTGATGATTGATTTTCTCACAGTGCACGGATAACTCCTCCTAATCACTTCACATTTGTATTCATTCTGTAATCTATGGCACAGGAAGTTATTGTCAGCGAAAATGATTACACGCTGACAAAATCACAAGTGTCCGAGTGTCCATGGTGGTCCCTCCTCCTCCTCCTGTCCCCCAGTGTTTTTCTTCTTGGAAAATCATCGATTTCGAGCGCAAAAGAAAATAATAGAGCCAAGTGACCAACTGTATACTCGTATGTATATGGGCAGTTGCATTCTCTGGAACGATGCGATGCGATCCTATTTCAAATGGCTCGACTCAATGACTTCTACGAATTTCGCAAGGCACACTCGATCACCCACCGCACCACTTGGATGTCGCACGCAGCGATCCCAGCGGGTTGTCCAGACTCCCAATACTCCAATCCCAATAGTCCAGACTCGGGTCCAGATCGGACAGCATTATGCCTGCCAATTTGTTTGTTGTCGCATCGTTTCACTTTTTTTTTTTTGAAATCACCGCCCGTGCACTTGAGAGTTTCGATCTTTTTCGGTGTGTGTCTGGCCAGTGTCTGTCTTTATCTTTGGTCCAATTGTTGTGGGAATGGTATTGCTGGGAGTTCCCACTATTCGAAACTCTTCAAATGCCAAAACCACCGACAACAAAATTCGATTTGTAAAGTCACACAGAAGATGAGCCAAAGATGTTTCACATGGAGCATTAAATTTTCCAAAAAAAATATTGTAATACAATAATATTTGCACTTTACAGATACTCTTGCTAGGAAAACATTAATTTTCCAGTTATAAAGTAGATATTATTTTCTTTTATTTAATTTTCCAATTATTCCTTTAAATAATCATTTGGAAAATCCAGAAAACCAACACCTTTCGTTGAATCGCCTTCCCTGGAAGAACAAATACTCCTTCAGTTGGGTTTCATCAATGAATAGACCAGTTGAGCTGCATTCTGGACGCAAGATGATGGCGGAGAGGTGTCAAGACTTTAATTTTCAATAATCCCCAATCGAGGGACCTACCCTAGCCCCTCCCCTCCCCTCCCCAACCCCCTCCTGGCCTGGCAGTCGCTGTAAATTGGTTTCGCACCCACGGACAGCGCCAGTCACAAGTCGCAGGTCGCAAGTCGCCATCGAACTTTGTTGTTGTCCAACTCTTTCTCACATTCTCCAACAGCGGGGCTCGAATTCGAGTCTGTCCCCGTGTTTGCTCAGCTTTTGAAGTTGCAGCGACAACATCATCACCATCACCATCCCATCGTATCCCATCCCATCCCATTGCATCGGCGGAGCATTGTGCATTGTTGTTATGTTAAGTGCGGCTCAGCCACGGACCTCCGTTCCCCTGGTGGAATGCACTGCAAAAAAAATTATGCATTATTCTGTAAGAAAATATATATCAATAATGACCAGCTTATAGTATTTTTTGATTGAAACTCCAAAGAAAACCAAATAATGTTCGTTATTATTAATAAAATATCTGTTGAGTGGAGTTTGTTAATATATTAAAATAGCATTTATTCATTGGAGCTTAAAATATTTTGTAATATAGAAAATCTTGTACAAAATATATAAAATTTATATGTGTTGTTAATTGATAATTTATCGTAAAATATTTCATAAAAAACATGTTTTTTCTAGTCGTATGTTTGTTGTAAACAATTTCCAAGGGTTTTCAAGAGCATACATATTTCCGCATATTTTTTTCCAGTGCATGGCCTCTGTTTTCTGTTTGAGTTTCCGTCCGAGTCTGAATTTAGGTTTTGGCTTGAGAGTCTGGGTTGCATTTGAATATGAAAAACCTCGTGCATTGTCGTCGCTCATCGTTGGAATGCTAGGAATGCAGTTCTCCATCTCCAACTCCATCTCCATCTCCGGATCCATCTCCACTCAGCCCAGCTTCTCTACTTCCACTCTTCCCCCGTTTGGCTCTTTGCTATCAGCTGCAGTGCCCTCATCATGTGCTTCTAATGCCAGATGCAACTGGCCAGAGATTGCACTGGAAAAAAAAAATATTAGATTATCTTTTTACTTCAGGAAACTGAGTTCTTAATCATTAAATATTATAATACATAATTTGAAAGTATCAAAAATGTATACTGGATCTAACCTACCAATTTTGGCTTTCAGTAAATAAATTCCCCTAGTGTAGGTGTAGTTGGGAGTGTTCCCTGGCTATATAGAAAAAGTCGCCGATCCGATTTTCGCAGTCGTCGGATGTCTGAGGGGTAATCAGCAGCATCTGCATACAATGAGATTTGCGACTGAGGCGGAGGCGGAGGCTGTGGCTGGGCAGCCAGACAAAGGCATGGCTAATTTTTACCGAATACGGTGGCCAATGCAATCGTCATCATCATCATCATAATGATCATCATCATCTTCAGCTGCTGCCCCTACCCCAGCCACTCCCCCTAGGAAAATCCACTGGACCCAGTCCAACGGCCATTTTCATGCAAGAACGCGGAAGAATGACTCAAGCAGCTTGATTCGAAAATAAGTGCAGAGAATAGCAAAAAAAAATTAAAGGAATGGTTAAGAATTTTCAAGCCGAACACGGTTTTACCCTAACATTTATATTTATGAATTATAAATTAATAAATATGAGGGATTTCATATTCATTTGCTTTTCAATCAATCTGTTTTTTAGTTTGTACTTTGTGAAAACCCAAATATTAAAGTTAATAAAATATGTTAATTAATTAGCAATTAATAGATGATTAAAGTACTTACAACTATGATTTTCTGAAGAGTATTCCTGTTTAATTTAAAACCAAATATTTACTATACAAGTTTAGTTATAATACAAAAAAAACTTATATACTATTTTAGTATCTTCATCTAAAGTTTTCTCATTAAACATCTTTAAACATATCTTGAAAAAGAAAATGTGATTTTTAGATTTACATAATTTGCAATTACTATAATAAATATATGTACTTTTATTATAACTCCTAGCCCCTCCAAATTAAAGGGTAATAAAAGCGCCTAACGTTTGCATCTTGCCAACATGCAATGCCAACTTGGACGGATGTGGATATATCTTTCTGCTGTTGTTGTTGTTGTTGTTGTTATTGTTGGTGTTGCTGTTGGTCTAGACCTGTTCAACCACTGTTGAACTGGAAGGTTGTCTGGTGTCTGCCCCTGCCACAATTTGCTGTTGCCAGGTTCCGAGTTAGCAGGAGCCACCTTGGATTGCTTTGCTTTGCTTTTGGATTGGATTGGGCTGGGTTGGGTTGGGTTGGGTTGATACCAGCTGAGGCAGCGACGACTATCAATCAAAACATCAACAGCACCGGAT
>JAJJHY010008789.1:15997904-16058527 GCA_021224005.1 Drosophila setifemur
GAGACAGAGGAGGCGGCCAAAGGGGGTGGAGGAGCTTTGGCCCCAACCAAGCAGCCAGCCAGACACATTTCGAAAAGGGCCAACATGAAATTCCATGGGAGTCGTTGACTCGTCGCCTTCGCTTGGTTACTTTTCTTGGGAAAGTTTTTGTTGAAAGTTGGACAGTAACTGAATTTTGCCGTTTTTGTTTTATTTTTGCGCATTTTTAGTTATTTTTTCCCGGTGTGCATGGGTGTTGTATTCTGCAACCTCCGGAGCGATAAGGTGGCATAGAGCAAGAGCAAACAAGCTTTGTAGGTGGCAAGCGGTCTGTAATCAATGGAGTTGCACCTCCAGCAGGGTCCAAAAGTGGTGCCTGGGATGGGGATTTGGGGGTGTTGGGGGCGGTATCCGAGCTACTCCAAAATGGTATCTGGAATTTGCAAGCCATGGGTTTGGTTTTCATAAAATTCTTTTAAAATTCGAACTTTTTTGGAGGATTTTAGGATAGGAATCTAAAACTTCTTAAAAGTTTGTGAGAGCAGAAAATAGGTTTCTCAAAATTAATATTATAGTTCTAAAGAAGTTAAATTTATTTTTATATGAATTTAATTTGATTACAAAATTTATAAATTAATCAAAATAATATTTATACATACATTATGTATATAAACATAATTCAAATATGCATTGCCCATAAAGAAAATTAAGTTGGTTTCAAAGTTCGTTTAAAAATATTGCATAGCTTATATTAATTTCATTTGTGAATGTAGTAGAATTTGTCTCCTATTTGGTAGTTAATAATATTTGGTAATTAATAGGGGCAAAATTCCCAACATCCTGCTCCCCCCTCCAACTCCCATTCCTTGAACTTATTTTATAAACGCATATAATGGCATTATCAATTTCGGAGTTTGGAATTTTTAGAAATTCCTTTTCCTGGTAGCCGCAGGTTTGCCATGCCGCATGAATAAAATGCACAATTCCCGACCATAAAAAAACATAAAAAACCATATAAACCAAAAAGGTCAAGAGCGAACAAACACAACTTGACAACAGGTATTTGAGGAATTTTGGGACAGAGGACAGAGAAAAGATCCTCGCCCTTCCATAGAAATGCGAAGCTGAAGCTTTGGACTCAGCGCCAAATTGGCGGCTTATTTATAGCGAAATCAAAGGGAATTGGCAGGATAATTTATAGAAATCTGTCGAAACTAATTTGGGGGGAATAATGGGAGCTTAGCGATTCACATGAATGGGTTTTTAAGGGGGCTTGGGATATTTTTGTATTAACAAAATAGTATCTACCATATGATAATATTATTTTCATATTTATTATACATAATATTAAATGATTAAATTTTTTGTTTAATGTATTTAAATAAATTTAGAATCTTTATTTTAAATAATTTGAAAATGAACTGAAACTGGTCTTTCTCTGGCGCCCTCTATTGGGTGTGTTAGCAACCTACTACTCTAAATTGCACTTGACAAATAGATGGCGCACATGTTACACGTTCATTGTTTATACCTGTAAGCCCACAGAGGGCGACACTTATCGATAAAACGATAGGTTTTTTTTGATTGCGCGCGCTGCTTTGAAATTCTTAACTAAAGGTATTAGCAAAAAAATTATATCCCACGGAATTTAAATAAATGTTCGTTTATTTAACTGGCTTTATAAAGTTTCTAACTATTATTTGGCGAGTAAAAAGCCTGTCAAACTCAGTGGGGTCCAAAGGAGATTCCCTAGCCAAACACTTAATATTAAAAAAATAGCGATCTTATCATTTTGTATTTATAATAGTGTTTGCGTAGCCACGTAATCAGTGCAGATTGCAAATCGATATACTAATATGACAACATTGAACCCCAGATAACCGCAGCTCTCAAAATAAACTAAGATATAGATAATGCCAGGCCGGGCCATATTAATCCGCCGCACACACAAACATATGTACGATCCGAAGCCCCGATGTCCGAGTGGTCCAAGTCTGGGGGGTTGCTGCTCCGGCTTTGGCTGTAGTATAGCTGATAACGCCCGATCGAAACGGAACGAAACGAAACGAAGAGCGGATCGGCTTTCGAATGGGGGGAAACAATAACACAAATGCTGCCAGCTCACGTAGTACGCCGGCATAATTCAGTCGCTAACGTTCGACGCGAGTCGAAAGTCAAGAGTTCTTGTTGAGATTCCCCCTCCGATCCGATCCGAGAGATGCGAAGCCTCAGCCGATTCCGCCTGATCACCTTCGACGTGACCAACACGATGCTCCAGTTTCGCACCACTCCCGGCAAGCAATATGGTGAAATCGGAGCCCTCTTCGGGGCCAGATGCGACAACAACGAGCTGGCCAAGAACTTCAAGGCCAACTGGTGGGGGGGATCTTCAATTCAGATCAATTAATACCAATCAATCTGGGGCTTAATTAACGCTTTCAATTCGCAGGTACAAGATGAACCGGGATTATCCAAACTTCGGCATAGATACCAATCCCCAGATGGAGTGGCAGCAATGGTGGCGGAAACTGATAGCAGGTGAGTGTGTCCGTCGAGTGTTTGTCTCCACATCGCCACTGCCCCAAGCGTGATAAACAACAAGCGGACACAACCTGTTCCAAAGTGCATTTAGCACAATCGCTGGCAAATGTTTACTCTCCCCAAACGTCCACTAAAACAGTCGCGAAAAAAAACATTTGATTGGATTATGGATTTACGAGCATAGTAAACGAAATTTTAGGTGGGAGTTTCGGCCAGATAAAAGTCCAGTCCAATCTACAGGCTTTTCTTTGTTTATATAAACTATAATAATTATCTGCCACACAGATGTGTTAGAAACTATAATCTTAGCTGCGATCGAAATAAATTCGCAAGAACTATCGAAAATAATCGGTGGTAAGTGGCATCTTGAAGTTCAACAAGGTACTTAAGATTGCAAACAATAAATAAATAAATCACTTGCTATTGTGGGCGAATTAAAGAGCTTCAAATTAAGGAATATAATTTAAGAAAAGTTCCCTTTACTTTACTTTCCCGCAGCCACCTTTTCGGAGAGTGGGGCTGGCATTGCCGACGAGAAGCTGCACAACTTCTCCAACCACCTGATCGAGCTGTACAAGACCTCCATCTGCTGGCAGCCCTGCAATGGCAGTGTGGAGCTCTTGCAGCACCTGCGCAAAGAACTAAAACCGGACAAATGCAAGCTCGGGGTGATAGCGAACTTCGATCCGCGATTGCAGGCGCTGCTGGAGAACACAAAACTGGATCAGTACCTGGACTTTGCCCTCAACTCGTATGAGGTTAAAGCTGAAAAGCCTGCGCCGGAGATCTTCCACCGGGCGATGGAGAAGTCGGGCTTGGAGAACCTCAAGCCGGAGGAGTGCCTGCATGTGGGCGATGGACCCACCACTGATTATCTGGCCGCCAAGGAACTGGGCTGGCACTCGGCTCTGGTGCACGAGAAGAGCTATGCTTACTTGGTGCGAAAGTACGGCGAGGATATCCATCGGGATCACGTTTTCCCCAGCCTCTATGATTTCCACAAAAAGATCTCGGATGGAACTGTGGTTTGGTGATCGATTGTAAATATATTAAACTAGAAAGCCAAACAATTTCACGTCTCCTGCTTCGAGGGCTCCACTATTGGGGGAAGAGGAGTTTGCGCCATGAATATGTCGCCGTAGGTATTCTGCTGCTTCTGGCTCTCGAGATCGTACTGGGAGCCAATGGCCCACAGGGACTCCAGATCATATTCCTCCCGGGCCCTGGGTGAAAATATATGCAGAGCAATGTTGCCTTGAGGGGGAATGAGATCATTAGCTTGGGATAAAGGTTAAATCATCCACAACTCACCCAAATCCATGGCCATCCAATCCCGGCTTTTGTCGCCCTCGATGCGGGGCAGAATGTCACTCTTGTTCCGCTTGATTTTGAACATGCGGCGCACAAACTCCGCCGTACTTAGCATGTGGCGGTAGCTTCTTCCGCTGCAGACAACCAGGTGATCCACATACTTCTGGTCCTCCGGCACATAGCAAACGAATATATCGTCCACATTCTCCTTGCGCAGCAGCTCCACCAAGTCCTCAACATCGAAGACCCCGCGAATGCCTCCTAAAAAAAGGGATTTGAAGTATAAAGCAAACAATTCCAGGGGGCATCCTTCACTTACTTTTCAAATTCAAGCCATAGTACTGATCCTCATCCAATTGGTCATCCGGAAGCTGCTGCTCCTGGTAGCGCTCCTCCTCAACATCGAAAATCTCCGTGGAGTTCTCGTCGCGGAATACTTTGTATTTGTTTTGCACGCCGCCAACCAAATTCTGGCCGGGATCTTGTTTTGATGGTTTCTCAGGGTTAGCAGGTGAGCCGGGTTTGGAGAACTCGTGATGGAAGCACCGGAGGACGGGCACGCTGAGACGCTGGTCCCGGATCAGTCGGAACACGCGGGTGGCCAGCATTTTAATTAATTTAATTTGATTTGATTTTATTAAGTAACAAAATCAACTTTCCCGATAAACGATAAGCCGTCGACAGTGTGACCTTATCAGCAGTGTTTTGATATATTTAAGGTATTGGTATTTTTGGCGCCTTTAAAAATAATTTTGAGCGATAATGAAATAAATATTTAATTGCTAAAATTGGAGTTTTCTGATTTTCTTAAAAAAAGTATTTTATGAGAGTTGAAAAAAACAAATTAAAAAATAAAGATTGCTGTTTTTTTTTTACCAAAACGATTTCGCTCTTTCGAGTACTAGTATCGAATCAGAGTATCGATATTTGCAATTACTCTGTAAATTACAAAAAAATTAATTCAATAACGAGCCTTGAATATTAAACAGTATTTAAAAATATTATAAGTATTTAAGAAAAACTTATCTCGAAACTCAAAAATTATTGAAATAATATTGAGAGTCTAGTCGATACGATACTCGGCATTCGATAACACTACTTAGTATTGAGTGCTGGTGTTATCGCACCGAACGAGTACCCAGTATTATCGTTTCACTTTCATCCCTAAGCTCTAGTCAACGCCGCCTGATTAACTCCAAATTAAAAGTTATTAAATTGTAACAAAACGCAGGAACGAGTGCACAATGAGCGAGCAGAAAACGAGTGGATCGCCGTCGGCGGCGATCAAAAAGGATTTAGCCGCAGCGCGTCAGAAAGTCGAGGCGGAATACAACAATAAAAAGGCTAACTGGCCTCGCTACTACAAGGTAAATGGAGACAACAACAACGACGACTGTAGTAGCAACAGCAGCACCGACAACAACAACAACTGCAATTGCACACACCAAAAAAAAAAAAGTGCAAGGTGAAAAGTTGCGGTTAGGCGAAAAGTGTATTGTGTTCTGTGTGGAAAAGTGGAAAATGCTGCGAGTACACACACACACCTTTGCCCTATTGTTGTTTTTGGGGTTCCTTTTTGGTTGGAGCGCTTGGATTTCCACGAAAATTTGATGAGTGCGCAAAAGGCTTCTGCAGATGCCTACACCACTAACACACGGCCAACAGTTCTCTCTCCTCTCTCGTAGGTGTGTGCGTGCGTGTGTGTGTGTGTGTTTTCGGTTGTCCATGTGTGTGTGGCCCCACTGTGCTAGTGTTTTTGTTGTTGTTCTTGTTCTTGTTTTTAAGTGGTCACCTCAACCAGGCTTAAAACAAAAACAAAAAAAAAGAAGGAAAAAACGAGGAAAGGGGCTTGCTTAAGGAATTCGAAACCCGGAATACCCTTGCAGAACGAACGATCGCTTTTGTTTTTAATTAAACTGTTTACTTCCTCTTACAATCAATTATCGTTAAATTTAACAAGGTTCTGGGATCGTTGAAGGTTTCGTTACTGTAGGATATAGTCGGGTGATTTGTTCTGGTTTACATCAATATAGTATTTATGAGATTGCTTGCCGCTGATTGCTCCTAGGGCAGCTATAGGAAATATACACTATTTAAACTCAATAATTATAATCAACAACTTATATTGTAGTACAAAAAAAGTTTTCTCTGCAACCTTCTAAACAAAGTGCAAATACTCTATGCAAGGGTATTGGAAGGAAAACAAAAACAAAAATCACAAAAAGAATGTACAAACAGATTCTCACAGACACATGCACACGGGTACACTCGCACACTGGCGCACTCACCTGCTGCACTTTAGTTTGCATTCTCACCCATACGCAGGCCAGTGTATTTCGCATACATATGCATTTATGCTGCTACCTTTCCCCAAAACCAAAGCGAAAACGATTTCCTTTGACTATTGATAGAGAGCAAAAAACCTCTTCCGCGAATTCGTTTGGCAAGAAGAAATTGAAGCAATTTCTGGGAATACGGTTTGTTGTGATTGTAGCGCCCCTTTTTCCCACTCCTTTCCCTATTCTATGTTAAACCCCCCCGAAAAACACCGAACCCAAATAAATCGAGGAGGGGTGACAGTGGCTGCCACTTAAGAACTATACACATACACACACTTACCACGTTTATGCGGAGTCCGTTTCCTTGAATAGTCATTAAAAGTAAATGGTTTATTTTTAATGGATATATATTTTTAAGAAAAAGATTCTACGGCGCAAGTGAGTAAATACGCATTTCATAAAAAGCAATCTTAAAATTCCACATAATTTGTGTTGCTTTGGCACACCCGCATACCAAGTTTATGCCGATGCCGTTTTCTTGAAAACCTATAAAAATTGTACGCTTAAATTTATAGTCAAACAAACATAAGGATGAAATTTATGGGAATTTTTTTAATATTATGTTTAGCTTGTTAATATTTAATTCTTGGCATTTAAAGTATGAACTTTTTTTAAATTTTGTTCGATTCAATATATATTTTATTATGTAGACCAGAACTTAAAAAAACACAGAAACATACAGTGTAAGACAACAATTGCCAATCCTAGCTTTCCTAGATTATTCCAAATAAGGATAAGGAGTTATTCATGAAATGCTCGGCATAAACGCTGCAACAGAGGCGCTCACGCACACAGGGGCACAAAGGGCATGCGTCTGGTTTTCAGTTTTCGGTCTCAGAGCCACAGTCTGAGTCTCGCTTTGGGTTGTTGGTTGCCTGCCGGAATGGTAGCGATGGAATCCTCTCTGCCCGCTCCGCGCCGCTCACTCGCTCGGTCCTCTCTTCATCGGAGCTGGCTGGCAGTTTCTGCTTTATAGCCAGTTCCGGTGAACTGTGTCTTCAGCTGCTTGGACGCCCTCGTCCCCGACCTGTCCCCTCCCCTTGACAACCGTCCTTACTCCCGTGCGTCTGGTTCTTCGCCTACCATCACCACTCACTTGAATTGGGATTTCACGGAATTTCACTCCGCAGTTAGGATGACAGTGTGTGCTGTGCTGTGCTGTGCTGTGCGTTGTGTATCTTGCTGTGGGCATCCTTTGTCCCAATGCCGAGGATAATCTAATTTTCCAACTAACTGCAAGGAGTCGCTCACAATTAAGTGTCGCAACTGGCTGGAAAAATTGCTGCTGCTTCTGTGCGTTTGCCTCCCAGGGATTTCTATTGAAATACAGTCCAGCAACGCTAAGTTGGATATGTTTTCCTATATCAATAATTGATTAGAAGAAATCTTTTCTTCTACCAGTTGATTTATTTATAAAATTTGAATTAAGCCAAAATTTCAATTAAAGTGGTTTTAGCCAAAATAAAAAATTGTAATAGAGTAAACAAATTTGTTTTGTACAATACAAAAATGTTGTATGTAGCAAAGTTCAACTGTATTTGGACACCCAAATGACGCATTTGGATTGTTTTGTTTGTTGTTATGCTTTTTGCGCACTCCATACATACATATGGGCATAATCATTTCCATTGAACGCACTCCCGTTACTGGGTCTCTCGGCCGCCTTCCACTTCCCAATCCCCCTTCCCCACTGGGATGGTGTTCCATCTCAAGGCTTATCAGCTTACACCTCGCGCCGTCTCGATCCATCCTTGCCACTCCATTCTATTCCATCTCATTCCAGTCCGTTCCATTATGACAACCTCCGTCGACTGTGACGGAGCCTCTATTCGCAATTATGCTCCGCATGCATGCAATCTTTTTGTTTTCTATACTCTTCCAAGGGAAGTCTTTGATTTTTTGTATGCATTCAATGAAGGTTTTTCTATCCCATTTTGTTTTCTCTAAACATATTTGTAAGAAGCTTGGTATATGGTGGTTATATTAAGACTGAGTCTGGTACAGAAAAATATAATGTATAAAGAGTTCCATTTGAAAATCCAATTCCCATAATACTGAAAGGGTATCAAAGCTAAGACCAACTGCAGTTTGTTTTCTTCTCGTTTTTCTTTGAGCGTTGCAACGTTAAACAAAAGGAAACTGAATAAAACGGTTTGCACGACACGCTTTGGAAATTCAAGCCCCCAAGATATCCGCTTCTCCCGCTCCCAGAGATCTAACAATTATGCTTGAAAGGGTCACCTGGATATCCATGAAGCATAAAATAATATCTAACACGCCTTGTTTAATGGAGCTAAAGATCTCAGTAGGTTGTTTTCCTCTCTCTCTCTTTGTAGTTATTAAGATCAGTTCATCTAACAACTAAATACATTTATTTGTATAAACAAATGCAATGTTTTCAGAGATCTTCTTATCTCTAGAAGTATTTGAATGAATACCTAACTATCTCTCTGAGTAGATTTTCACGTGACATGTTGATAATCATTCATCAAATAATTGATAGCAAAAACTTGAAAGAATTCTACGGAATATTCAATGCCTTCTAAGTGTACTTTCCTTTTCCCTAGAATCAATTATTTCAATAAAAGCCTGCCAGATACTTTCCTATATAGCATTTCACCTTATCGGACATTGGCCTCGGTTAGCAGATTTTGGAGATTACGTAAGAGGGCGATTGTTCCAATATGATTTCATAACAGACGAGAGGAGTCAGTGGCATTTTGTGCAGCTGAATCACATTTAAGTTATGACGAACTGACAATTAACAACTGATTTTCTTGTTTTGTTTTTAAGCTGTAATCAACGCAAAGCTGCACCAGCAAAAACAATATAAAAACCGCTTTTCGGTCATTACTCATCGGCGGGATTTGGAGCATATAATTTGAATATATCCAGTGGCCAACTGGCTCGAATTCTCAAAGCCGCGATTGAGCTTGAGGAATATTTGCTGGCGCCATTGACCTTGTTTGTTTTTCTATGTTCGGTTTCGCATGGTGTCTGTGGGATGGTTCGATTTCACGGCACTGCCAGAAATTGTACGTAAATTGTGGTAAATTCGACGACTGATAATGCCGGCAACGGTCATGCCCAAGATAATGCCATTAACGACAGCCAGCCGACAACGTTGCTTGGCTAATTAGTCACGCCCGGTTTGTCAGCTGGGTGGTTTCCAGGCCATTCCCTGCCAAACCATTTCATACCATACCATGCCTCCCAAGCTCACTACCAAATGTATCTATTATTGGTGCAGCCGGGTTTGGCAAACAACACCCACCGCCTACCATGCCACACCAATCTCCGGAACTTGTCCGGAATCGAATGAAAGAGGAAGCCCGTGTGAGTGGGCCAGGTGGTGAGTCAGGGCCAACGAATGGGGCAACCCCCCCTTGGCAATGACAAAAGACATTCGATTTCTAGAGAATTGCCCCAGAAACATTCCAACCTGTTCGCATTTCGCAAAGTCCGGAGTGTGTGGTACGAGTATACTATACACGTACATATACCCACGCTTATCGGAGGACCCCATGAAGCATTTTAGTAATGCCAAGAAATAAAATGTATCATTGGAAATTTATTCAACGAATGCAATGACTTTTATTTTCGCACACTCATTTTAATATATTTTTCTCCGATCTGTCATGATTTAATTCTTTTTAACCGAACGAATACATTTATAGCTTCAAAGAATTTTATGATTTATAGGAGGATGGAGAATTCCTTATTAACCTCGGAAATTCTTTCTATTCAGTGTAATAAATAAATGATTCATAAAATTTCATATCCAGTTCCACCTCCACAATCTTCACGTTCTCATTTGATACTCTTAATTATAAAAGCTTTTAAAGTATTTAATTATTACTTTGTTTGATAAATGAAAATAAGGAAGTGGGCCTTGATTTCGTTCTTGTTTTCATTCGCAATGTTCCTTCCCAAAGAATGCGTCGAGTCGTGTTAAGGTTTTGTTATGTTGATAAATTACTTTTAAGCTCTAATGATAGAGTTCTAGGAAAACAAGCACTTATTCCAATAAAACTTTATGGAACTTTATTCCCTTCCCTAGGGCATACAAAATGTCAATATTTTTATTTTAATAACAATGATAAAGGACTTTGTAGCTATTAGCTACACTGGAATAAATCCAAGTCCAAGCGCACCGAAATGTAAATCCCTTGAGCAGAACATCGAAAACGAACTGATACCCCTCTGTGCGAAGGGCGGGGGGAAATCCGCACAATTCTTAAATTTTAAAGCCCCCGCGAGCTCTATCTGTTGTTTGGTAGTACCCACCGATTAGACCGACTAATGGTTTTTTTTATTTATGTATTCCAGGAAATTTGCGAGAAATGCGATAGGTACGCGAAAGAGCAACAGTTCAGCACTTCGGAATCAGAGCGGCAACAGAACCGCGGCCTGAATCGTTATCGGGATGTAAATCCGTACGATCATTCCCGCATCGTTTTGAAGCGCGGCAGCGTTGACTACATCAATGCCAACCTGGTTAAGGTGGGTCAGGTTAATGCACTTAAGAAGAATACATATTTAATTTGGTTTTTTTCCCTTTTCAGCTGGAGAGCGCCGGGAGGCAGTACATCCTCACCCAGGGACCCCTGGAGGACACAGTGGCCCACTTCTGGCTGATGATCCAGGAGCAGAAGTCCTCGGCCATTCTGATGCTCAACAAGCTGATGGAGAAGAAGCAGATCAAGTGCCACCTCTACTGGCCCAACGAGATGGGAGCCGCCAAGGCCCTCAAGCTGCCCGCCGTCAAGCTCACCGTTGAGTTGGTCCGCTGCGAGACATACCAGAACTTTGTGCGGCGGTGGTTCAAGTAAGTCGAGTATAAGAAAAGGATAACCCAGGTCTGCAGAAATTAATTTTCTAAATGCTGTTTATGTTTTATAAGAAACCCTTTTGTTTTTGGTAGTGGTAAAAACGCGAATTACTTCCGTTTCTTTACAATTTACCTGTAATTTTGTCTGTGCGTGTTCTAATACGCGTTCAACGTAAAAAATCCTGTAAGAATTAGCTATACAATCCATGACATTTTAAAAGTTTCATTGGTTTGTGAACTCTTGGCTGTGTACATAAAACTATTGATTCAAATCCTATTCCCATATATTGTTATCACAAGTTAATTTAAAGGGATTTTACTGTATCCTATGCAGACAGTTTGATTTCACAAAGGCTTAAAATATTACAAAATCGAGGTAGCAAGTTAAAGTTAACAATTAAATATCTTATTTTTTGCCATTCTCCTGGACGTAAATTATTTAAAAACCAGAGTCAAATTAATGGTCAAAGACCAAAGTCTTATAAGAGTCCCAGTCAACATCTAGCACTAAAAACTACTCCCTTTTCAAAATCATGTGCCATGAACAAAGATTTTATTAATTTTCAGGCTAATTGCATTTATTTATTTAAATTTATGCAAACAGTTGTATGGCCTGACTATGGCCTGTAAAGATACAGCAGCTTTTTTGTCGCAGACCTGTGATATTTTAATTGGATATATAATTAATATATTTTGCAAATCCACAGACTAACCGATCTCGAAACGCAGCAGAGCCGGGAGGTTATGCAATTCCACTACACCACATGGCCGGACTTCGGCATTCCCAGCTCGCCGGACGCGTTCCTGAAGTTCTTGCAGCAGGTGCGCGACTCCGGCTGCCTTAGCCGCGACGTAGGCCCGGCTGTGGTGCACTGCAGCGCTGGCATCGGCCGGTCGGGGACATTCTGCCTGGTGGACTGCTGCCTGGTGCTGATCGATCAGTTCGGCGAGTGCAACGTTTCCAAGGTGCTGGGCGAGCTGCGCAGCTGCCGGATGGGCCTCATCCAGACCGCCGACCAGCTGGACTTCTCCTACCAGGCCATCATCGAGGGCATCAACAAGCTGCACGATCCCGTACGTATGCGCGACCAGCGGCCGGCGTTTGGGAGCAGAATGTTGGGATTGAAGGCTGCCAAGCGTCGCCGCTTATAGTGGACTTAAGTTACCATTCGAAAAAAACCTGCAGAGATTTTGACAACGGTTGGTTGGAAAAGCTCTCGGAAAATCGTTCCTATTCACTAAGTGACCTTTGGTTTGACAGCGTTCGGCTGGTTGTGCAATACATATTTATTGATGTTTTCGTTTGAAACTGTTTTATTTCAAATAAATGTTATATATTTACAACTTTAGCCTTGCTCATGTTAAAGTTTTATTTGCAAACCAGCCCAAGGAAGCAATCTCTGTGGAAGTGGAAATGATTCCCCCGATTAACTATTTTTTTTTTTTGTTTACCTTCAGACCTTTCTCGACGCTGAGGAGCCGCTCCTCAACAACGATGCAGAGGCACACACACTGGATGAGCAGCCGCCGCCTTTGCCGCCTCGTGTTGCATCTCTGAACCTGCCCATGGCCCCCAAAGCTGGCGGAGTGCTCACCCTGAATATGCATGCCGCGCAGGCTAATGGGGGGGCAGAGGATATCGGCGAGCTGATTGGCAACAAGCTGAGCACCAAGGACGCCCTCAACAACTTCATCAATCAGCACGAGATGATACGCGACGCCGAGGTGGCCGACAGCCAGCGTCCTTTGCCGCCACTGCCAATCAGGCTGAGCGATTCGGACAGCGACGAGGACTACTTGCTGGATGAGGACGACGACGAGGACGACGATGATGAGGATGACGACGAGGACAATGTGGATGAGGAGTACGAGACCATTAACGAGCACGACGCTGAGCCAATTAATGGCCATGTACCCGCCATGACGACAGCAACTGTAACAACGACTCAGCCGCATGCCGACGACGTGAATGCCAACAACGAGAAGCCGGGCGCTCCGGCCGGCGACCAAAACAAGGCCAACGGCCTCGACTCATCAATTCCAGGACAGCCCACAGCGAGGTAAGAGTGATTACACCTGCCCTTCGAAACGGGAACGGGTTAATAATGCCAGTTACTTTATCCCCTTTTTACCAGTCCCGAGAACGAGCTGAAGCGGCGAAAACGCACCGACTACCAGGCCAGCCTGGAGCAGAAGGTCAACGACATCAAGCGGAAGCAGCGCGAGAACGAGGACAGCCAGCTGGCGGCAAAGAAACGAAGGTCATTACTCAAATATATTGCCGCTGGTGTTGTTGTGGGCGTGATCTGCGCCTACGCATACACGAAGCTAGGTTAAGTGCCCCCCAAACCCGCCCCCCCACGTACCCATTAAGTAGTCGTAGACCGCAGTAGCAATAGCTGTATGACGTATGTAGTTGCCGTAGGACACCGACTCCTCACCCACTCCATCCGACTGCGACCGACCACCGATCCCCACCAGCTCGCCGCACGCCTGGCATCCAATGTGGGCACGAATCGCGGGACGCAGCACAAGGATCGGAGGGGATCAGATCGGAGATCGGATGGGACAGATCGCAAGGCAAACGTCCACGGATTGTGGACTGCGAATTGCCGGTTGCCGATTGAGCTGAACGAACGATACACGATGCATAAATATTAGGGAATTTTTTATATACGAAAAAAAAGGAAAAACATATAAAAAAAAAAAAATAACAAAAAACAAGGAACTAAACTAAACGAGAATCGGGTAGAAATCACGTCGAAAGTAGATTTTGCGCAATAGACTGACATTTTAGAACAAATTTATTTTCTACACTCTTAAAAAATGGATTGACAGAGCCCAAACCAAAACCCAAACCCAAATCCGAAGCCGAGTCCGAGAAAAGTAGCCACTTTAAAACGTAACTTCACCCCACTCGCTCGCTATGCAATAAATTTGATTATACATTTATATTTAACTACGATTCCCCCCACACACGCTTCACTCGTTGTTGTACAGCAATTTCTTATAGCATATGTTACGACCTATGTATATTTATTTATGAAGATTTGTGAGAAGCGAACACTTGTTGTAGTACATGGCAAAACGAAGAACGAAGAAAACTGAAGTGCAGCAATGTGCCAAAAAATGGGAAACCTAAGCTGAGGCCCTTCATGACTCTTAATTTTAACACTCTCCCCCGAACAACAAATTGTTTAAATACACTTCCCATCATTTCGAAGCGCACTCTATTGAAACGAAAAGCAAAGTAATTGCAGCAATAATAAAATCAAGTAAATATAGCACAAAGTACACCCCTACCTCGTTTGCCGCTCTTGAGTGGAGTTTAAAATCAAAATTTAAATCGGAAATCAAAATAAAGTGATTGTTTTCAAAATTGTACCTATCGGCATTTTTCTCTATTGCAATTGTATTTAGTTGATTTCGGACACTTTGAGAATGTTTTACTATGCCTGAATTGGATGCTGAGCGCGAGGTATTGGTGTATGATATTACGATTGTCTGGCAAAATCATGTGTTCTTCAGTAACATCTACAATCGAAGGCGAAGATGTGGCGGTGGGAAAACTATTCAATGGGTTTCCCCAGTAGAGTAAGTGTGTATCCCATAGAACTAATCCCCAAGAAACATATTTATATATACGTGTAGCGTAAGAGGACGCGAGAATACGACAAGAGTTATTTTTTATATGGGTAGCCCACGATTTAACGAAACGAAATTCAAGTAACCACCCACAAGAACAAGAACAAGAACGAGGCAGAGAAATAAGTCCGAGATCGGAGGCAATCGGAGGAGCGTATAACTAATAAATAAATACATATTTATATAAATTATATTTAACAAGTAACAACATGAACAATACCTATAGTAATGCCTAGTTAACTGAACGTCGGCTAAGTACACACCATCCATACACTGAAACAAATCGAACACAACACACACACACGTACTATATATAATGCCTATGAGAAAACGAAAAGAGAAGTGAGAGAAAGTATTCAAATAAAGCTATTTAATTAAGTCACAACAACTGCGAATCGCTTACTGTACTGTACTGGCGTATTATTCTACGGTCATTCATAACATGTTTTCCATCTCTCTCTCTGATTTCAGACGCGTTAACCGACACAAAAAGTTCATGACAAAGTAACTGCCATCTGAGCACAGCCCATCCAGTCCAGCACCAACACAAAGAAACAAATCAAACATATCACTTTGCATTATTGTAGCTTTTAATGCCCGAATAAAATAATTGTAAATTACCAACGAATTTCAAATTGAAGCGCTCATTTTCGATAGTCAACGATGCTAGGTAGTTATCGATAGCGTTAAGAATAGTGTGGTCAAGTTAGTATTTTATATTGGCTTTGGTAAATTAAATATTTAAAATATTAACTTGTTTTATAATACTTTGTGTTTAAGCGAACATTTTCCTCTGCTTACACTTTAAAGTTAATTAAATAGTTTTCCAATATATGAGTATTTAAAAGTTTAATTCTGAATTCACGCCATCAGGTAACTCTCCACTGTTAAGTTTCCACTACTGTTACGTTCGATAAAAAGCTAGTGCGCATCTCTATAGATTTTCACAACCATTTACCGTGTGTTTTTGTGTAAGAAGATGAACAACACAGAGTAACAAGTACTAGAGAGGGCTTTTGCTCTGCTGCTCTCTCGAGTGGCAATGCCGGCGTTGCCAACATATTGAAAATACTCGAAAGCTAGAATTTTACAAATATTCGGTTGAAACAGAAATGAAAGGTCTGCCTTCGGCTTTTGTTTAATGAGAAACCCTTTGTTATTTAAATATAACTTTAAACCCCATTCTTAAATTTTAAATTTTTTTAGTTATTCTTAAAATACGTTAGGAAAAAAGACCGCCAGCATAAATTTTAAAATGTAACCCCTGCTAGCCGTACTCTTCTATCGCACGCAACCGTTACGGCTGTTGCGTCCTCCTGCTGTTTCTTCGCACCCATTCAAACAGCTGTTCATTTTCACCACACTTCCAAAGCAGAGGCTCGGACAGAGCTAATGTTGTCTCTATATGTCTCCTACTCTATGATGCGAGCAGACGTGTTCCGTCGGATTGTCGCGTTTTCGTCCGATTGTTTTTATTAAAATTAAGTAAATCTCGCCGCATTGGAAGTGGCGTTGTGTGTGCGTGGTACGCAAATAAAGTAAATACAAAAATTGCCGTGCTTGCGAATCGCTGGGCTGTGAACGAGCTTCAATTTAGCGTCATGGAATAACGAAATAATTGAAGTGCATTTCGGGTTGTTCGAGAATTGCGTTGTGGTGTGTTCTTCTTTCGTGTTGTTGTTGTATTTATGTGAGAGTTGTTATTGTTGGGCTGGGTCCGTAGAAGGCGTAAAGTTGCTGTTAAATAAGCATTTACCTGAAGATTGTGTGCCAAAAAGTTAATAGCGAAGCAAAAACGGGTTTTCGCGTGATTGAGAAAGCAAAAAATAAGGAAACGAAGAAATAAACCACAATAGTAAGATGTTGTAAGCATTTAAAAATACAAAATTAGCCACAACACAATAAAATTGGGATTAAGGTGTTAGAAAACGTGAGAGTTGAGTGTTGAGTGGAATGAGTTTTGAGTGGAAATCTTCCAGTGCATTCTTCGGTGTTTTGTTTTGAGTGGAATACATAACCAGTTTTGGAGTTTGTTCTGCTGACAATAAACGGTGAGTTCCAGCCTTAATTGGCAGGTTTTTTGAACACTGCCATTGTCTTGGTTTTAAAAATAAATAAAAGAGTTTAATATGTGTCACTGCACTTACGAAAGTTCCAGTTAGCCACCCTTCCCTTTCACTCTTTCTCCGGCGGTTTGTTTATGGCCCTTTTGCGGTTGTGTGCGTGCAAATTAGCGCGATTTTATGGCGCTCACACCGAGAACCGTTAAAGCTAAACCTGTTCTCTGGTTTCTCTTTCTCATTTCGCATTTTACGGTCTTCTTTGGCTTTTAATTCGCTCGGTCTTGCTATTATATATATACGAGCACTTATGGCTACCAATTGCCATCAGATTGAGGAAATTCTCTTCCACTCAAGAAGAAATGAAAACACCCCGCAGCAACCCGCATCGTCAGCATTAATTCCATTATTTCCAGACTCTGCGGAAGCTTCCAGCTGGCAATGCATATACACAGAAAGAAAAACGATTATATTGTATTTTAAATGTATTTTAAAATATATTAAAGCTTGCTGATTCTACGCAAAATGTATAAAATTAGTTGAAATTGATGATTCACAAAGAGCACTAATTGTTTTGATATTTTAGGGCAAGCGCTTCACAAAGATCTATTAAAATTTCTCTGTGTACAGCATTCCCAGCGCGCCGGCATATACGCCGAGTATCTGTCAGATAAAGATAAATGTGAGATCTAACTAACGCACACATCTGCTGCTGTTTCCTGACGAAATACAGAACGAGAGTAATACAGCATGTTCCCTATTCCATTTCGATACAATTACGCAGAATAGATACTTATTAGGATTTGATATTTGTATATTATTCATTGATTAATTTTAAAAATCTTTAAAAACTATATTAATAGAATAACCTTGATTGTAGTCGAAAATGGGAGCACTCCTCAATTATTAATTTAATTCAACACAACTATAGCCCCTTATGTTCTGTAGATCCCATGCGAAGCGTTCGTTTTTTCTGTATTCACATTTGCTTCGCGACGAAATCTAATCACTGAATGCGTTTCTATATATATCAATTCAACATTTGCGATCTTATGGTTGACATTCGGTTTTATTTGAATTCAGAAAACGGGAAATCCCCTTCTGATGGCCATTGAGAGACTTTAGAAGTGATTTAAGCCTTGATAAATAGAAAATATTAAGAAAAAGTGTTTTTAGTATTATTATTTATGTCTGTTCCACAAGTTATTCAAATGATCATTTATTTTTCCCATAAATATGTCTCCTTAAAAATGATTTAAATTAGTAAACGGATATCAGACATGTGAAACACTTTATTCGCCTCACATTTTGCTTAGCCATGCACTTTTTGCTTTACAAATGTCGACATTGACAGTGGGGGTTGATCATCATTATCATACGTGATGAACCGAGCGATGACGCCTGTTTAGGACTTGAGCGTGAAAGTGCAATGCTCGGCAGAAATATCCACACGAGCCATTGCAATGCAAAAAATGAAAAAATACAAAAAAATAAAAAACATTAATGAAAATGTTGAAACTGCACTAAAAGGCCTGCTTCCTGACTCCTCCCTGGCCTCATATGTGGACATGTCTCCACAGAACCCGACTTTGTTGTCATCATAATTACTCAGCTTTATTGATAATTCAGGGATGAGCGCAAAAGGAGTGGCTGCCAAAGCGAGAACATGAGGCAAAAACATTCCGTGATTACAGTTTCTAGACTGGATTTCCATTACGTGACAGGCGGCAAAGAAAAACCCCTCATCCTCTTTTCTTTGTATACTCTTACAAAGGGTAATTGTGGACAGATTTTAGAAATTCATAGAATGCACAAATTGTACTCAAAAAAAATTAGAAAAATATTCTTGATTAGGACGACATATAAAAATAATTATTATTAATTTTAATATGTGTAAAGATCAGATAATCTGGCCGTTGGTAATGTTTTTGTTTAATATTTGCTAAGTTTAGTTAAAATCGCATACAATAGTTGGTTATTTATTGTCTTCTATTTAATCTCTGAGCTTTAAATCTTTTAAAATAATACTCATTAAATTTAATATGTATAAGGATTATATATCCCAGTCGTTTGTAAAGTTTTTGTTAAATATCTGCTGAGTTTAATTTAAATCGTACTTCTATAGTTGTTATAAAAATTATATTTTTGTGTATTATATTTCGCAAAGGGTATCTAAACTTCCTCTTAGCTATGTTTTTAGTTTCTCATTGTTGTCTGCTGACAGTTTCATTATAATGACAACAGTTTTCTTCCCCGCATTCCTTTCTATTTCTATTTTCTCTACGGGTTGCATTATCCAACATGGCATTGCTTTCTTCGTAATGTTACAAGTGCAATAATGATTATTCAGAATTCTTTGCCGGCTGTCTGAACAAGGTGTGGGTTCCCGATTCTCCCTGGAAATATGTTAATAATATGTTCTCTTTTATTCGCTGAAAAGCGCTATGCTCGGCGAATTTCTCTAAGAAGCTTTCAGCGTTTCAACCAAATTCGGGTTAGAAATCGGAGCTTCACCTGCTAATTGGCCAATACAACTGAAAGGGTGTGGGTATGTGTAGATACACCTGTGAAATGAATATGAAAACTTCTAAACAGCTGAAATGGTTGTCACTCGCACGCTAACGTGGCTACACAATTTATCACGAACTTACATACTCGTATATGTATTTATTATAATGTGTACGCTTTGAAGTCGAAGTTTTACTGCCAACTTAATCATTTTAGTAATTCTGTGAGTTTTATGTTTGCATTAAGTTGTTCACTGAAAGATTTAATTGACTACGCAGAGTGTAGAAATGTATAATCTTGGACCCGAGTCAAAGTCAAAGGTATAATATTAGGAGGACCCCCTCTAAAATTCCAAAAAGCCAGCACAGCGAAATTTGTTCGCCATAATTGTTTGATTATTTAGCTGCAGCTCTCATTTCACGGCCAGAACATTTGTTTTTCCTACCAAAAACACACATTTGTTTTCCTATACCATTTGTTTATTGGCATTGCAATTGTTTATTTGAAATATGGTACATATATGGTATATATATTTGACCAGCCCTCCACCCTAAGGCGTTAAATTGCCAACTGTATGTGATTTGGTTGGCATATTCGACTTTGATTTCTCGCTATCCAAAGTACAGCTCCAACAGAGGCCTTATTTATATAGAGTCAGTCTCTTGATATACAGAGCGAGTGTTTTGCTCCAGTCTTTGTTTGGTTTTAATCAACTGCGCAGTATCGGGGGAGTGGATTTGGCTCGGGATCGCTTTCCTCCTCCCACATCGAGATATCTCTTAAGTATATATATATATTTTACACTAAGATTGATCGTTTATGTAAACCATATTCAAAAACTGTTTGGAATTTATAGGAGCTATGAATATTCCAAGATAATTCCATTTCAACAATAATCCATTTCATACTTTACAAATATTTTGTGGTTAATCCCACATCCAAAGATAAGTCTAGTTAAATTATGTACATTTTGCAAACAGATTATGATAAATCATTTCGAAAATAATTTTAGTTTCTTCCCCTTTCAGATTTAATATATTATATATTAATATAATCCCTTTGTAAAATAATCATTATTTATAATTACACTTAGAGCCGGATCTTTCAGTTGTATTCTGCGTGAGCGTCTTTCAATTAATTGGCAATTGAAATCTCTTCCACGGACAAATTTCTTAAGAGATCTTTCTCTTTCTTTGATATTTCTCCAAAAAAAAGCTTTTTTTGTATAGTCTAAAAATGGCTGACATTAGCTTTTACCGGCCACTTGAGTGTAATTTCCTTAATTTTTCCCCAGCCGATCTCAAGTAGCTTTTATGAGGGGTCCTCATGGGATTAGTCATATATACGTGTAAAACATATAAGTAATGCAAATACTTAAAAGTCATAAATACACGTTTGTCAGCGGAAATAGATTTCAACGTATTTGCCTTACGTCCATAACAAGTGTTAACTTTATGGGGATCGAAATATATTGATGGCTTTCAACTGTTCGATTCGATTCGATTAAGAACTGCAATATTTATTATTTATTTACGTTTGTGTAACGCACTTGATAAAGACAGGGAGTTCAAGCAAATAAAGGGAGCGCCTCAAGAACCGATTTATTGGGCAAGGGCGGAAGATATATTCATCGATTAAAAGTTGAAACCACAAGTCGACATTTTGTGTAACTTTTATGAATGAATTTGAGATGCGAAAGCTTAGTGAATCACCTAGAAAACCAGATGCTACTCAATGAATCGGTGAATGGAATTAATACTCGATAAAATACAAACTAGCGTACACGTTTTCCATTGAAAAAATCTCGAACAGCCCTAGACATAGACGCAGATACGGATACAGATAGTTTTCGAGGCGTGACTCATCCACGACATTTTCATTTAGCTCATTAAATCAGCAATCAGCAGTGTAAATAAATATAAGTAAATTGCGAATAACGAACTCGTTTCGCATGGATATGCACATAATAGGAGAGCTTTTCGCACTTTTATATGTGCTTATTGCGGAAGGGAAAATAAAAGATTGCTTTGCCTCCCAAATGTTAATTTAAACAATTAAATAATGGGTTAATAAACCACTCAATTGTTGGTCACTAGATACAATATTTTCTGGGTGCATAGGTGCATGTATCTTATCAGTTGGTGAGAAGTGCCACCTGCCATAGATACAAGGTATATAATTGACCATACTAAAACCAATCGAGATAAATCCGTTGTTTGGCTTGTTTGTGTGGACTATCGCAATTATTTACGGGATGAGTGGCTGTTATTCTATTATTCTACGTCCCTGACCGCATTACGCATATTCCGTTCAACGGATTTATTTGTTCGAGGTAGACTAAAATTACTCACCCAACCGAGTGAACAAATTTCAGTGAACCCATGCGATATAGTGTTGATTTAGTTCTTATCGCCCTGGCGTTATCACCCGTAATCTCTCAGCGATGTCAGAGGGCTCTGGTCTGTCTTGGTAGATATGGTTTTCCTTTGGTGATGTATTGGCAGTTTTCAATTTCATAAAGGATACATTTTTAAGGTAACGAGGAAAGGGTGTTTTAATCTATTGCTTATATCTTTTGTAGATTGCTGGGATGGTATTCCTTATATTTTGTTTAGTAGTTTTTTTTTGTATTACAGATAAGGCTTGATATTTGTTTGGGAATGTTACTTAAATCTGATTTATATTTTAATTTAAATTCAGGGTCACTTTCCTCCAATGTTTTAAATGGAGTTCAAGAAGTTTTTCCCTCCATTATTTACCCAAGGCTTTTCTTTGATTACTTTTCCCTCGTGATCCAGCTAATCACGCGATATGTGGCTAATGCCAACCTTGACAATGACCACTTTTTGTTCTGAAGCATTGTAGACCAAATTTAATTGAGGGAGGAGGAGCACATGCCAACCCATTAAGTGAATCAGATTTAGCGCTGGATAAGCCATTAAAAAGATTCCGGCTCGTGACGTCTCCTATCGCCAAACTACCAATTATCATGGCTGTATAAATACGGAATAGTGGATCACGACAATTCCAGCCCTAATTGCAGGTATTTTCCAACTGAGCAGACATACCAGTTCCATGCTTCATGTCAGTACTTAATGACAGGCTGTTGGAGAAAGGAATAGCTCACTTTTGTCGGGCACTCATAATACTATATACTTTTGCGAATATTATAATGCTTAGCACTAAAAGTGGATCGTTGTGTTACGGAAGCAAATGTTAAGGTATCACATTATATTTGATATTGTTTCTCCGATTATTGGTTATGCAATATGGGTCATTGGATCGTACAATGCTTGACTCAATTCCCACGTAGACTTGACCCACTTCATTCTAAGTTCTCAATTTTCTTTACCTTTACCTGCTGCTTCCATTGAAATCTGAACTCAGCTAAGTATGGTCAGAATAAAGGAGTTTTTCCTTGGGGAAAACCTAGAACCTTAAATTCCTCATGTTTTCCATATGGCTGCGAAAAACAAAAACAGTTGCATTTAATGAATCATGGAAAACATACTATATTATATAGATTGGCTGGGAAAATGGGGTCTTCGCAATTGAAAGTGAAATGGGATCGAGCATGACCAACAAAGGCCCACAATCTGGTCCCATGAGCAGCGGAAATGTTTTTGTTATTCTCACATTTATCGTGTTAAATAAATGGCAAAAATAATAAACACAACAATAATTGCAATTGCGGAGTGATGAGCAAGTGGCCTGCAAGTGAGTTAAATGGTAAACGAATCAATATTTATTCCATTAATATGGAAAATGATTTCAAACACCTTTCAGCAGGTCTTTTAATGATATAATATAGTTCATATGTTGTTTTCTGGGAAGCAGATTTCAAATGTATCTAAAATCGAAGATGGATGGCTAAATATAAAATTCCATTATTTTGGTTACTACTTTTCTGTTCCCAGATTAAAATGCAATCAATACCGAAGCACATATTCTTTTCAAAGTGATTCAAGACTATAATTGGATCATTAATTTAATGAGTTCATTTTAAATGATATTTAAAAATGATAGCTAAGTAAAAATATAATTTTCCCACTTCGTGTATTCGTTGCTTTCACTTAGCCCTTAGCTCTGAGGCAGTTTTCTACCAATTGAAATTGAAAATAATTTTACAATTATTTAGATTGCTCTCCCTTTGAAATAAAATAAACCCTTCTTACATTTTCTTAGTCATTTTTCGTTGCTGCAACACAAAATATAGACAATGTTCAGGTGGTATCGTGCATTGTTTGGTCTGCTTTTTGGTTTGTGTTTGCTTCTGCTCGTGAATGCTTTGTGGTAGAGTAAAAAGTGTGAGTGTTCTGGGTTGGGGGAGGATTTGGATGTTTCTGGCTGTCTTCATTCTCCTGTTATCCTGTTAGTGGTGGTAGTCTAGTCTGCGCCCTCCCCCAACCCACCTTGGATTCCTAGCGCATACGCTTGCGCACCAGGCGCAGGCCCTCCGCCAGCCCCGTTTTCATCGAGAAGATGAACGAGATGCCGAATCCCACTAGGCTGATGAGGAACAGCCAGGGCGTGGCCAGGACGATGAACAGGAAGATAAGGGTATCGTTACCCTTCAAATTGGCCAAACGCCACAGCATCTGGCGCATGGTGGTGCGCACTTGGAACTTGAGGCGCCACAGACGCGCTTTCAACCCAACCATCAAGGTCCCCAGATGCTTGGCCTGGCCCAGGAGCAGGACCAGCAAGTGGAGCACCAGCAGCAAGTGCTTGGCAATCACACTCTCGCTGCAGCTTTGAAATCCCGCCTCCCAGCGCCGGCGACGCTGCTCGGGAAGAGCGGCCAACAGGCAGTTGAAGGCGCGACGCCAGCGGGAATCCCCTTCAGCTTCGGCATCCTTCATCTGCATGCACAGGTCGGTCTCAGAATCGGTGTCACCCGGAAACACTGGCACTGGCTTATCCCGCTTAGGGATCTGATTCGGACTGGATTTCGATTGCATCATCAGCGAAGTTGATATCTTGGAGTTTTTGTCCTCTAAATGGGACATCATGGTGTTATCGCCCTCATAGTTTCCATAAAAATTAGGCACCGCCCTTCCAATCATGCCATGAGCTGCTCCAGGGACTACTCCTCCGCGTCCTGCAGCCAAGATGCGTTGTGCCATCAGGGCAGGCGGCAGGGATTCCAGTCCAGCCTCCTCGGCAAGCGCTCGCTGGCGACTGATCGAGCTTATCATCGGCTTATGGTTCAGGAAGGGCATCCCATTAAGACCCTCGGATCCCGATGGACTAAAGGCACCTCCTACTCCACCCTCACCAAACTGCGGGGCATTGAAGTTGAAGGCACTGGCCCCGAATCCCTGGGGACCAGTGGTGAAGGGTGAACGCTGCTTGTGCATCCTTGCAGACCGCAATCCTTTCCTGCTTCTGGTTAAATTTTGGTTTAGCCTACTCTCGGGGATCTCGCTATTCGCTTGGATTCCCAGTTACTCTCTATCGAGCTGGTTTCAATTTGCCGGCTGTGTTAGAATTTATATCTACGTTCTGACTGAGCTCTCTTAGATGCGAGTTGACGGATAAGTCAGAGTCAAAGAAAATACTACTGGGATGGGGAATTTGTTAAGTGATTATAGAATGTAGAATACTCGTATTTCAGCCTAAGTTAACACTCAAAAGAGTACGCATTAAAATTGTACATCCCACAGATTAAGAAATTCAAGATCAAATTATTCAGGAAGAATCTTTTAAAGGCTTAAGTGAACCTATTTAACCCAAGGTCATGGATTTTTATTTACAACTTATCTTTATGAAGTGCGCATAAGTAGCCATACAAATGTTGGTTATATATTTTTTGGATCGGATATCAGCTAACTGATACCCATAGAATAGTTTTATATGTTGAAAATCTCACTAAAAATATCCCAGACGGAAACATTTCTCCAGGAAATGGAGCTGCAAAATAATCCAGCCTGATTAATACAATGATTGGATTTTCCCTTTGTTCTTTCAGCTGTTCGCCTGAATTAATCGCGGATTTGAGTCATCCTCGTTGCGGGCATACAACACCACTGACCACTGTCACTGTCAGTTCAATGTGATCGACCAGAGCAGCAAAGTCAGCAGCAGTATCAGTTAGAAAAGATCACTACTCCAGGAGAACACTGCCATATTCAGAATGTTGAGGTTGATCCTCATCGCCTGTCTGGCCCAGTTGGTTTATGGTCAGGCAGAGCTCAAGAGACTAGATGGACCCAATATTTGCAACAAGCGGGAGACGTAAGATTCGATTTGCTATATTTTAAATGCAATTTAAGCTAACAATCCATTTTGTTTAGATATCCTGTGGAGGTGGTCTTTACGGAAATGCAATCCTTCCAGGAGCGGAGATCCGCCTGGTGCTTAGGAATTCCGCCTAGGTGCTCTACATATCGCTTGCAGACCAGAGTAGTTAACAAGACGCAGACTATAACCAAAACCCGCGTTGTAAAGGATTGTTGTGGTACTGTGTTTCATCCTTTAAATATCCTTTTTAAATTAATATTAAACCTCTTCGTTTAGATGGCTACATTGCCAGTGCCGGAGAGTGTGTGCCCCATTGCTCGGAAGCCTGCGAGCACGGCAGATGCATTGCCCCCGAGAAATGCAAGTGCGATCATGGATATGGAGGACCCGCCTGTGACATAAGTTCGTTGATCTCTCAATTAAATATTTCGTATTTAGTGTCTTAATGTTTTGTGTGCTGAATTTATGTGGCAATCTGCACAATGAAACGCCTTGGGTCAGTCTGGGAAAGATTGACGAGTTATAAGTTATAGTTGATGTACCAATCAATTGCCTGTGACTGTGTCCAGCTTTCTCGCTTAACGCTTACAGTCCTTAAAACGCTTTAAATGTTTAAATATCCTTGCAGAGCTCTAATTGGGTTAGCTTTAATATTTGTAAAATGTCTGATATAAATTAAGATGTATTTAATAGTAAATATTTAAAACTATTTGCTATCGAATTTTGAGGTAGTCCTCGAGATCGTTAAAAGCTAAATCTATGAGTTCTTCCCTGCTTTATTATTTCCTAAAAAACCCCCTTGAGAGTCTCTGCAAGGACACAACCGATTAACTTTGGAATACCAGAGATCCGCACGTAGTATCTCCATAGTTTATATCTGTCTTTGCATTTATTTGTTTTGCTTTGTAGCTTGAGTTGGTTCCCATTTTGAGTTCCCATTCTTGACCTTATAATTCTAACCCAAACATCCACAAAAACACAAACACAACCACAACAATATCATAAACCACGCAGACCACTGCAGCTCAATTCTCCAGGTGCAAGCAGGCTACGGCCGTATTTTTACTCCTCACCAAAATGCAATCGAACCCGGGAGCGGTGTAAATAAAAAGCAAGCAAAGCAGCAACTAATCCGTAACCTGTGATCCGTAATCCAGTAATCCGTAATCCTGTAACCCGTATCCGC
Source organism: Drosophila setifemur (assembly GCA_021224005.1). NCBI lineage: Eukaryota > Metazoa > Arthropoda > Insecta > Diptera > Drosophilidae > Drosophila > Drosophila setifemur. The sequence goes on from JAJJHY010008789.1 coordinate 16,024,548, forward strand.
TGCTAATCAAGATTTGTGTGTCATCTCCGCTAGATTGCCCGCCGGGCAGATATGGCCGGAACTGCTCGATGGAGTGCGACTGCCTCAATGGGGCCCTGTGCGAGCCCTTCTCCGGCGAATGTGAGTGCGCCAAGGGCTATGCGGGAGCCCGTTGCGCCGACCTCTGTCCGGAGGGCCGTTTCGGGGCTAATTGCTCGGAGGAGTGCCGCTGCGAGAATGGTGGAAAGTGCGACCACGTGTCCGGCGAGTGCATCTGCGCAAAAGGCTTTACGGGTCCTTTGTAAGTTGTCGGTCCGTTGGAGGACTACGCTGATGTAGCTGCCAGGGCTAAGAGGGATCATGATCAGGGAAATCGTAGAATGCAAAAATAAGATTGCAAATTTTAAAGCTTAAAATATTAAGAATATCCGGAATTGATTTGTTTTTTGGAATCTTAAATACTCGGAATCCAAAAGTTTTAAAATACAGAATTATTGCATTCTGGAATTTCGGGATTATTGCATTCTGCGATTTCGTCTTTACTATGATCCCTTGGGAGCCGGTGATGTGACCCCTTCCCCATTCCCCAATTAATCCTCCGCTCCAACTAGATGCGACATGCGCTGTCCGGATGGAAAGCACGGAGCCCAGTGCCAGCAGGATTGTCGGTGCCAGAACGATGGCAAATGCCAGCCGGAGACGGGAGCCTGCATGTGCAATCCCGGCTGGACGGGCGAGGTGTGCGCCAACAAGTGTCCGGTGGGCTCCTACGGACCCGGATGCGAGCTCTCCTGCGAGTGCTACAAGGGCGCGCCCTGCCATCACATCTCCGGAAAGTGCGAATGTCCTGCAGGCTACCAAGGAGAGCGCTGCTTCGACGAGTGTCCGTTGAAAACGTACGGAGTAAACTGCACCCAGCAGTGCAGTTGCGAGAACGATGCCACCTGCGATCGGGCCACCGGAGCGTGCATCTGCAATCCGGGATGGCGAGGTGAGAAGTGCGAGGAGCGCATCTGCGAACCAGACAAGTACGGACCGGATTGCAATCGCACCTGCGAATGTGATATGGAGCACACGGAGCAGTGTCACCCGGAGACGGGCAAGTGCGAGTGCCAGATCGGTTGGAGCAGTGCCCAGTGCACCAGACCTTGTACCTTCTTGCGTTACGGAATAAATTGCGAGCAGACGTGTAATTGCAAGAACGGGGCCAAGTGCTCGCCCGTGAATGGTACCTGCTTATGTGCCCCTGGATGGAGGGGGACCACCTGCGAGGAGATCTGCCCACCAGGAACCTTCGGTCAGGATTGCAGCTTGCGCTGTGATTGCCAAAACGGAGCCATGTGTGAGCCGGAAACGGGCCAGTGCCTATGCACGGCTGGGTGGAGGAACATCAAGTGCGATCGACCCTGCGATGTGAATCATTATGGACGGGACTGCGCCAGCATGTGTCAGTGCGAGAACAACGCAGCCTGCAATCCCCAGAACGGAACGTGCACCTGCCCACCCGGATGGATGGGAGAGCGATGTGAAAAGAAATGCAGTCCTGGGAGATTCGGTCACGAGTGCAGCCAGAAGTGCCAGTGCGACTTGAACAATAGCCTCGCATGTGACGCCACCAACGGGAGATGCGTGTGCAAGCAGGATTGGGGAGGTACTAAAGGGATTCCACATCCTCCATCCAGACCATTACTCACTCATCCAAATCCATTCTCAGGGGATTACATTATTATAGACACTGCAATGTGAGAAGGGATTCAAAAACTTTAGAGCTTTTGAATTATAATTTTATAATATTGCAAAGGGTATTGCATATTCGATCAGTTTATGAGAAATTTTCGGTCAGTTTTACCTTTAAAATTAATTTGTTTAGTTTAGAAGCTATTGAAGTGAACATTGCAAATAGATTTTGTATGTTTACAAAAGTTGCAGCTTTAAAAATGGATTGGTATATATGTAGGTGTATATATATTTGAATTATTTGGTTGAACAGAATAAACCTCTGTTGTTTTTACAAATATTTCAGTGCGACTTGGTCTGAGACCATTGTATTTGTATTTTTCTAGTGATGTGATAGAAATCAGAATACTGTAATCAATGTATGCGTATAAAGTAGAGTTTTCATTAGAGATAACTAAAAAATATTTCACTGATCAGTTTGGATAGAAGAAAATTAGTAAAGAATGAACTATCTTCTATAATATTCCAATAGTCGGATATATACCCTACGACTAACAGTAGTACCCAATACCAACTCATAACATTAACAAACTGCACTCATTACTTACATTTTCATTTTCGCATGCTCGATTTCGTTTGTTTTACGAGTTTTAATTTGCTTTTCTGGTGCTGCACCTGTGTGTTTCTGGTTTTTTGTTGTCCTTGTTGTCGTCTGATGCCCAACCAACCATCGGTATGCATCGAACAACCCGATCCCGAACCCAAGGCGTTCATTGCGAGACGAACTGTCGGAGCGGTTACTATGGTGAAAATTGTGATAAAGTTTGCAGATGTCTGAATAACTCCTCCTGCGATCCGGACTCGGGCAACTGTATCTGCTCCCCAGGATGGACAGGAGCCGACTGCGCCGAGCCCTGTAATAAGGGATTCTATGGAATGGAGTGCAAGGAGCGCTGTCCGGAGATTTTGCATGGTAAGTCTGGTGCTTTGGTTTATTTATTCATTAATATATTTCTGTTCTTTTGACAGCCAACAAGAGCTGCGATCACATCACGGGACAGATCCTGTGTCGCACTGGCTACATAGGCCTCACCTGCGAGCACCCCTGTCCAGCAGGACTCTACGGACCTGGTTGCCAGCTCAAGTGCAACTGCGAGCACGGCGGCGAGTGCAACCATGTGAGCGGACAGTGTCAGTGCCTGCCGGGATGGACGGGGGCAAACTGCTTCGAGTCCTGTCCCATGGACTCGTACGGTCCGGGTTGTGCCCAAAGGTGTCGTTGTGTCCACCACAAGGTGTGCCGCAAGAACGACGGCATGTGCATATGCGAGACAGGGTGGACGGGAGCCCGGTGCGATGAGGTGTGCCCGGAAGGATACTACGGCGAGCACTGCATGAATCCCTGCGCCTGCCCCTCGGCGAATTTCCAGTGCCATGCCGCTCACGGATGTGTCTGCCGTAGTGGCTACACAGGAGATAATTGCGACGAACTAATCGCCTCCCAGAGGATCGCCAATCCAAACGATAGTTGTGAGTTGGCCCGGAGTAGTTTCTTTTATTTTATTTTATACTTACCCTTTTCATTTTGCAATCCTTAGCAAGCCGAGCTGGTGTGGCTCTCATCCTGGTGCTGGTCATGATGTTCATCTGCGCCATCGGTGCCGTGTTCTTGTACTATCGTCGTAGGGTGTCCAATCTGAAGACGGAGATTGCCCACGTGCACTACACCCAGGAGACGAACAACACTGTTTGGCCGCCCAGCAACCATAATTTTGACAATCCCGTCTATGGATTGCAGGCGGAGACGCGTCTTCTGCCCAACAACAAAATTCTTAAGATGAACAACTTTGACCAGGGAAGCATCTTGGGCACCGAATATGCAGGTGATGACTCCAATGCCAGCGGAAGGGGTGAGTTCATTAGTGGGTTAGAAGGGAAACAGTTTTCAAAACTTTTCCCCTCCAGTCAATCCAGTGCAGTCTATATTCCAGACCCTCAACTAAACTCTAAATATTTTTGGTTACAGTGGGCAGCTATTCGATCAACTACAACCACGACTTGCTGCGCAAGAACCTGAATGCCGATCTCACCAATCCGATTGTGTACAACGAATCCCTGAACGAGGAGCATGTCTACGACGAGATCAAGCACAAGGAGGGCTACAAGGATCCCGGTAAGTGTGAGGGATATGCAACCCAACATAGTCAGCTTAGTAATCTCGCAACTAACTATATACTCCATATTTCGCACACATTTCGGCATGTAAAATCAGTGAAAATTTATAGCAAGATTTTGTTCCCCGAGGGTCAGGGTAAGCAAATCGTTGAAGAATCCATCCTGTGTAGTGTTCCGTCTTTTTATTAGTTTCTCATACATGTCCAGTGTTGAAAGTCTCTCTCTCTCTCTTTGGGAAACCATGAGTAATACTTTTATTTCTCTTACCTAGATGAATACGATCACCTGGACTACTCGAGACCAAGCACCTCGCAGAAGCCGCACTACCACCGCATGAACGACACGATGCTGAACATCAACCACGAGGAGAAGCCCAGCAATGTGAAGAACATGACCGTGCTGTTGACTGCCAAACCAGAACCCCCCACAGAACCGGAGCCACAACACGAGAGCTTCGATAATACGAACTCCAACCTTGATAATGTGTCGACGGCGTCACCCAGTTCCAGTCCGGAGTTCCGCAAATAAGTCATTTGCTGGATATATCTTTTAAGTAGCGATCGCAGGTGATCGGATGATGATATTTTTATCCGAAACAGTCATTTCATTCGCTGAATACGATTAATTTAGGAAGCGATACTAAGAGATCGCAGACGAACGAAAAGAATGATAATATTTGAATGAGTCTGTATTTTTGATATGCCGACATTTAGTTTTATTTATGTTCTAGCATTTTAGTTGTGTACGTTAAAAGTAATGTGTAATTGTGTGTACAGCATTTTGTGTTGCATTCGAATTTGTAACATGGCTCAGATAGGCAATTGTCTGCTCAACCAACCAATTGTAAATTATTTGTACGGCGACGATACCCCAACTTTTGTAAATGTTTACTTCGTTACGTCTAAATTTTACTTATTTTACCAATTATGCTCATTATACTGAATCATTGTATTGCATTAAGTATACATACACCTCTTCCTGTTTAACGAAAGAACAATTGTGGAGCCTCTCTGAGAGAAGCTCGTCGCGGATCGAAGGTTGCAATATTTTTAAAAAGAAACGAGAACCTATGCATATACAACATTGATATCAATATTTAAGCAAATGGTATTTATATTTTTAATAAGCCACATATTTGTAGAAACGATTTCGCAGCAAGTGCATAAACAATACAGTAAACATTTTAACTACCCACGACCTAATGAAATTGTTATCAAAATTGTGTTGATTGTCTGTAATACGGAATACGAAACCATTGGCCAAACCATGATTTATAGATTATAGAACAAATATTATCGAGTAGTCAAATATTGGAATACTTTGCGGTTGGGTCAGCAAAATGAAATGAAAATTTTTAACTCTACCCCGATGATAAGCATATTATATTGTTCATATACATGTATTCGATATTCGGAAGATGCGGATAATAAAAACGTAATTACAAATACCTACCAAGGGGTTTCTTTTAAATCGGGAACACTTTTCCCCAATTAAACAATTACCAACTTTGATTTTCATTTATTTATTTGAATGTCGTTTAATTGTTATTTAGTAGAAGCATCAAGTACAATAATTTTATAAATAGTTTCCGTCTCTCTTCGCTTTCGTTCGTCTTTGATTTCCGTTTAGCATAGTAAACTATTTTCGTAGGACTACGCGTAATGCTTTAGGCTAGATAAATACAAGATCCTTCGAAGGATTCACACGCACACACATACAACATACACAGATACAAGTATTCAAATTACAGACACCGATATATGTTTTCCGAAGATTACGAGTTTACAGTTTACAACTAGAAGCGTACTATAAGGAGCGCGAATGAAGTGTCCGTCCGACCTACAAGTTGATTTCGATGGTTATATAATGCTAATTGAGTTAAATGTAGAACTTGACTTGTTTCGGGGTGGGATGCGGTGCTGCTGAGGATTACAAATGGGCCGATTTCTTGAGTACTTGAGGGGACAACATTTCATCATAGGAGACTTCTGGGAAATCTCAAATGTTTTAATAATTCATAGACATCGAATGCTGCAAAATAATTTATGCCTTTGATTTTGGTATTGAAAAAATCGTAAATTATCGAGACAATCGAAAAAGTATCGCAATTTTTCTGGACAGTGATGTTACATTTTTGATATATACTGTTGGCCTTCCATAAGTTTTTTTAGTAATTCTCCAGGTATAATTTTCCGTTCCTTTGATCTTCTTGCACCATTGCACCCCCTAAAAATCGACCCATCTTTCTTCTGGGAAATGGAGGATCTACAGGTAACCATGGCCGGCCACCTCGGCCGGAATGAAGCCCTCGCGTCCGTCCCGCGTCCGAATGTAGAACCACTGGCGCTGATCCTTGGACTCCCGGCACTCGCACAGCGTCACAATCTCGCCCTTGTGCACCGCGATGCTCTCGGTGATGTAGTCCGTGTTGATGGCGACTAGAGTTTGCCTCTGGCCCACCTCCTGCTGGCTTTGCTGCAACACCTTAGAATGCGGGTGCGGATGCGGATGCAGATGCTGGCCATTGTGGCCATTGGTAATGTAGGACACATTGGAGAGTCTTCGCGGAGGTGGGTTTGGTTGGTGGAGGTGGGTTTGGGGTTGGGCTTGGGTTTGGGTAAGGGGACTCTTCTTTGACTGGGATTTCTGCTGGAGGGTCACATACTCGTCCCCGCTGCGGGCGGAGGCCCCGGATCCCGAAGCCACCTGACGGGTGGAGCGCAACTGGGCGTAGGCCTTCTCCACCAGACGGGGCTTGGAGGCAGCCCTCAAGTACAGCTTGTCCACCTGCTGCTCTCCATAGAGGGAGCTAGCTGTGCTTCCTCCTCCCTTGGCCAGCTGATTGTTGTTGTTGCTCCCTGGATGGTTATTGTTGTTGTTGGTGATCTTCAGGAGCTCTTCCGTGGGCTTGGTGCTCCTGGGAGTGCGGGCACCGTCGGATCTCGTGCCCCCTCTCAAGCGGATCTCCTTCTCCGAATCGGTCATGTTGCCACACGGACGGGGAAACACATCCGCATTGGACTCCCAGCAGGGGGTGTTCCTGGAGCTGGAGCCATTCCTCGCCTGCTGCGGCAGGATGCCCAAGGGCAGACAGCAGGCGTAGCCCACATAGCCCTCCTCCGCATGCGGGGTCTGGACATACAACCAGTTCTGGTTTTTGAACACCGCATTCACCACCATGCCCAAGGGCAAGGGGATCTCCAGCTGATAGCCCCCAGGGCGGGTCTGGTAGAGAGTACTTGCCGTGGCCAGGACCACGGGTATGTTGCCAGGAGCAGACAATGAGCAGCGGGAGAGAAACTCGTCCACATTGTGGATCTCGTAGCCGAATCTCTGACCCCGATGGCGATCCCTTCGCTTGCGATGGCGATGCCTGCGCTGCTGCTGCTGGGGGGCACCTGCAGCTCCTCCTCCAACTTCTCCTCCCCCTGCAGCTCCAGCTCCCTCTGAGGCAGCCACCAAGCTGGGCTCCGAGTAGGAGGTACACTTCAGCGACTCCGCCCCCGTGGCCGATCCCCTGGGCTCATCGTTATTAACCTGAGCCTGGGATCGGGCCGCTTGCAGCCTGGAGGCCAGCTTCTTCCGAATCTCATTCCGCTTCCTGGCCAGAATCAGGGCTTCGCTATGATGATCACTCCTCGGTGCCCTCTGCGGGGTGCACACGAAGAGCAGCTCTTTGGTGGAGGCGGCGGAAACGGGAGCTCCTGCTCCCGGTGGACCACTCCTGGACACATCCAGCAGGTTCTGGTTACTGAAGAACTTCTGGTTGGCCAGGTGACCGTTCCCGGGTGCCTGGTGGGCGGTGGGCGTGGTGGCATATCCATTCAATGGCTCTCCTCCGCCAGGCAACTGCTTGATCCTGTACCGCTTCTTGGTGGTCACATCCAGCTGGGTGGGCACTGGTTCGGTCCTGGAGGAGATAATCTCCGATCGAGGGGGTTTCGAGACCTCCCCATCGGGTTGTGGGAGCTGCTCCCTCTGCGGGCTCTGGGGCTGGCTGGGATTGGGGTTCGGACTCTGCGGCTGCTGCTGCTGCTGCTCTCGAAGCACCCAGGTGAGTGAGATGCGCGGGCGTCGCAGGCTCAGGTTCTGACCCATCGCCAGCTGGGGAGTGCTCTTCGCTCGCCCGCCTAGTGCGACCAGTGGCAGCAGCTCATCGATCTCCACATAGTCGGAGCTGTACTCAACGCTCTCTGGCGGATCCCGCTCCCCTGTCCTCGGAGGCGGGGGCGTGGCCGTGAAGTTGCCCACGGAACTGTCGCTGCTGCCGGGCTGCTGAAGGATCAAATCGCAGGCGTGCAGCAAATCCGGACAATATGCATCTGTGGGATACAAAAATTTAATGAATAAATTATAAAAAAAACAATTGTATTTGGGAAGTTACCCCTCAATCCGCGTCTGCGTCTGCGACGACGCTGGCGCCTGCCTCCCGAACCTCCGGAGCCTCCTAGCTCGGAGCAACTGAATCCGGAACTGGCACTGGAGCTGGAGCTGTCTGTGCTGGATGCGAACCTAAGTTGCTGCTGCTGCAACTCCCGGAGGCGGCGACGACGTCGCGCCTGTTGTCTGGCTGCAACTTCGCTGGCTGCTGCTGCGGCTGCTTCTACTGCCCTCGTTGGATGCACTGCATCCGCGGGAAATAAGCCGGATCTCTGCTCCGAGCGGGATCTCTCGGTGTAGCTGGGAGGCGGAGTCAACGGCGGTGGAGGGCAATATTGTGGTGGTAGAGATGCAGTGGACAGGGGCAATCTCCGTATGGACCCCTCGAGCACGTAGTCGTTCTCCTGGGCCTGCAGCTCTATTGGACGGGCATCCTCAAAGCCCAGGGGCAGGCCATCCGCAGGTGGGGCAGCATTGTTGGTGGCATCGCCACCATTCTGACGGTACGTAGGAAATGATGTGTTAACTGTGGAAGAATAATAATTTGTAATTAATTTAACTTCAAGTGTTTAAATAATAAAACGAATATAATTACAAAAAACCAGAAAAGAAGGCTAGCTTCGGGGTCCGAAGCTTAGAATCTGCATTTAAGTCCTCGATTTTAAATTAATCTCAAATTTTTCAATTTTGTACGGGATTTCCATACGCAAGTACCAGGCGAACAGAAAAAACAGTAGGCTTATTTTATTTGTGTTCATTTATTTTTGTTTTTTATAGTATCCCCAAAAGATGCAACATTTTTTCCAAACTACCCAAGACGAATTTAATATCGCCCCAAAAGTATGTTACATTTTTAAACCTTTTTTGTAACATAATTTTATAGCTTGTAACTTGCTTGAGCTTTCTGTTCGCCTGTTACATTTAATCAAAGAAATCGTCCAAAATTTTCGTTACAACAAATTCAAATTTGATAACATTGTTTGGGATTTCGCCAAACAAGTACCAGGCGAACAGAAAGTTACATAAGGTCCACCATAATAGCTCAATTAATTTTAAGTATCCCCAAAAGATGCAACATTTTTTCAAAACTACCCAAGAGAAAATATTAATATAGCCCCAAAAGTATGCTGTATTTTGTAATTGAGTGGAATCATTTTTGTTGACTGGAGCTTTCTGTTAATGTAATAGGCGAACAGAAACCGTAGCAAGTCTGCAAGTTCCCAACTGCTTCCCCTTAATGCTTCCCCTCTTCGTGCTCTTCTCTCCTCTCTTTACCAACGACCAATAGGAAGGTAACTATTCCTTTCCCCTCCCAGATAAAAAAAACACAAATAAACGATCAAAATAAGTCAACTGTTTTTTCTGTTCGCCTGGTACTTGCTTTCGGAAATCCCATACAAAATTGAAAAACACAGAGTTAGCTCAATGACCCATTTTCTCCCATTGTTCCTATAGGATATAGTGGTCCGATTTCGATGAAACTTTCAGGATATGTTAAAATAGTCATTAATAAGAGTTCCTAAGAAATAAATAAAATATCTTTAAAAATGGCGGACAGACGGACATGGCTAGATCGACTCGGCTGGTGATGCTGATCAAGAATATATATACTTTATAGGGTCGGAAATGTCTCCTTCACTGCGTTACAAACTTCTGGTCAAAATTATAATACCCTCTGCAAGGGTTAAATAATAAAGTGAAATAAATAAATTATATGCCAATTCTTAAATTCGAAATACCCCCTTTAACGAATCTATTTAATTAACTTTTTTATTATTTTGTAGGGCCATTTCATCCCCCATAAAAGGGCTGATGGCCACTTGTCTGAGATTTATCCCAATTCCCACTCCCCAAATCTCAAATCCCAATCCCAATCCCTATCCCAACCAACCACTCAGACTTCACATGACAATAAAAATTCCAATTATATTAGAGATTCCTGCGATCAAAAAACAATGACGTGCTCTGGTCGGTGGGTCCATCTGGAGTCAAACCGAAGATTCCCGCCCAACTGCTCCTCCGAACTGGTCGTAAAGACCATTGAGACGCGATAACGACACCTGAAGCTTCGACGACTCCCACACGAGGGGTGCAGGGAATATTTAAAATATTTGCCAATATAAATGTCAGGAGCCGTGCGGAGAGGCTTTCGGAGATCGGAGAGGAGACGGAGGCAGGATGAGGGGAGAACGGTTTGCGGTTGCCTTCATATGCGGCTATCAAGGCCAAGATCAGGCAGCTCCTCCAAAAAGGCCAAGGCAAAGGTGAAGGCAAACATGAAGAGCCACACAGCAAAAAAAGGGTTGGTATAGTTGGGATTAATACTTCTTATATAATAAATCTTTTAATGTTTTTCCTTTTATATTATAGGTATTAAAAAATTATATAAATAATTTTGTTTATTTCTATTAGATATTGGATGGGTATATAAATTAAAGATAGGCAACGGCTTTTAGCAACGTCAATAATAAACAAAACATATTTACTACTACTGCTTCTTCTAAATAAAATATATTCTTTAATTTCCTCAAAATCGATCCCAGATTTCTCTCACTGCTAAATCCAAAAAAAAAAAAATGGGGATTCCGAGCAAGAAGCGTGGCCAATAAAATTCCCAACTGATATGCTCAATGGCAACAACGTGCCACAAGTGAGTAGTAAAATGTTGAAACGTGACGGTATTTCAAAAATACCAAATATTGGATTCAGCAGCCTCTTTGTACCTAAAGTATACCCCTCTCTTTCACTGGCCTCTATACCCATCTCTTTCGGATTAGCACATTTGCACAACATTCAATGAGGGGGGGAAAAAAGAGAAACCTGGGGATATATACGAAAAAATGTCTTGTATACTCTCGCGAATTATGGCCAGAGAAATTTCAATTACATGTTGGCAAATTGTGCGACAAATCGAAAGATAGCTACATGAATTCCATAGATTTATATGGCGGTATAATTTATTTAACTCAGGAATGCAATTGTATCATTAAGTACAGAAAATTTTATTTTTGTAAATAATTTTAGTATATCAAATTTAAAATTAATAATAAAGTAATTATTTATTATGGTTACGAAACCATTCTTAGAAGTTACTCTTATTAAAAGGCACTTGAGTTAGTCAAGATATGCCCAACAAAAGCCCATTGCCAAGTGGAGATCGTAACTAAGCTCTGATGAAGCGCAGAAAGGACAAGGCCCTGAGCCCTGATTCCCGAATCCCAAATCCCGATGTCCGATTCCCCAGCCAAGAGCCAAGATCCAGACCAGCAACAAAAATCTGCGGGCCCAGCGGCAACGGCAGCAATGCGACTTTAACGACCTTTGCGAGGGAGGAGTAGGTGGAGTTGTAGTAGGAGTTGGAGCTGCAGCTGAAGCTGTAGAAGGAGGTGGCCCTGGTGGAGGAGTGGTCAGGTCCGTCCGTCAGTCAGTCAGTCAGTGAGTCGGCGGTTCCGTTGCCCGGCCCTAATCAAAAAGGTTCAAGCGCAGAGATCGTGCGAGGATTGCATGGGGTGTGACGACAGGCCGGCTCAAAGTCATTCACTCAGCTCCGAGTCCAAAAAGTCCAGCTTCAACTGCATCTCCATCTCCAGCTCACCACAAACCTTAAATTCAGCTACAGCTACAGCTCCAGCTCCAACTCCAACTCCAACTCGATCGTGATGCTATGGCCTTTAATGGCCCCTACGTGAGACATGATCTCGGCTTATTGCACTCCTCAAAAATGTTTAAGAAAATATTCGTTTTAGTTCTTAAATCAGAGAGATATTTAAAATTAAAATAAATTAAAAATTTGCATTTATTTTATGAGATTATTTCCCCAAAACTCAAAACTAACTTTGCACTAAATATAATTTCATTACATTTTTCCTGTATTACAAATTAAATGAATTTTGGTTGAACAATATTTTGTATTAATCACATATGTATTTTTCCAAGTGCACAGGATCGCTGGGAGGGCGGGGCAGGGTCGGATTGAGGGCGTGGCCGGGCAGGGGGGAAGTACGAGTATTGTATAAAATCGAAAGTGTTGCTCCGGGTCGGAGCTCTGGTGCTCTGGAGCTCTGTGACGGCCCTCTAATTAAACGCAGTCGGCTGCCAAATTAGCTAATGACAACATGCGTGGCGTCCCCAACAACATGCAACGTGCAACAGCAGCAACTGTTGCAACTGTTGCAACTGCTGCAACTGCAGCAACATCCACAACTACAAGGCATTGCACAAATCACAAAACCAAAAATGGTCAACACTCTGACAAATTTGTTTTGCAACTTGTTGGCCCGCCTGCTGCAAATATGGTCTCCTTCCACTCGAATCCACTCCAGTGCATCCAACATGGCCAGTGACGGGCCACTGGGGCATTCATGTCTATCCATGGCTCCAATCGCTCCAATCGCTCCAATGCGAAGACAAAGCCGGTCAAAGCCACCGCACCGCAGCTGTCAGTGTCTTGGAGCCTCTTTGGAGCTGCTCTATGGAACGGGCTCGAACTCCGTACGCGACTCCACATGCCACACTTCACCCTCCGGAGACTCTCTCGTGGTCTCTTGGTTATTGGCCACTGGAAACTGGCCCCGGCCCAGTGCGACACTGGTGATAATAATTCAATCGAGAAATGTCGAAGCGTGCAAACACCGAACCGATTGATTTGTGCCTGTTCCGTTGGCTTAAAAGGCGCTCGGAATTGATTGCTGTCTTGCTGTTGCATGTGATTAACGGACGAGCTGGGATCGGGATTGGGATTGGGTTCAAAGGGGGAATTGTCTTTGACTATAATCAGAAGTGAAATAATTAACCAATGTAGGAGAACTATATAAATAGCAAGGCAAATCAAGGAACTTTGTGCACTCAATTGCAATGGCAAACTTTAAATGTTTTCTACGCAAATTTTAATTTTATATAGTTGAAATAATTCTGAACAATCAGGTTTTAATTCTAGATCTATCTTCTATCAATTAATATTTTTTAACTATTTGCAGTGTGGGAAATAAATCCCAACGAGGTCAGTGTAATATCCAGCGAGCACTTGAAGATCTCCAAGAATTTTTCTATGAAGCTTAATCTTTGGATTGTGGATTTCTCTGGAAGCCCCTCTTTTACTGATACCCCCCTCCCCCCCCGATTGGACTGAACTGCGATCCTCCATAGATGCTGCACAATCGATAACTGTTTTGCGGCGGCGTTTCGCGCACGTCCCTCGCATATATCTTAAATGGCAGCCGCAGATAAGACTAAGCGCTAATAAGATAAAAACATTTTAATTGCCACTAAACATGGCAGCGCCACAGACAGACCACTGTCTACCAGACTTGCACCTTGCCTCCTGCCCTCCTCCTGCCCACCCAATCCCCTCCAGCTTTAGCTCCGGTTTTTATTTGCCTCTCTTTTAGAAAACAGTAAAACGGCAACTGTCCGGCCAAAACGTTGTCGCTACTAATGGCTTAAGAAAACGCCAGACAAATAATTACAAATAAAACGCTGATTTCGTTAAGATTTAATTAAAATTAAGCATCGATCCGCTTTCAGCGTTTTAGCTGCATCTCCGAATCCCTCCATCTCTTTATACCTGCGAGGTGGCAAAACAAATTAAAAGGCTTCCGGGTGGATCGTCAAAACTTTAACGACCCTCCCAGACCCCAATCGCATTGTCCAATCACAGGTCCAGAGTCATCAAAATACCACCAGGCCAGACCTGGCCCAGACCAGGTCTAAACCAGGTCCAAGCCGAACCGATTGACTCCGCTTCGCCGCGACCATAAAACCCAACATTAACTTGCTTGATTCTCAGTCAATTGGGTTTTCCTTTAGCCAGATTAATGCTGATTTTTAAACGATAGAAATTACACGATTTTTGTTATATGATTTTCAATGATTTTCTTTAATTTTAAATGTACTATTACATATATTAAAAATATATTTATAAATCCTTGAAGAATAATTTTTAGCTTTTTTAGCTTTCTTTATGTGGAATCCCTTGCAATATATTTAGAATATATTTCCTAAGGCTCGATTTCTGCTTAATGATTTTCTTTAGTATTAAATTAGCTAAATTATTGAAATAATATTTATTATTTCTGGAACTATAATATTTTTTGCATTCCTTATTGAAAAATATTGAGAAATATATTTATATCCCCTTGTAGCCATTTTAGCCGACTTCATGATTTTCATTAGTTTTAAATTAATTAACTTATTAAAAATATATTTATAAATTCTGAAGGTATAATAATTTCTGGATACTGTTAGTTATATCCTTTTATTTGATATCCTTCTTTTAGCCATTTTAACTGAGCATCTTCAATGATTTTCTTTAATTTTAAATTGTTAAAGGTTTTGAAATTATATTTGTAAATACTGGAAGTATAATAATTCCAGCATTCTATTATCCTTAATATTATATTTTTCCCTTTTCCACTTTTAGCCATTTTAACTGAGTTTTGTAGAGTGCCATCTCTGGTGCCTTCACCTGGGCGATATGCAATCCTTGTTGACAGGTCGGGAATACGATAACTGGAGAAGGGGGAGGAGGAGGAGGAGGAGGTGGAGGTTAGGCCTCCGGCCAGGTGCCAACATACCTGCCACTGCACAGTCATCAAATAACTAACTTATGCGAAAAATAATTTACACAAATTTCTGTTTTTAGCTTTTCAATTAGCTGGGATCGTGTAGCCGGAGGTCTGAGTCTCAGTCTGAGACTATTTAAGCCCGGCTTTATGAGTTTTTAATGGTATCTGGGGCTATGAGTATTGGGTGGTCAAGACATTTTCACGATTTCAATAGGTGCGATTCCCAAGCGCTATCAAAAATGAATTAAAATCTTTTTTATCGACCCCAAGGAGCAGCCCTTTTTACATCGGAGAAATCAGAGTGAGGAGAATGGGATTGGGATTGGGGATTGGAGTTGGGGGATGGGGGATGCGGTTTACTGAGCAGGGCAATAAAATTAAACGTTTGTTAGCATTGGGCTTTGGTCTTTGAGTTTTGTGTTCCGTGCGTGTTTTAAGCGGTTTTAAATATTTATGAGCCCATTTGTAGCGGAGCCCACCACAAAAATATCATTTTATGGCGTTAATAAATTTAAATGTTTCGCCTCGGCTGTTGAACACGATAAAGTGTGCTATGGCAGGTGAATCTTAAGAATAATTCATTTAATTCAGAATTATTAAAGGGAGTTTTTAACCTTTAATTTTAAAATATTCTTCATTTTAAGAGAAACCTTTTGACCATGTTCAAATGTAATAAAAAGCAATTCAGAATTTGCTCTATTGACAAAACAAACCAATGAACACTAGTTTTCATTGTCATGCTCTCCTTTGACAAGCTCTTATCGCCTTCTACTCCCTTTTTTTTTCGTCCAGCCAAACCACAAATTCAAATAGAATAGAAGGACCAGTTAAGATGTCCTTGTTGTCCTGCCAATGCCCGCATTTCCAAGGGCAGCCAAACAATTGAAAGCAAGTGCGTATTTATGAGTCGTTGGTCAACTTGAAGCTATCGTACATATATGGATATGGACATTGCTTTGCACAGGGAAAAAATATTGAGAATCAAATACTAATTAGAAATAATATCTCAAGGTTATAGTAAAATAAATAATAATATTGAAGTATATAAAACTAATAAAAGAAAGCAGCTTTTATTAAAAAAATTCCTGTTTAAAGTTCACGACTTTTTTCTTTTCGTGTTCCGATGCCAAAATCAAGTTAGTGGAAGACAAATGTGCCCCCCGGTTTTTTTGGTGCCAGTTCCAGTTCCAGCGCCAGGCGTCAAGATAAGCGTCAAAGGACATGGCTCCATAAAAAGCCATGAATTCGCCGAGAAGGCAAAGGCTGCCTCCCCCCTTCAAAAAACCAAAAAAAGGGGAACATCAAAGCGAAAAAAGCAATAAGTCCTGCGGGCGGAATGTAAATTGAAATGCAGGAAGACGAAATTCAGGATGAGAGTGAGAGGACTTCGGAAGAACTTTGAACCCGAAAGTGAAACCCGAACCCAAACCGTATCCGGATACTGGCTCTGGTTCTGGCTACGATTCCGGACCTAACCCAACCAGGCCGGAAAGGGAAGCATGCGGCACGCACTTTGATTTGCTGGCCAGGAGCTGGGAAACTGGGAAACTGGGATGCTGATGAACCTGTTGAGGGGAAAATGCGGAATGGAGAGCCATCTGGAGCAGATGGAGCAAGTGCACTCTGGCCTCTCCAGCAAATATGTCTTCAAGTGCCATCCAGCTACCAGCTCCCTCAATTGCAATCGCAAATCCCAAACAAGGGGACCGAAAAAGTACACCATCGAATGTAAGTTCCTTTGAGTTGGGAAAACTATTTTTAAAATATTTTATAAATATTTGAAATTTTAAGATAAATTACAAATTATATATAGGAACCTTTACTTTAGAATTTCATAAGTTAAAATATTTAAATGAACGTTTTCCCGATGTCATTGCATTTTTTCAAAGTGCATCAATTGGAATTGAAGTCAAAGCAGGAGCAGTAGCAGTCGCCGGAGCAAAAGTTCGTACTCGTCCTTTGTTTTCCTTTGAAAATGCCGGCGTGCTTTATTAAAATTTTCATCTTGCGAAAGGTCCCTTTGGGGACATTGTTATAAATTCCTTTGCTGAAAAATGTGAAAAATGCGCCATGTAAATTATTTCTGCGTCATTTTCCAAACGCTTTTCCCTCACTCTCTCTCTCTCTCTCTCTCTTTGACTTCCCTGTCTCGCGGCTTTTTATTGTGCATGATAAATTTTTATTGTAATTGGCTGTTGATTTATGGCCCATGGCCGTCGACTCTAGGGAGCCAGAACCGAACCGAACCGCACCAAACCGAATCTCGGAGCCGGACTCTGTTCTAGCCAGATGATAACAAGCGCTAGATAAACGATTCTCTTTCAATTTGCCATTAATTAGGGAAGGCGGCGGTAGCTACGCCTCTCCTCTTCAAAAAAGGCTCAAATTCAAATGGTCGGTCGTGGGGCATAAAAACTAATCGCGGCATTACAGAAATCATCTATGAAATTGCGCTCACTGATGCGTAACCAGGACCAGAACCACGCCCCTCAAACTCTTTAGGGGCGGAGACCCAACCGGGCCAGGAAGTGCAAGTCAGCATTGAGAACAAATGCTTCATAAAATATATGGCTTAAAAAAAAGCAAACTTTCTCTGATCTTAAGAAAACAATAAAAAATTTGAAGATAATTCTGAAATTGGGAACGAATTCTCCATTAAATATAAATATGTACGTACATAAAAAAGCATCATTCTCAGCTCTTAAAAAAAGCCATTACAAATTTTAAAGCAATTTCTGCCATTTTTAATATACACCATTAAAGAAATATATTTAAAAAAAATTGTATTGCTAAGACCAGATATTTTTTGCAATTTAAAATAAGAGTTTTTAAATTTCATAATATTTTGTTCATAAATACTTCGAATATTAATACGTTTTGATTAAGAAAAGATTATTATATATATTTCTTCTATGACAAAAATAGTCAGCTACCTTTGAAGGATTTTTTTCAAATTAAGTCCCACTTTTTCGCAGTGTGATCTGGATTACAATCCAGCCTAAATCGCAACTGGAGGCCTCGTTTCATGGCTAACATACTGCGACGGAGGCGCTCATTGTTTGTTAGATGCTCGGCAGTCAAACACCATAAAACTTTATGAACCCATCGCATCGCATCGCACCGAACAGAACAGAACAGAACCCAACCGAACCCAACCGAGCTGAATCCACCTTCATCTTTGGGAGTTTGGCGTTTCCAGCTCCTGCCCAGAAGTGGCAGATTTTTTAATGCCTTGCGAAAGATTTCATGGTAATTTCACTGGGTTATAACAATTTGCAAATTATGTAATCGAAATTTATTGCCCAGCATGCCAACCGCCTCCAACTTCTCCATCTCCTGGTTATCAGACAGCTGCTCGGGGCAGCACCTCCTTCTTCTCCTTCTACTCCTGGGTGGACCACCTCCTAGTGCCTTGGACACGCACAGGTGGCCCTGATGGCCAGCTTTTGATGTGCACCACATTTGACTCCCGGCCAGAAATGGGAAATGGTAGGAAAAAAGAGCTGGGATCGTTGGGAAAAAGGGGATATCAAAGGAAATTGCTTCGGATTAACAATGTTGCCTTTATGCACCTTTGGAATGTATCTTCATCTGGACACATTCATAATTTTGATATTGCCTGGAAATTAAATGATTTCTACTGATTTCTATATTTTAAATAAGAGTAATAATTTTAGGTAAATCCTATCAAAATTGTTACTAATTTAATGGAATCTACATAACAATAGACTTTAATCACACGCATAAAATAACATAACCATTTATGTTATTCCTTTTTCCTTTCTAACGGGCTTTCTTACCATTATTGGTAATCACTGGGCAATAAATGCAACTATGCTTGTAAATAACTGAACACTTCGAATATACAACAGAAACTTTGTCCTCTACAATGGGACCACAAATTGAGTTGGACTAATTCGACACTCAAAGCCTGTCTGTCGGCGGCCATAAGTTTGTCACCTGTGCGGAGGAGATGGCTTACAAACTTCCCCCACAGATAAATGCCAATTTGTTCGCATTAAACTGGCCAACAAAAAAATAGATTTATATATATATTCCCCAGTCTGCCGGAGCCATAGAGCCGTGACCCATTAGTTACGGCACTTTCCAAACAAACTCCAATAATGCAGCCATTAAATGCCAACTATTCTGCCATCAAGTGCTTTAGTTTGACATAAATCTCGGGCGGATGGCGAAACTTTTGTCGCCGCCACAAATCTCAACCAGCTCGGCTCCTCCTAACACCCATCGCCCACTCTTCCCAGTGGAGTCGCACCCCACCCTGGCAGCCCACTCTAGTAATTCAGCAATCCTCCAGGATCACCGGGCTGTGCGTCCTGTGCGTCCTGTGAGAGCTTATGTTGCAGCTTTAATTAACGCCAGGTTTTGTGACTGCCGTTCGGCCAACAGGTGCGGAAAGTTTTTGACCAGCCAACCAACTACACTCGACAAAAAAAAAAAGACAATTAAGACCCGCCTGAATCCTTTGAGTCCCCATTGTTCCTATAAAATTCGAAAAAATCAACAGAAAAATTCAAATGAAATTAGATTTTTTTATTGAATAAAATTTGGATGGAAAATTAAATGAAACATTTGAAAAAAATTTAATATATTATTTGAATTTAAGAATGATATATTATTTATCCTTTTATCACTTCAAAATATAAAAGAGTTCAACAAATCAATTTAAATATTTTTATTATTTCAAATATACAAAAATTTGATTAAAATATGAACTTCTTTTTGTAAGTATTTTATCTGTTCCCATTTTATTTCCAACTTTTTGTGCAAATAATGCATTTTAGAAAAATCAACAAATATATCGATTTTTTAGTGAATAATTATGTTTCCAGTGCATCCATTTTCATTGCCCCGCCCAGCGTATTTTTATTTAATTTAGAGTCGCGCATTCCCGGCCTGGACTTTCATGTTGTAATTTCCTCAAATTTACGAGTTTGCTTAGTCCGGATATGTTGGGTTTGGGTATGGAATAGGGATAGTGCAGGGAGGTCTCTGGGGGGTGAATAGGTTGTATTTTTCGGGGAATGGGATGGGGAATGCCAGGACCGGCAGGATTTACGACCCGGCTTGGTTGGGTTAGTTTCACTGCCGCCTTTCGGGTTTTCCGGAGCTGAGGGCAGGGATTCCCCCTGCCCGGTGTTTGCCACTCCGCTGCGGCTTGTTAGCGCCTCGACTCGACTCATTTTATTAGCAGCATCCTCCGACCTCCGTCCACCGTCCTGCATCCCACATCCTCCCACCGAGTATCCTGAACCAGCCAGATTGCTGTAAATGAGCAACTTTTTGCCTTACATCCAGCATACTGTGCGGATGTGCGAGCTTTTTGGCAATTTCGCATGCAGTTTATGGCTAGGCATAACAGCTAGAACTCAGATCCTGCAGCTGTTAGAAGGTCCTTGCACACACAGCTTCTCCTGGAACAGCCCCCAAACTCACAGGTTGATGACGCCGCTTATAAAAGTTGATCAAAATTATTACTACACACCCGGGCAAACATTACTGGTCTGAAAAGGAAGCGGATGTCCTGGGAAACGAACTTTCTTTGGACTACAAAGTTTTCAATACTCTTTCGGGTTTTTTAGAAAATTTTATGTAATTAAGATAAATAGTTTTATTCGGAGAAAAATTAATAAGTAGTACTTCAAAGTGTAAAAGAGTACAACAAATATTGATATATCTAAATGTACAAAAATATATATTATTTTATTTTTTGTTAATGTTTTTTTAATCAATATATAAAACTAAAATCAGTTAGATTTCAAATTTCGACTTGGAAATCTCGTTTTCTGTAGATGACAATCAAGAAAGTGATTTCTCAAAAGGACAACAATACCTCCTTAAGTGGCAATTTTCGTGATACCCTTTTGGCAAGGACATAAAAAGAGGTGAAGAGGTGAGAAAGGAACGTATTTACTGCCTTACAGGTCCAGGATTCGGGGTCCTGGGCCCTGGGAGTACTTGAGTGTATCTTCATCCCGGTTTTCGGGACAATTAGAGTGGGCCATTGCCATAAAGTTATAGAATTCATGGAGCACGTTTTCCACAACGCATTTCGGAGTTTACTTATTACTGTCCGGACAGTGCCCCAAAGTAAAGCGAAAGGATGATTCCGGGCCAACAGGCAAACTTTCGGGCCACGTTTCATTAGCCAGGATATACGCATATGTATAACTATATATATATATGTATTTGTATATATATATATATGGAACTTTGTTTGTGCTTTTTACGAGTGCTCATCCTGGGCGCGATATTAAATCCATATTATAAGGCGAATTCATGTGGATTGTGCATTGCATATATAGTACATATAGTTTTAGTTACTGATGCTCAGTCATTAGCGAAACTCGGTGATTGCCCCTCCAAAAATTAATTGCACAAAAAGTCGTAAAATTAATAAATATATACCAAGTTCCTACCAAGAGGCGTGTTCCATCTGGTTCGTTGGAGGTTTAAATTTTAATGTTTAATTTACTTGGTATTGGGATATAGCTTATGAAGGTGGAGAATTAATAAAACTTATGTTACCATTATAAGGAAATATAAAATTTAAATTAATATTTAATTGAACTGAATTTAATAGAATTTTTTTAATATTGTATTGTTAATATAAATAGAAGTAGCAACTTATACTTTTTTTGCATTTCAAATTGTATATTTTATGAATGGATTTTATAATAAATTTTAAGAATAATAATAATATGGGAATATTAACATGAAATATATTTACTTATACATTTTATATACTTTTACAAATACTGAACTTTCATTGAATTTTTAAAATATTTTATTTGAATAATAAGTTGGAGAAGAATCATTTACCTCTTTTTTGCTTTTCTGAATTAATATATTAATTTGTATATTTTTCCAATTAATATTATGATGGGTTTTAAAAATAATAAAGAAATGTTAGCTTGAATTATATTTACTTATACACTTTATGTAACCTAAAAAGATAAACCCCGATCAAATAACCGGGCGACTGTTAACTGGTTAACGATATGTTACGCATCCGCCCCGTAAACTGGGTGAGCCATTGTCCAACATACGTATGCAAATGCAATCGTAATCGATCGCAGGGAAATGCAAATGCATTGCATATTTAATACGCAGCTAAACAGAGACTCGTCGGCCCCTGGGCACCCATCCATCTATCTATCTATCTATCTATCTATCTATCCTACCTATCAGGTAATTAACGTAATAATGTTAAGTGAAAAACACGCGCGAATCTATGTCTTTTCCGCATTTTGCAAAAGTTGCATAAAATGTTGCACAAAGCGGGAAAGGATTTTGATATTAAGTTTTTGCAGATGCAGATGCAGATCGGGATGGGATGCGATGGGATGGGATTGAATGGAATTTGAGCGGCTCTTTGGAAGCCTCGCCTCATAGTATGTGGCTACATATGTGAGATTCCAGCGGCGGGCTGCTGAATGGTAATTCCGTTTCGTTGGCTCCCAGAGCCAGTCACCAAATCGCTGCTTCCGATTCGGGAGAAGATCAGAGGAGCAGTGAGGCTGTGGCGAAAATTGTTTTGTTGGGTGCAAAACACTCGGAGCGCTCCAATGAGCACCAGCCGCGCCCAGAGATTCACATTACACGAAGCGAAAACAAATGCATTAAATATTTGCCATTAATTTATGAATTTTCAATTGACTAATATATTATGTAGTAGCATATTTAATAACTTTAGAAACAAATGCATTAAATAATTGCTATGAACTTATGAATTTTCAATTGAGTATTAGCATATTTGATAGTTTTAGAAAGTTATTTATGTATTTATTTTATTTGAAAATTATGTATAAAAAAAACCATTCATGTTTTTTAAATATGTGCTTATATAAGAGGGTTTGATTTTATTTATTTTTTGTTGAAGTACATTTTCTATTTCCTATTTTAGTTTAATATTTATAATTTTTCCTCTGCCGGCTAAGAAGTTCATCACTTTTTTTTATGTAAGATTTAAATTAAACCGATATGCAAATTGTATTAAAATTAAATTAAATGGTTTTTTGTGGTATAAGCAACAAGCTGTAAGCAATAATTAGACACACGTAACTCTGGACGCGAGGCGGTGGTTCGGTGGTTGGGTGGTTGGGTGGTTCGCTGGTTTGGTGGTGCACATGCAAATGTTGCGGCTCCATGGAGGCTGCAATGCAATCGACACCGCCGACGAAGATAATGATGGATGGGTGGACAGAGGGAGGGGGAGGGGGGAGTATCCCCAAGTACGCCACATGGAGAACGGTGTTTGCGTTGTTTGGCGTATGTATCATGGAGCTTGGCCATGGTGCACTGAACCTGATTACCGCATCCATATAAAAACCTCATCGTTTCCAGCCGGCCCACACAGTGTTGAAAGCGAACGCGCTCCGTTCGGTGTTCGGTTCGACGGTCGATGGAGTGGACAAACTAAAGGATTAATTAAAGGACCAAACCAACTTAACAAGCGGCAACCACAATAAACAGCATCGACAGCAACCGGAATCCAAATGAGCAACAACACCTGCAGAATGTGCAAAGTGAGTCAACTTAAAGCCGATTAACATCTTTAAATGTGATAAATTTTAAATTGAAAAAGTTGCAAGAGATCAAAAATAGAACATTCCCTTAAATAATAAAAGCAAGGAATGATAAAAATAGTAACATCTCACAAAAATAAAAACATGAGAATCCCATTTAGAAACACCTCTTCTCCTCTTTTTCCGGAAACAACTCAAAGATGACATCTCGAAGTTGCACCTTGGCGGGCAATCTCCTCCTGTTGATGCTCCTTTTAACAGCAACTGGAATCCAGGCAAGGCGTCTCTCGCACCGTCGCCTTGTCATCCACGTGCCGGTCAAGGTGAAGACACACCATCACACCCACACCGTCTACAAGGTGCTCCACGGATCCGGAGGAGGTGGAGGCGGAGGTGGTGGTGTCAAGCAAACTGTCTACAAAGTGCTGGGATACTCCACTCATGGCGGAGGAAGTGGGCTAAGCAAAGGAGGTGGCTACGGAGGAGGAGGTGGCCATGGGAGCTACGACTTGGGGGGAATGGGCCATGGCGAAATCACGTACGAGGACATGCACGGATGCGAGAGCGGTAAGGTGATTCCGGCGGCCAGGGACATGATTTTCAATCATTACTCGCGACACGGCCAAAGTGGAGGATTGACGGACGAGGACTACGCCGAGGAGCAGGACGACTTCATAGACCTTAGGGATGGCTGGTTGTGAATAAAGCAGACGTATGCCTTACCTTCCCAAAAAACACTGACGATTAATTATAAAATTCCACGCCGGGATCCCCCTTCCACATTTGCATTACAGAATTACAGAATTCGCTGACGGAGCACCTTCGTCGAGATTCCAATTCCCCATCAAAACTTGGAATTTGTGTCTCTTTCTCTTTGTATATAGCAAGTCCGCATTTCTATTGTTTAATTAGAGATGATTGGGGATTTGGAGTTTTTCGGGGGCATGGGCGGGGTTTCCCCAGTAGAGGAGGAGGGGGGATCCCCAACAGCAGTCGCGAGATACTTGAGGAAAACTTCAAGTATTTGCATAGCTCTCCACTGGGGCATGCGGCATATTTTAGTGGACAATTGAATGAAACGAGTGCCATTGCCTGAATGGAGATGAGCATCGTTGTACAGTATAGAGGCAACTCTTGTTACATTTAAAGGTTCCTCCAATAGAAAGTCATTAATTTTCATAAGGATTTGAGGTGTTTTAAACAAGTAATAAGAAGAGCAAATTTAATATTGATAAATGTAATGGCTATTTGAGCAAGAGAACTGGAATTCATTTAATAATATTGAATATGGCGATAAGAGGATACTCGTATAGCAAGAATATTACACATTTTGCCTTACTATATTTATCTAAATAAACTAAATAAGTAAGGCAAATCAGTTTGAGTCTTAATATATTTTTAATTATATTTGCAATTTCTCTACCTGCATATTTCGAAAGACATTACGAAATTCATAAGGATTAGAGGCGTTTCATACAAATATTCCAAAAAAAATCATGAAAGAGGATTGGAATTCATTTAAAAATATTAAAAGGAAGAAAAATATTATGTATATTAAGATTATAACACAATTTGCCTTACTCCATTTTTCTAATTTTTAACGTGGGTAAGGAAAAACGGGTTGAGTCTTAATAGAGTTAGTAGTTTTTTTCCCCATTTCTCTTCCTGAATATTTCCGATGATATTTCGCATTTCATAAGGATTAGAGGGGATTTATACAAATAATTAAATGGGTAATTGAGCATTTAAAAATATTGTAATATAAAAGAAGTAAATAATGCATATATTAATACTCTCAATCAATTTACATTCCTCAATTTTTCTAAATAATCTATTGAGAATGAAAAATCAGTTAGAGTCTTAATATGCTTATTATTTGATGTCCCATTTCTCTTCCTGAATAATTCGCATCGACTTCTAATCCGCCTTTCCCAACCAACCAACCATTGATCAATCAATTTAATCGCTGCCAGAGAAGCCATGCGAACTAGAGCATCTGATTGCCAGTAGTTGGACATAAGGCAGATTGATCACTGCCCCCCCGAGCTGAGACTCTGGCAGATGCCTCAAATGAAGATAAGCCCGATTAAAAGTTCTCCTTCCCCCACCCCGGGGAGAAGTCCACTTTCAATGGAAAACCAGGTAAATACAGGTGCCGCCGTTCGCTGAGCGCAGAATAATTTGCGTGTAATTGAAGGCGACAGCGCGTCACAGGTCGGATGATAAATGCGTCTGAATGTCTCTTTTCTCCTTCTCCTCCTCCTCCTCCTCCTGCTCTCTCTCTCTGCTCCTCTGTGGAGGCACACTCTGTGGAGGCAAACCCGATCCGATCCAATCCCAGGCGATCCCCTCCCAACCCATTCCAGAGATTCAATCTGAAACGCTCAACGGGTGGTCACTGCTTAATGCACTCCGAAAAAAACCCAAACCAAAATTTAGAGAATCTTTTTTATTTCTAGATTGCAGACAATTTAAGAAACAATAAATTCATACAACAAAATTTGAACAAAAACCCTTTATTCATTTACAAATAAATTAATTAAAATTCAAATTTCAGCAACTTATTATTTACATTTTTATTAAAAAGTAATGCAAATATATTACATTTAATTCTGCATATATTTCTTAATGGCACAAATCTTCCCTAATTTTCCACAATACAAAAGGGCATTCCTCAATATTTGTGTGGGCTATGATTTTTTCCAGTGCAGTCCCTGGTAACCGATTGCACTTTTGACTGGCGCCAAGTGCTCTTGGGTTATGGATGGGGGCTATTTAAAGGCATTTAGCTGGTAATGACATTTAAGGCCAGCGATATAAATCGCACCACCGCCGCAGAATCGCAGAAGCAACATTGTTGCACTGAAGCGAATTAAAATGGGACACGCACCACCACCACCAGCAGCAGCACCAACAGCACCACCAGCAGGGGCACCACCAAGAGATGAAGTCATTGGGCTTGGGCCACATCTAATCCACCTGGCACGTGGTAAAGGCTTAAAATCAACTGACCGGATGAATATCTGATCCCCAGCATAAGAGAAAAAAGTGGGTTTAAAAAATTAAGTAACTGATTTTGAAGATTTGAGAAATCTTAATTTGGTTTCTCTCCAAATAAATTCCCCATTTATAATTAAGTGTCAAAATGGTTTATATTTGATTAGCTCAGTTCATGGTAATTACATCTGTTAAGTTATCCAAATTGTAATCCATCTTTTAGTTTTAAACTGGCTTCAGCTGTCAAATAATTCGAGAAATTAGATCCCGAAAACGCTTCTTTCTCTGCAAGAGACGAGCTCTGAGCTGCTTATGTCCAACGATGACGAGTTGAGACCACTGAGCTTTGTCCATCATTGGACTCTCTCCCAGTATCTGGCTCTGGCACTGGCACTGGCTCTGTCTATCCATCCATCCGTCTGTCTCTTCCTGGCTTTATTGGATACGTTAAGCCTCTGCACATATTTGCATCCTGGCTAACTGCATGGCTGGCTGGTCGAATGCCTGGCGGCAACAAAGCGCAAAACGATTTGGTCAAAACCAAATAGATACACTCAAAAAAAAAAATATTACCTCTTAATCTGCATAAAAGTAAATCAAATTAAAAGAACATGAAGAAACTTTTAGTCTGTTTTGGCCTAACTAACTAACATGACATTGCAGGTGAAAGAATGTTAATTAAATCTTTTGTTTTGTAAATTACTTTAGTAAATAATTTGAAAATTTTCACCGAATTTTCTTTTGTGTGTAAGCCTTGCTATCCCATGTACTCCATGGGTTTTTCGATGGTCTGGGTATTTAAGTTACCTTTACAATATTTGGTTGCTCTGGCAAGTGGCTCCAAATGCTAAATACATTTTGTGTCGTTTGCTGGCATTTGATTTGGTTTCCCTCTCTTTGGCCTCGGGTCTAAATAAATGTATTGATTTTGCCAAATGGCTTTTCCACAGACCCGAAAATATAAAAAAACAAACCATTCTATTAGAATAGCGATTCATGTGAGTGCGGTTTGCAATTTCGCAGAGTATATATACATATAAACTCAAAAAGGTTTCCGAGTTTTTATTTTTCACCAATTAGATAAAAGTTCTGTTTTGGCAAACTGCAAAAAAATAAAATATTTTATTATTTTTCAAACAACTAAAGCTTTGTACATTTTTTGGAGTACTTAAAAAATATATTTTTTACTCCATAATTGTGATTATTTTATAATAAGCGAAAAAATCTCTACTTCAATCCCTTCGTTACCCCATTTATTGAAATGCGTTAAAATCAACCGCAACGCGTTTAAATTTGAAAAGACCGTCAATCACCGTAGCCTTTCCCCTGTGTGTTGTTTTCGAAATTGAGGCAATCCTTTCTCCCATACTTTCTCCCATTTCCCACAGCGTGTTTACCCTTTGTCTAGCCTTTGATTTTTCATTTTTGCAGTCTCGAAAATTTTGGGCCATTTTGCCGTTTGCTTAATTGGTTTCATTAGGGAAATATTCGGTTTCGAGTCCCCAATTTATTATTTTTATTTTTTTTGTTAGCACATTCTAGCCACTTACCGTCCTTTCTTTTCGCCGAGCGTAGAATGCCAAAAAAGCGACGCTGCTGAATGGCACCTGAAAGTAAAGCACAACAAAAAAAAAACGTAAAAAAAGGGAGAAAAGTTAGAAAAAAGTTTGTTAGTAACTTGGTCTAAAATGAAAACTTTAAGGTGGAAAAGTTTTGTTTGGGGCTTGTGGGAAAACGGGTGGGAGAGACAGGAGAAGGCGGAGGAGGCGGTGCCGGTTACACGTGTCGCCGGAGCAGGAGCAACAGCTAGGCAGCATAATTCCACAGAGTGACAACTAAATAAATAGAAGAGCCAAGGGACTGGGGCAGGGGCGGGGACAGGGGACTGGAGCAAGGTTTCGGATGCGGGCAGCCACTCTGTCTATGGCACTAATTTTAACACCATTAATTTACGAGGCAGCAGCAAGGAAGCAGGCACGGATCCAGGGACCTCCTCCAGTACTTCCACGCAGAGAGATAGAATAGAGAATTTTAAATGAAATGGACACAAGTTTTATTGAATTGACTGGCACCAAGGCCAAGGCAGCCGAAGCGAAAGGAAACGAAACGAAACGAATCCAAACGAAAAAGGAAGGGAGCTCCTCATGCCGGAAACGGAAACGCATTACTCTGCTCTCCTTTGAGGGAGTGGCACTGCTCCTACTGCTCCTGCTGCTCCTCCTTGCGTTTGCTACTCTTGCGTTTGCTACTCTTTGCCCCACACGTTTACACGCAACTTTACAGGAGAAGAGTGGGTGTTGCACAATGAGAAAAAATATGTATTTTATAATTTTATAATTATAAATATAAATATAATATTTGCCTACAAAGAATTCGGTATGCGCAGTAATAAAATCATCAGAAAAAAGTTGAATAACAAACCAATTTAGTTAGTTCAAACATCCTGCATCCTGGTATTGATTCTTTTCTCCAAGAATATATCCCCTACTTTAACTTCAATTACTACTTGAAATGTGATTTATTTTTTTTAATTTTCCTCAGTGCAAATACTGAGGGGTCTGGGGTCTTGCCACCAATCAAAATGAAGCGGCAGCCAAGCAGAAGTAGAAGTTGTGGCAAAGTTTTTGATTTCATGATATATTTATGGGCATCCGCTGCTTCTTTGGGCTCTATCCAATTCCTTTGAGTAATAAACTTGGGCTTGAAAGGCTGCTGATGCTGCTGCTGCTGCTTCTCTTGCTTCTACAACTTTAACCAGAAGTTATTAATTTGGTTTTATTTTCGATCCCTGTATATCCCCAAAAACATTTCAAAGGGGCGCACACAGTTTAAAGTTGCGCATACGCAGCGTTGTCCCCGGCACGTAGGAAACCCGCTAACACAGATACCAATCGGTGGGAAATTTATTTGAATGTGGAATTCATTCTGGTTTGGTTTGGTCCACTAGTTTATTCCCCCAGAGTGGGCACACGTTTTCGGAAATTTCATCCGCATTAAAACTGATAAGCCTGCGCTAATTTCCCGCAAAGGACTCGCAGGACAATGGGCACCAGTACCTGAGCGGAAATGGTTGGTTAATGGAAAAAAGAATACCCTCGGCTGGATTCAATTAAATATTAAATAAACCATATCAGCAAACAGCAATTTCCTACCGCCCCTCACTCCTCATTTCCCCCTTTTATTTTATCCTGTGAGATATTGAAGAGAAATGCAAACACAATCGCAAATGCCAGGGAAAACTTTATGAGCCAGCGTAATCCTGGCAATTATCTGCTGCCATCTCCCTCTCTCTCTCTGTCGCTCCTCTTGCCTGCAGTGGAATAAACCTGGACAGGAGCAAACATTATCTCCATATTGCATGAAAGTATGAATCGAACCAATTCGAGGACTACACGTGACCAGTGCACTGAAAACTTTGATTTCTTATACAAATATTCGAGGTTTTGATTCCACTTTTTAATAAATATTTAAAATCATTTAAAAATGCAAAAAAAAAAATGTATGTATGTACTATAAAATAATTTCGGAATGCTAAAAACAATTTCAATTGTTTCAGATTTATGAAACATAATAATTAGTGAGGGGATTTTAAACAGAAATATATTTTAAAAACACTTAAAATATATTAAAATAAAATTGCAGATTGATACCCAAATATGAATACAACTTTAAAAAACATTTTAGAATACTTAAAATAGCTTTCTATAGTTCTATAAATTAAATTTGTTGTATGCTAAAAACAATTTCAAGATTGTTTCAGATTTTTAAACTTAATTTTGAGTTGTACATTTTAATTTGAAATTTATTTTCCATAATGAAATTAACCACTTGAAATATATTAAAATATCACAGCAGAAAATTAACCACTATTTATTTCGAGTGCACATAAAACGTGTTGCTGCATGGGCATTAAATTCAGATGTGAAATGATTTGAACAGGTGCATGTGGCATCAGCAGAAGATGGAGATACTTTTAGGGGTTAGCTTGTGGGTCGAGGGGGTTGAAGGGGTTGCCAAAAGAGACAGAGAGAGAGAGAGAGACAGAGAGAGAGAGAGAGACAGAGAGAGAGGGAGAGCTCGGCAAAAAGACTAATTATGTATTCATTAAAATGGCAAACGGCAAAAGACTTCATCTGCATGCAGGTACGAATGTCTGTTTGCATCTGCATCCTTCGGATCCCTGAATCCTTCGACTCTGGGAAGCAAATGAAAATAATGCAGGTAGAAGAGTGGGCGGAGTGAAAGGTGAGCAGTCATGAATAAACCAGGTTGGAATATATATTCCGCATAATGGCTCCACTTTTGTGTGGGTCTGTTCTCACATTTTGATTATATCTGTATCTCGGCTTGATAACCTAATGTGGAATGACGAATGTGTTCGCATCCGTTCCACTTCCTCCTACAACATTTTTCCCGGGGAAAAGCTGGGAAAGTGAATGGAAATGTCCGGGTAATGATTCCAAAAATACACACATTTATCATCACTTTTGTAGGAGTTCTCTATGCCAACGGGTTGGGTTTGAGTGTTTGCCCTGGGTGGGAATTCATTTGGGAGATTCGTTTGTGCTGGTTGAGATTCTCCGAGAATTATGAGGTTTTAAATTGTGGTACTTCAATTTAATTGGTCTCCCCAAGCATATATTTCCTGAAGTGTTAACATCCTAATGTTAATTTTCAAGTGGTAACATTTACAAATGATAATTAAGTAACTTAAGAAATGTGGGAAAGTAAGGGAAAAGCTTTTAAGTTTATAATTTAGTATGGTTTATCATGAAATTAGTTAATCAAATAAAACACACATTTTATTTATGGGGGTATGCAATTTATTTTATTTTGGTTTTAATATTTAAAAATTTTTACTTATATTAATTTAAGTTCCTGATGGTTCCTTTTGGTTCTTGGTTTACTTTCCGTCCCGGTTTGAATATCTTTACCAGCTTCTCACTTGGAGAAACCCCCAAAGATGCCCTTGAAGAAACGATAAATTGGTTTCGGGATCTCCACGGCAAACAGCACGGAGCTTTCCTCCTCCTCTGGCTGAACGGCTTGAGAGGATTGGGAACGCTTCTCGTCCTTTAGGGTCTGCTTCTGGAAGAGCTTCTGCTGCTGGCTAAGCTGGCTCAGGATCAACTGCTGTATGGCGGCCTGTTCCTTCTGAATCTGGCTGAGACCATTGTTGGCCTGGAGCTTCAAGGGTTGACTCACATGGACATTGGTGGCCTTGATCAGATCCTCCAACTTAATGGTGCCGGAGGGTACAGAGGAGGATGCTGAAGCCTTTCCTTGGTGGAATTCCGGAGCAGGAA
Source organism: Drosophila setifemur (assembly GCA_021224005.1). Classification (NCBI taxonomy): domain Eukaryota; kingdom Metazoa; phylum Arthropoda; class Insecta; order Diptera; family Drosophilidae; genus Drosophila; species Drosophila setifemur. Next base: position 16,056,174 of record JAJJHY010008789.1, read on the forward strand.
CCAGGAGAGGAAGAGCAGCCAGGTTGACGGGCAGCAGGACATTCGAATCGCCTCCTTTGTTGACCTTTCCATCGGTTGATCCCTGATTTCCAAGATTTCCCAGAGGATTCGGGATGAGGTAGAAGCCAGTATTTTGCTGCTTTTGAGGCTCTTCGCCGGAGAATCCACGGAACTTCCCATAGTACTCGTAATTCACACCATCCTGAGAGCCCTCACCCTGGGATTTGTTCTTAAAAAATGGATTCGGGAGAAGGACCAAACTAAGACCCACAACCTTGGGGAAGTCGGTGAAGGGATTCGGGAGGAAGGGGAAGGGCTTGCTCTCCTCATGGATGTGAGTGTGCGTGGTCACATTGCCCGAAGAAGTCTCATTCAGGTACACATAGGTGGTGTCCTGCTTCTCGAAGGGATTGGGCAGGAAGGGGAAGGGAAAGCCGGGCTTCTTCTGGTTCGGATAATAGTGAGTATGGTTGTGGATGTGATGGGTCACATTTGCTCCCGTAGTATTCACCACGTTCACATATTCCGGATAGTTCGGGTACTTGTTGAACTTATTGTACTGGTTCTGATACTGGGATCCATTGTAGTATTGACCTCCAGGATACTTGAAGATCTTCTCTATATCGGGAATGCCATACTGAAGGGATGGATCATACTCATACTTGTTGTCGCGTCCTTGGACTTGAGCGGGATTTTCCTGGGGGTTTTCCTCTGCCTTGATGGAGTTCTGTTCCTCAACTTGGGGGATGACTTTCTCTTTGATGGAATTCTGTTCCTTAACTTGGGGTATGATTGCCTCCTTGATCGAGTTCTGTTCCTCAACCTGAGGAGTTTTACTTTCCTTGATGGGCTCCTGCTCTTTGGATATCTCATTGGAAACCTCGGGATTTACAGAGGGGTTTTCTTGGAGCACTGGAGTTGGGTTGACCACTGGAGAAGGGTTCGCCTCGGATTTACCAGAAGGGTTTTCAGGAATCACTTCCGACTTAACCACTGGAGTTGGGTTACCAACAATTACCTCCGGCTTGACCTCCACTGGTTTGATGGTTTCCGGAGAAGAAACCACCTCCGGGTTGGCTACATTTTCCTGGGAAGCCGTCTCCTGAACTTGATCCACGTTTCTGCCTTGAGAAACCACAAGGAGACCAAGCAGAAGCAGAAAGCGTAGGGAATTCTGGTGATGATATTTTTAGGAGACCCATTAGAAACCACCAAGAACTCCCTCTTTCTAGTTTTACTTACCATGATGAGGACTTCAGTGGAACTGTGCTGATCCAGTGGAGACCCTGACCTTTTATACCTCACCCAGACAAAGGACCCAGGGCTTATCTTTGGGGCACTTTAACATTGCAACCATCAATCAGCTGGATTTATTTCAGCTCTCCTAATGCCAAGGGCACTTAAAGATACTTCCCTATCATCGCTGCGATTTCTGTGATTTGTTTTTAGTTTTTTTAGGTTCCTGCATTCCGGTTCACTTCACTTCACTTCAAAAAGGCGCCAGTGGCGGAAATATCGGTAAAAATGGAATTGCACTTAAGTTATATTGTGCGAGTAGTATTTGTATCTGTATCTCACTGCACTGCACTGCACTGCATGTCTCCGCCCGCTCGCGCTTCTGGGTTTTATCATTTTGCCCAGGGTTTATTTGGTTCGTTTTACGTGCAACATGAAAATGCCATTGTTTCCGAGGCGCACAAACGGAAATCTATGACTTGCTATTCAATGTTTTTCCTCCTTTTCCTCCATTGCCATCGAAGCGATGGAAAACTGCACCATCGAGTGCAAAAGACTGTCGTTGGTGCACGCAGAAGAAATCGAACAAATATTCAAGTCAAGGTAACAGAAAAAAAGTAAATGTCTAACATCTTAATATTTTAAACTTTTTTAAAATCAAACTACAATCAAATATAGTTTTACCTTTTTATTTAATATTACTATTTGCGATTTTCGTAGAAGGATTTACCATTTCTTTAAGTACGGATTCAATTCATTCTAAAATCCATTTTATATAATGATCAACATATTTTGTACAACCATTAAATTTAAATAAAAATTTTCTTTAAATATAATCATTAAAATATCTCATAATAGGCATATTTAAAAATTTTATTCTTATAAATCTTTACTTTTCTTTAATCAGTAATTTAGGTAAAAAGCGAACTATTTTGTTCTGTGAAATTGATACATTTTATTGATATTTTAAGGCAAATATTAATATCACTTATTATGATTCTTTTTTCTCTCTGTAGGAATGTGAGCTGCAGGAGCTTAAGGCCAAAGAAAAAGAAAAAGGGCGAGGGAGTGTGTTGGCAAGTGCACATCAGCTGCATATTCATGCCAAGAGCTTTATC
>JAJJHY010008789.1:16058604-16090179 GCA_021224005.1 Drosophila setifemur
CTCAACTGACATGTCGCCAGGTGAGCGATGAACCCTACCTGGTCATTGACATGGCAAGTGAAGGAAAGAGACGAACACACAAAAATAGGAGAAACAGATCTCCTGCTGGGCTTTGTAATTGAATTGCCTGATGCATAGCTCGGATTTTTGGCATACTCCAATTTGATTGAAGGTTTTTGCCATTGACAGAAATCCAACTCCAATGATTCGAATCGATTTTTGAGTTGGTCAAAGAAAGAGATTCCTATGGAAATGCAGGTGCAGGAAAAAACACCCAAAAAAAACAGGAATACGCATTCAATTTACAAATTTACACCTGCAAAAAGGATCTGTCAATTATCAGCATTTTGGGAAATTAAAGGTGAGTGGATTTGCAATTTCATCCGTAGGTGTTGCCTTAATTTTCGTGTCCACTGGAGCTTTAGTTTCATTTACCGAACTCATGTATAATTCATACCCCAAAAAATACAATCAAGGTGCAATTATTCCTCTTTTTTTTCGTACCCCGCACAGTTTTCTTTGTCTTTCATCGGGTCTCACTTGTTTATTTTGGTGTGCTTGCAAAATAAAACTAAAATGTAAGCACTTGCCAGTTGAAAAACTCAAAGAGTGGCGAACTGAGCCAGAACTATTCGAATCTAGGGGAGCTGTTGAAGTTGAATCCGAATCTGAATTTGAAAACGAGAGAAGACCGAACGAAGCCTGAAGATGAAGATGATGGTGTTGCTGCTGCTGCTGATGCCGATGCTGGGGCAAGAAATTGTTTTGCGCAGCGGCAGATGAGCTGTTGAAATTGCAAGTGCGGCACTTGCTCAATTTTTCATGAGCCTCCCACTAAAACCGAGTCAAGCTGAAATAGGGTGAAGACAACAAGGGAAGGGGTCGACTTTTTAGTACCCTATATATAGAGGGAGTAGTTTTTAAAACTCTAAAATATTTGAGGCAATTTAGAGTAATTTCCATAAATATAATACAGATTCTAGTAATTTGTATATGCCCCAATATAATTTAATAAAAAATTCAGTAAGTTTATTAATATTAAAACTTTTCTTACACACACAGAAGAAGCATTAATTTAAATACCTTACTTCTAAAGCAAAGTTCGACACATTTTCTGAATTTTTACATATAAATATTGAATATACATTTCAAAGGTTTTTTCTTTCTTTCATAAACTTTTATTGATCGTGCACTAAATAAAACCTGTCTTAATCCATAAAAATCTAAATAATATCTCCTAGCACCGATATGCCCGAATCTACCTTCTAAAAAATGAACTTCGCCAGCAGCTGAAGACATTGAAACTATGGCCAAGGAAGGAATTCCTTCTCCAGAGCCGCAACCCACACAAGCTGGCCCCGAAATCGCAACGTTGGATGCAAACCAAAAATAAAAAAATAAGATTCATAAAAAAAGGAGCAGCGAAGAAGAGGTGCCAGGAGAGGCGGGGATCTGTGAAAAGACGAAATTAGCAGGCAGGTATAGCAACCATAGCCATGCCATCGTGGCCAGACAATGAGGCGAGATGCGGCCCTTGACTTGGCCAACTCTCGAGATGAAGCCCAATCCCCATCTCCAGCTCCAGCTCCAGCTTCAGCTCCAGCTCCGATTCCGAAGGCGCACGAAAAATAATAAGGAATGAATGTAAATAAATGGTGCTAGGGGTAATGGCAACGAATGAACGACAAAAACAGAATCCCCAAGAGAGCAGGTGGAGGTGGAGTAGGAGGAGGAGGAGGAGGATGAGCTGGAGGAGGATAAGGCCAGGTATGAGCCAGGTGACGCCCAAGGCCAAGGCAGCATCATCATCATGGTCAGTGAGATAAGCTTTGGTCGAGGGATCGGTGTTGCAGTTGCCCAGGCTTATTCTACGTAGCACGGCAGCCCACAAGATACACACACTCAGGGGTGAAATACTAGTAACCAAAGTAAAATAGGAACTAAAAAATAAATACAAATAGTTTTAAAATATTTATAAAGTACAAACGAACTTTTAAAATCAGTTTTATTGTGAGTTATTATTTTATATATGCATATTTTTTGGTGGTTTCAATTTTTGAAGTCATATTTTACTGGAAATAATATACACAATTTTATAATTTTCTTGGTAACAAACTTTAAAATCTAAACATATATAGTAAGATCACAACTAAATTGATATTTAAAAATTTTAAAAATAATTTATATCAATGATAATTCCAACTAGTATTTATTATTAATCCCTACTCCTACAATTTTGTTATCTAAGTGCTCTAGTCATTATAGAATATGTAGATATATAGATATAATCGAATGTGTAATGACAAACAATTAATTAAAAACATGATTTATTGAATTGAATATAATTTAATAACTATAATTACTATTCCCATTAGAAATTCTTTTAAAAAACCAATTTTACTTGAAAAGTAACTATTCTATTAACCCCTGCTGTTCCTGTGAAGATTCTTCTGATTTTCTGGCTGAGCTCCCCGGCTCTTTTCTTAGGTGTTTTTTTTCGGGTCGAACTCTTTCATTTTGGGTGTGTGCAGTGCCCCGGCGATAAGATCAACGTGTGAGCCCAGGACGGCCCTGCTCCTTATGCCACTGAGGCATCTGCAGCAGGTGTTTCGCTTTCAGGCTGCTGAGGCTGCTGCTGCTGCCACACAATATGGGTAACAAGTTGCACCATCCTGGCCAAGTTTATCGCCACATAATTCACACGGCGGAGAGCCCCATCAGGTGGCTGGGATGCAGCCTCCAACCGAATTGATTGACTCCCGCTGGGGAGTAGGAGTGGGAATGGGAATGGGTTTGGGAATGGAACTGAAACTGAAACTGTGGCGAATGGGAAAATGGAAAAATCAAACATCCAGGGGGGGATTGGACAGAGAATGGTGGAGTGGAGTTGAACACTCCGTCAGGAGCATGCTCCACTAGGCAAATATGGCAGGCAGGCGGCACAAAGGACATCACATCCCAACAGCATCCCACATTCATGACATCCGCATCTACTATGTATCTCCGAGCCCCCCGCTCCACCATCCAAGATCTGGGGCCATCATCAGCCCTCAGTTCCGTCCTCGCTTAGAATTCAAAACATTTCAGACAAATTGGCGTCGCTCTTTGAGTCCGATGTGTGACAAAATGGAAGGCAAACAGACCAACGAACGGACCAACTGGAGAATCCCCTCCAGCGTCCTCCAGCGTCCTCCACTAGCCGCCACCGCCACCATCACCAGCATATAGCATATCCCATCCTCCAGCTGGACAATACCGGAATTCAGAGAGTGCACCAGCCCTTGTTTAATTTATGCCAAAACATTTCTGAAGCGACGTTGACGACGTCATTTGGCCAGGCCAGAGCAGTTAGCCTCTCGGATCTTTTGGAACTGAAGGGAGCCCGGGATGTGGGATCTGGCCTGGGATTGAGGTGTCACTTGATATGCAATAAATAAGCTGGTGGGAAAAGTGTTAACGAGCCTGCAGGGACAGGGGATTGCCACAAAGAGCCGTGCACTTAGGGAAATCTGTTTTGTTCCCAAAATAGTTTTAGGTTTCCAAATTAAGAAATAAATAATTATGGCATTTTTTACATTTTTACAAAATTATATTACTCCTAGAAATTAAAGGATACATTAGGATATTGCACCGATTTTTAAATCAAACACTTGACTTTTAAAACTTATAAATTTATGTTGTTTAAAGCATTCAAATGTTTTCTATTGATATCCCCGAATATTTCCCAAAATATGCATCCATATTATATACTCCACCATTTTTCTCTCAGTGCATGGGGAAGCCTCCGTTGAGGGCTTCGGAGAGAGCTACTTTGTGGGCCGACTGACTCTGTTACTGTGTCTGTTTTTCTGTTTTCCAGCAGCTTGCAACGCCTTGGCGCCACAAAATGAACGCCATTCATGGGGCAACGTGCAACGACAAGAATGTGACCCATTTTTAGCACCAGTAGCTAAAGTCTCACCTAACCTCCTCCTCCTCCAACTCCTCCTCCTCCGCCTCATCCTCCCGCTGCCCCTCCCCCGAACCCCATTCCCCTTCTCGCTCAACCAAAAACCCAAGTGAGTGTGCTATGTTGTTGTTTGTTTAAATGTTTGCCCATATATGGTACAGTCAGCTATATAAATATGTGAACAGCTTTTAGCACCTTGCCCCCGCACTCAAGTGGCGTTCTGAAGTGGATGGTCGGGCGACAGCTGAACGTGTCCCATTCCCCGAAGAACTTCTGCTACCTAAAGCCCCGGGAGATTCCCCATCACGAAGAAAAAACTGCAACCCAGTTCTAAAATTATTTTAAAGAGTTTTGAAGGAGTTTTAAAAATTAAAACTTTTTTGATGTAAGGATCAGAAAACTATTTCGAACAGAAGGAAACATCAATTTATAAGATGTTCAACATTAGTTTGGGGTTTTTTTAATAGTTTCTCATTTAGAAAGTTTATAATTTAAAAATCCACAAACTATTTTGTTTTCCTAATAATTGATCAAAAATAGTCGTCTAGACATTTCTAATTTAAATGCAAACTTAATAGATTTAAATACCCCTTTATTTCCAAGTGTAGATCCCCGGAGCACGTGCGTCCTCCAGACAATGGGAGCTTAAGACCCGGAGGAACGACTGCTCCGGTCTCTCGACCCGTCAGTTAATATACTGTCGTATGTACTTTTCTTTTTCGATAATAATTCCCTTTGGGTTCGAGCAGCCGGCGATATTTTCTTTATATTTTTTTATTCGCTCTCTTATTGTTGTATGTTACGATATGCTTGGCCAAAGGGGCGGAGCCATTTTCAATTAAGCAAAATTAAAAATTTATTACGAGCCACGACCGAAAAGAAAACAAAGGAGCAGAAACAGGAACAGGAACACGGTCGGGCAAAAAAAAAAACAAATATAAAAAAAAGGCAGCAGCAATTTGCAGAGCAACTTGGGGTAAAAGAGATGTTTATGTTTTCATTAAAAAAAAACCGAACCGGAGAAACCGAACCAGGTGGGATGGGTGCTCTGTTTGGTCTGGGGCAGCAGTGCGTCGGTGGATGATTGGGCTGCTGCGACCCGAAGGCATCAGCGCCCCTGTGCCTCTGTCCTGTCCGTTATCCTTTCGCTGAAGTTTTAATCATTGAAGTGACATTGACGACGGCAGGCCACATCATCATCACCATCACCATCACCATCGACATCGATGGCAAAGTGGTAGTATCACTTTTTTCTGTTCCCAACCGACCAAATATTTATGAGTTTTAAGTGATTATTGAATGTGATAGGCAGCCGCAAAACGGGAAAGTTTCATTTCCCACATAACAAGGATATTAAAAAAGTTTCACATAATGCCTGGCAAAAGTTTTGAATGGGTTGATAAATATGATTTTTATGGAGTTCGCTGATTAATGGTGATGCTACCATATTAAGTTGATTCTGAGGAGGGTACTTCTTAAAACGTGTGAGCTTAGTAAGAGTAAAATTATTTAATTCCAAATACAATACCCTCTCATCATAAAATAATTTAATATTTCAAACCCATTTCTTCCTAATTTAATAATTTAATAACAAAATTGTAGTATAGAATGAAGCAATTATTCAGATTTCTGTAAAATATATGTTCATTCACACTTTCCGTGTTCTCTTGCCATTACAATTAAGATTAATCCTTATCATCTATCCTATTTCTAATTAAATTATTGTAATAACATTATTGCATTATAGAATTATGCAATTAAACAGATTGCTGTAAAATATATGTTTATGAGATAATTATATCATCATTCCACACTTTCTTTGTTATCTTGTCATCGCAATTTAATTAACTAACCTTTCTCAACTCTCTTTAAGTTGTCGTCGTTTCGCTTTTACTCCTTATCCTCCTCGTTCTCTCCTCTCCTTCTCCTCTCCTCCTCTCCTCTTCTCCTCTTGCCTTTGCTTTCTCCAATTATTATTCCCTTTGTAAGCTCTGTTCTTCTTTTTGTTTCTGTTGCCGTTATATTTCAATTAGCATGGCGCAACCAACATTTATGCGGCGATAAGTTTTCTTCAATTAAAACTTTGCCACACAAACACACACACACACACGCTAACGCTAACGCACACACACACACTAACAGGGCCCACCCACACTCATGCAAAACAACCGAAACTTTGGCATAAATTTTAATTAATACGATTTTCGTAGTGCAAACTTTCGTTACTTCATCAAATTTTCGAGTGCATTTCGAGTGAATATAATTTGTGGCGCCACTAATAACACACTTCCGGTCTTGATGTTGTTGTTGTTGTGTGTGTGTTTTTTATGGGTTTTTAACAATGGCGATGGAGCGACTTCCGCACACACACACTTACGCACACACACACACTCTGAGAAGCACACACGACTTACGCCTAAAATACGTTACGTATACGCTACGTTCTGTGCTTATTTGTTGCGCGTCTGGCTTTGTTTGGCTTGTTTTTGTTTTGGCTGGCTTTGTTTTTTATTTTCTTTATTTTTTATTTCTTCGTTTACTTTTATTTTTGTTTGGTTGGCAACTTTTGTATTACGAATTTTTGTGGGATCTTTACTCCTCGTCGAGGTTCAACGGACCCGGTCTCTTTGGAATCAGAGTTCTATATAGTGCGAGCCCTGGCTGAGCGGAGCTTTGTGGCCCGGCCGGCGAAACGCGACACGCGACACTCGACACTCGAACCGAGAGCAACAGCCAACAAACGCAGACTGAGCGCCGCGCGAAAAAACCTTTTTGCAAACTGTTGAAAAATCGCACACGGAAAATGTGCGAGCCACATTTGCCGACGAAGAGGCCAGCACGAGACGAGCCAGCCAAACACACAGCACACAACACAGAAAGCAGAAAACACAGCTGGAAACTGGAGCCGAAGGCTTTCAGCTCGTATATAGCATCGTATAAACATGTTGCTAACAGCGACAGCAGCAGCAACAGCAGCAACATTTGCCCTGGCAGCTTCCCATGGCAACACGAGCAGCGGCAAATGTTGCCAGCGCGGAATGTTGCTGCATGCCAGAAACGTGCGCATGAGAAAATGTTGCTAAACGCACGTAATGTGTTTTTTGTTGTTCCGATACTCTACTATACCAAGGAGATCTTGTACCTCTCAGGAAACTAAATAAAAATGAAGGGTAATATATTATTAATGATCTTATGATACTGTTCTTATATTATTTAATATTAATTTAATATCAGAAAATGGGAAATGTATCAGTATTATAATATAATATGTCAAAATGTTGCTAAGCATACTCGTACGTAATGTGTTTTTTGTTATTCCAAAACTCTAGTAATGAGATCTTCTACTTTTCAAGAAACTTCATTAATTTTAGCAAATATACCATTTGTTAACTTATAATTTCTCTTTTATTTAATATTAATTTAACATTATGTTATTTAATTTATTTACTACAATCTTTTTAGAAAAGTATAGGAACATTCACCTTTTTGTGGTCAATAATCCTTTCTTGTTTAAGTTACTGTTTCGATTTCGATAGTTCTTAAGAAACAAAATTAAATAAAGGCAAATATATTTTTTCTAAAGTTATAATATTTCTCTTATTAAATATATAGGCTTTTGTTCTTTCCTACTTTCAAGAGTATAGAAACATTCGACTCTTTGTGGTCACTAATCCTTACTTGTTTAAGTTGCTGTTTTTTCGATTTGGGCGGGAAAATATGTATGTTGCTTGTGTTGTTGTTCATCGTATTGTTATTGTGGTTGTTGTTGTGTTAGCTGTTTTTGTTGTTGTGGCTAGCAGCGACTTTGTATCTGCAAGCAGCCATGTAGCAGTGATTATTTTGTCAATTGCAGTGACACAAAGGCATCTATCTCTAATGCCTCGACCCCCGTGTCCCCTCGGATCTTCTACTTATAGCGATTATTTCGATGTTGTCTTTGTTATTTTGGAGTTAAAAGGAAAGGGGCCGGGGGAGGAAGAGGGGAGGGGAAGGTGAGCGGTTAGACGAGGACTATTCGTGGCTTACAAAGCGGGCTTAAGTAGTTGCGAATTGTTTGGAGAGCTTTGAGGGCTAGCATTCAATTGATTCCCGTGAATGGCAAAGAGTATTCATGACAACATCAAAGTGCTCCCCTCGAATGATTCACTCAGCTGTAATGAATACATGGATACACACTCAGCCATTTATAAATATGCCCTATAAATTTACAATAATTTATTTGAACTAGTTTTTGGCAACAAATTTATATAGTCGGAGTTTTTAAACTGCGCTTTCAAAGATTTTATAAATTAAATTCTAGACATAATGGGAACAGAACTAGGCCTTTATTTAGTTAGGATTTTATTAATAATTAAATAAAGCATATTTCTGAAATTCCGTTTTTTACATTTATCCTGGACTTAAAATTTATTCTTTAATACCAAACAAATTTTGGTAATTTAATTACTTTAATCTTATTTAGTTACATGCTTTTTACAAAAACATATTTAAATAAAATGTAACCGGATTATTGACAGATTATTTTCCCTAGTGCAGATGCTGCCATAAACATATCTGTGCCAGTGGTTCTGTATAATTTACTTAGCTGATTAGAGGATAAGCGGATTATGCAAATGATGGTCACTCTGTAAAGAGAATCCCAACGATGTTAGGGAAGTGGGAACTGAGGATTGAAGTTCACCGAGCGAGGAGAATTAAATAATTTGCAGCTCCAAACTGCAAAACTACAAACAGAATGCAGACATCCAAAAAAAGCCGGCAAGTTAATTTTTAATAAAACACACGCATATATTTTATTTTAAATCAATTAAAATAATTTTCGGAAAGAATGCGCCGGCATTTAAAGGTTTTTAAATGCATTCAATGCCTCTAACCACACAAAGAACATGGAATCTGCGGATGCCTGTGTTTAACCAACTAAAAACTATTTTATTGTTTGTTTTATTTGCAGTTTGTTTTAACTGGATTTCCGACCATTTTGCCCTGTAACAAGCTAAAAAACCTGCCTCTTCCCAATATAATTAACAGAATTGTTATATGGATATTTTAACTGGGTATATTTCAGCAATTTATCAAAATAAACAAAACAATTCCCTCAAATGCAGAAGGGATTGTTAAATTGAAGGAAATGAATTTAATTAAAGAGAAAATAGGGAACACTTTTTGAAATTTCTTGAGTTTAAAAGCATTTAATCTTCATACGATTTGATTTATTTTTGCTGAAAGTATTTTAATTTATTGAGTTGCTTTTTTAAATAAAAATAACTCAGTTTTCACGGCTTTTATTCGAACTCAAATGCAGAAGCCATATATAAATGCCAGATATTAATCAATCCGCCTCCATTAAAGTGGCGAGCAGTCATTAAGCACCTTCAATATATATATATATATATGAAAAGAGGTTGGTTAAAAAACAAAATCGACAGTTTATAAATTGAATAGCTGGCCACAAAATGGAGCCGGCAGTCGGCAGCCGGTAGCCCAGGACCGGAGTCCCAGAGTGCCGCAATTGGTTTCCATTTCCTCATCAAATTAAACGAAACGAAATCAAATGAAGTAAAGTGAAATAAAATCAGGCAACTGCCACAGTAGCAGAAAGCAGCAGCAACAGCAACAGCAGCAGCAACAGCAGCTGAAGCGCAAAGAGGGCAAAATTAACGAAAATCATTTCAACAGCTCCTTCAGCCCACTCAAAAGGCTCGCTCTCTCTCTCCGGCAGGAGAGCTGGGATCCAGGACTCCGCCCACGCCAGCATCCATAGAAATGCTGGTAATTAAGCGCTTTCGAGCGGCTCACCAGTGAAAAAATGTTTAAAAATAAAAACCGGAGGATGGCAAAACATGGCAAAATAAAAACCAAACACACACAACAAATTAAAATGGAATTTAAGCTGGAATTTGAAAGGACAAGGCGTGGCAGTCAGTCAGGAGCGAGCAAAAAGGACCCACCCGAACCAGGACAAATGCAAACAAGTTCCCATCCAAGGAGAGTGACTAAAAGCATTTCCGGCTTGGCCTGCCCAAGGAGCACCCAAGGAATTCCCCGAAAGAACGGAAGCTAAGGAAGTATTCCCGCCGTGAAGCTACCAAAAATATGCCACGCCCACGCCTCAGAACTGGAAAAAAAATTGTGGATCTTAATATAAAACTTAAGTCTAATTTATATCGCTCTATTTTTGATTACTCAAAAATTGGTTTCAAATGTAATCAGAATAAGTAGGTTTTATTTTGGATCCCGAACAATTTCAATTAATAACATTTAAGATCAAATACCTTAGGGTAAGTTAAGGTAGGGGATAACTTCAGGACAACCCCCCCTTTTTTTCCTGTGTAAGCCATCCAAACAATACTGCTAAGAAAACAAAAACAACAACAAATGTAGCAGCAATAGCTGGAGCTGCAGCAACAACAAGTCAGAACAAATTTCTTTATAATATACAAAGGAAATGCCAAGCTGAGGAACCCAAAACGAGCAGACAAGCACACGCTCCTGGAGCGGAGCAGGAACAGGATGGGGGGAAGGGGCTGGCATGAGGGGCTTCTCCGGGGAAGCGTGGTCCAAATGTGACACAAACATGTGTATGCTCAGCTGGTGCCTTGGCAACAACAAAAGGAGCAGCCAAAGGATTACAAGAGGGTTGTGAGTTCGCTGAAGCGGGAGAGGATGGATGGAGCAGAAGCAGCAGCAGAAGCAGGAGCAGAAGCAGGAGATGCGGAGTGGAGGCGACTTACGTGCGTTAATAATACGCATACGACACGTTGTACGCAGGAGAAAGGCAAACTCTGGAACTGACTCCGGCCATACATCATAACCGGAGAAAACGTTGCCCGAGGAAACGTCAACAGGACAGGAACAGAAGAAGAAGAAGAAGAAGAAGGGGGCGACATCATGTGGGAGTGGCATTGGTAGGAGCGACCTTGATTACGTTTGCAGCCTCACTGACTTTCCTTCTCCTAGTACAGGGGGGAGGAGGAAAGGGGAGCAGAAGGAGAGAAAGGAGGGCGAGGAGGGGAAGGATCTGGGTCCTTGGCAAACGCATAAAATGTATTTAACACACAATTTATGTCTGCACGAGGCGCAGAGGCGCTTAAATTTACAACCCGCAGGCAAGTTGCTGGCTTCAGGTTTATTTTATTAGAGCAAGGCACTCAGAAAAACAATGGTCAAATTACAAGAGAACAAGAAAAAAATATAATTATAATTCAATTAAATTATGAGTAGTTAAAGTGTTATTTAATCTCCATTAAATTACCTTTTAAAATCCCATACTAATAATTTTAAAAAATATATTATTCATAGTTTCTCCTCTAAAAATCTCTTCTATTTCACAGATCGCTCCTCGCTTTTCCATTAATTAAACCCAAATTTGCATACTTTTCTCTCTGTGCAGGAGCAGCGCATCCTGCCAGCTACAGGAGTCTTACCTCCCTCCCCATCCTGCCTCGTATTTCTCCTCCTTCCACCCCCTGTTTCCACCCTTTTGGCCGCTTTGTTTGCCAGCCATTTGTTCTACACATAAATTGGCCCGCGGGGCCATCAAGCAAAAATCATATGTTTTATACATGGCCAAAGTTTACTCCTGGCTACGTCTGAGGGAGTAAGAAAAAAAAGTTTAATATACTTGACTTTAATATTGCAGATTTAGCTGCTGCTCCTCCGAACGGATGGAACAGAAAAGTTTTTATTTTGATTTTATGACTTTGATGGTGTGGTTTTTTTTTGTTGTTTTGTTTTTTTGAGGATTGTAAGCCAAAGTTGACATGGGAAAGTCCAAAAAAAATGAAAAGGATAAAGTTTTTAAAAAGTTCGAACCCCATCGGGGGGAATATTATGATGGAAAATAAGTGACTGGCCAAATAAAATTGTATAATAGTGAACAATATTGCAGCTTTGCTTTTGGAAGAAACAAATCGAAATGTGTTTATGTGGCTGCATTTCATTACAATTTTTTGGAGAGTTTCTCCCCCTCTCTTGTAGTTGCGGTTCTAAAGTAGTAAAGTTAAAAATTAAATAAATTTCAATTAATTCCGACATCCTGACAGCACACAACAGAATGCAGAATAATGGACAAAGGCATCCTCCGCAGTGCCATTCCGAATTTTAAAAAACTTGACAAAGCCTCACCGACAAATGCGCAGCTTAAAAAGCCGAATGTACACATGTGACGTTTTCCCCACGCAGGACAATAACAACAAAATAAAATAAAATAAAATTAACAAAAAAAAAATACAAGAAGAACATAAAAAGAGCAACGAAAATAAAAGGGAAAACTTTTAATTTTCCGCAAAATGCCGAGCGGAGGAACCTTTTCTTGACAAGAACTTTTCATTTTTAATTAAATGGCATACCCAGCAGATACTCCAACTTCGGCTCGAAAAAAAGGCAGAGTCTGGGGGTCCGGCAACTCGTCTGCGGTCTGAGAATCTGAGAGTTTGAGAATCCCAGAATGGGAGAGGTTGGAGCTGGGAGAACCGGAGCGGAGAATCGGGCAGCCAGAGAACCGCCTCCCACAATAATGCTCAATTAGTTAAAGGCAACGCGCGCTGCTCAATCAAAGAGCAAAAAACTAAAAAAAACTTAAAAAAAAAAAACAGAAAGCTAAAAACAAAAAACCAGGCAAAAAGCAAAGGCCAGAGTTTCCGCTGAGGCCCACAAATCGTGCATTATTATTTGTTTGTTTGGGCTGCTTATCAGCTGGGCAACAAAACGAAGCCAAGATCACAATTCCCAGTCACTCACCGAGGCCACCGTGGAGTGGGTAACATATATATCTTTAATGTACGAAAATCGGATAGATAATCTACTAAAATGCTTAGATATATGAAATTTCTTTGTACTAATTAATAATGTTGATTTGCATATAATATACTTTATGATAGTTGGCAATATATTTATTAAAGAAAATAATAATTTTTTGGATTATTCTAGCATAAGGTTAAATATACACATTTAATCTATGAAATTATATATTTAATAATCTTCTTTAAGAAATTCTTAAATTTGGTTTCACATCAAGAAATTCCTTTACTAAAATCAACAGATATTATAAATTTGTTTGTAATAATCAGTTATGTTGCTTTTCAATTATTATTATTTTTTTTTTATCACGATGCGTTATATATTGGATCTTCTCGATGAGAGAACTAATCTTATTATATTATAAAAAGATATTTGCATAAACCTAATAGTTTGCATGACATTTAATTTGGAAAATTTGTTACTAATATGCAATTACATAGATTGTCATATAGTTCCTATTTTAATAGTTGGCAGTACACTTATTTTATAAAATTCAGTAATACCGATTATAATTTTATTTTACTAAGTATTTCGATTTATTCCACCGTACTTGAGGCAGTTTCGGGCGTAGGGGCAATTGCAGTCACGCATCTCACGAGTGCGCTATTATATTCTCACCTTTTGATGACTGACTGCGAGGCTGGAGGAGAACGCTGCAGAACTGGGATTCACGATGAGGGATCGGAGGGTTTGGTGTGGAACAGGGGGAAGCGAAACGAAACGAAACGATCGGGAAACCGGGATTGGGGCGAGGCAATTGAAAAGCCGCAAACAATAATTGCAGTTACCTAAGCTGAGGCCCCAAAAACCGCAGCAATTTTTATACGATGCCCCTGAAAAACGGGAAAGGGAATGCGGCTCATCCTGTTCTAAAAAGGGGGTATCCGGGGGTTCCAGGGGTTTGCTGGAGAGGGTCCCGAACGCGAATTAGGCAAATTGTGTGCAATTTCGCGTTGTTTTTGTTTTTCAGCTTACTGAGTCTTCCCCGCAGTTTCCAGATTGCTGCCCATCGATTGTCTTTGCTTAAATGTTCGTGTTTTGGGGGAAACTGTGTTAAGATCCGCTCGCAACGCTTGTTGTGCCGGTTTTCATAATTCCGACAGACCCTTCTGGGGCTGCAGCTAGCTCCCCCACTCGAAAAAATACTTGGGGTTCACGGGTTCAGCGGGTCTGCACTTGTGTGTCATCCGGTTGCCTCCTCTGCCCTCCAGTTCCCTTCTGGGCCGCCTCGCTTCTCTCTCGTATTCCTTCTTTTTTTTTTTTTGCTCCCTGATCCGTTTCTATGCAGTTTTGGCCTGCAGCCATTTTTTAGTTGTCGAGGACGACACCCACAACTGCTGAAATCCCCGCTGACGAAGCTCCCGCCCCAACCCCCGCCTCTGGCCTAACCCGGTGCCGAGTGAAGCACCTTCATTAACATACCAACTGCAATGCGAAGGGAGCGGACATGGGCGGCGGCTGAATACTATTTGAAAGGGGATTAATCTTAAACAAAGAAATAATAATCTATTTTCTTTGATTTTTATGAGTTCTTGTTTTTGTTCTATATTCCGGAATATTTAATTCATAATTTTATAGTCAAGCATTTAATAATAAATTATATATATAATTAAATAATTTAACATTATTATGAAGGAATTCAAAAAATTGAAAGATAATATATTTTCATTGATTTTTTAGAGTACATATTCTTGTGTTCTATTTTTGAATATTAAATTAAAAATTTTTAATTAATCATACAATACAAAAATTATATTTATTATTTAATGATTTAAGTCATATTAAAAACCATTTCAATGAAGAGTATTAACTAATAGCCAAGCGCCTCCCCCTTCACTCCGCCCATGGAACGAGGGTGGAAAGGAGTGAGCGTATTTTAGGGGGGCAGGAGAGCCTGCTGGGGAGGATTGGCCGATGCCTGTGGGCAAGGAATTTCAGCTTCGTGGCTCGGAATTTGCTGTAATCCGATACAATTTAGCGGCTTAAAGCTTCTGCCTGCTTGACGCTCAAGTTTCTCATCATCTTCCCCCATTGTTGTTGCCGTTGTTGCTGTTCCTGTTCCTGTTATGACTAAACCCCCTAAACCTCCAATTCCCGGAGAGCGGCAGGGCAACGGAGAAAAGGAGAGATCCCCATGGAGGCACGCGTTTGGTTCCTTTTTTTTCTGGTTTGCCTTTGCCTTTGTTTTGAGTTCCCTGTTATACACTCTTTATATATATATGTATTTTTTTAGCTCCTATTGCTAAGGTTACTCTGAGGGTTCCGGAGGAGGTCTGAGTGGGATATGGGGTTCCAGCTTTAGTGGTGATTAGAAGCCACTTGAAAGAGTATCCCCACTCACTTCATCTGTCCCATTCAATATCGCAACAAAAGAGGACCGCAATCGATGGGGCATTTTTATAAGGCAAAAAAGCAATTAATGATTATTTTAATAACTTTATGATGCAGTGAAAAATATTAGTCTTGTTTTGTTTATCAATTTTGTCATTTTATTTACTGATTTACTTTACTTAAAAATGTATTAATATTACTCTATTATTACTCTTTCTTTGAACCAAAATTCAATATACAATATCAACATTCTTTATTTGTACAATAAATATAATCTATCATAATTCAATAATTTATCTTAGAGTATTCCCCCCCTAATTTTATGAATTTTATTTCAATTTGGTTAATGTATAATTCTTTCTTTCAGTGCATGAGACACACACACTCGCCCCCCATGAAATATTCCACAAAATCCGCTTTGCGTTTTCTCCCCATCTCAACTCTCTTTTACCGCTTCACTTAGGAATGCAACGCAACAAAATAACACAAAACAGAATTATCAAAAATAAAACCAAGACAGTAGGAAAAACCAAGTAGGAAAAGTGAAAAAAAAAGAAAGTATGGAGATACGGAAGCGGAGGGGGGGGAGGGGGGGTGGAGAAAACTGCGAAGAAAATTCAGGGGAGGCGCATGCGAAATGCATGCTGGAAAAAATCTAAACAATTTCTGCAACAACTTTGCTGACGGCTCCGAAAGGATTACATAACTGAATTCGCTGGCCAAATCGGGGAAAATGCTATTCGAGGGGAAATGGGAGAAATGGGAAAACGGCAGCTGCTGGGGCATATGGTAATTGTTTTTTGCATCACGTAGCTGGAATTCGAAATCCGTTGCGAGCGCGAATTCCCGGATTGCCTCTCCAGGAGTTTTCTGGGATGGATTGCCGACTGGATGTTTTGTGAATGTTATTAACAATAAAAGGTGGAACATGCATATCCACTAAAATCAAATGTATCTCAAAGGTTTGTGATAACAATTTGATTAATATTCTTAAAGTAAACGACTCTTTGGTTGTATCTCCGTTGGTTGTATTCCCCATTAGATGGAGCTAATATTTATATATTTAATTTACATTCCATTTTTATTATTATTATTTTTTTAAATTATTTTGTAACAAATTAATATATATTTTCTTTTAGAGATATATCAGTTAATCTTTTCCCAGAAACCTATTTAAAGATAGTCTCCCATTATATGTATTTCATAAGACATTCAACTCAAGATTAGTTGTATTATTTTCTTTCAGATGGAATTATAATTAAACATACATCGAATTTAGTTATAATTTTATTTTATTTTTGAAATTATTTTGAAAGTAACTAAGATATATATTTTTTTAGTAATATCCCAGTTTACCTTTTTTCCCAGGCACCCATTTAGAGATACTCTCCCACCACACCACGCACAAATCCACGACTCCCATAATTGCATGCATTCATAATTACTATGTAGGGTGGAAAATTAGTGGGTGGCAGATGGAAATGGGATGGAGTTTTGCAGCTTGGAGGTGGAAAACCAGGAGGGGCACTTATCAAGGTCTCTGGAGCTGGCAGCCAGGAGTTATGCTACATTTAAACTAAATGCCAAGGAGAGTGGGTGAGTGAGGGAGTGCAAGTGAAAAAAAAGGAGTGGAAAAACCTGCGTTTATTTTTCACTTTTTCCACTCGGCGACCCATTAAATGGTAGAATTTTCACCCAACCCAACCGTGAGATGAAAAATTGCATTTAATTTCATATTGAAGTCGCGAGTGGGTCTTGTATTTATTTTTTTTTTTTATTTTTTTTTTACTATTTGTTGCGGCTGCTGCAGTCCTTTAAATATTCATATAAAATCAACTGTGGCAGGGCTAGAAAGAGATAGCTAAATGTGGCGGGAAAGAGATGGAGGAAGCCACAAGCGGACATTGGCCCAGAGTTGCATACTGAAACGGAACTCAAATATTTGTTTGATTGGATTTAGTTGCATATGGGCAAATACATATAAGAATCCAGAAGGCACACACTCATATGTAAACTGGGAAAAATTAATAATAAAATGGGGAAGTAGGTGGAAAAATAATAAAAGTCATTTAAGGCAAAGGCATTTTGAGTAATAGAAATAACAAATAGTATTTAAACTGTTTTAAAAATCACACTTTATAGTTGAAAACAAATCAATTTGAATACCAAAATTTGTATCTCAAAAAACGAACTTAAACTTTTTTTCCGTGCACATCCTTACAGGCAAAAGTCTGTTTGCATTGGCATTCAGCATTGAAATATGGAATATTTATCTAATGTGCATCAAACGGAATCCCAAGCAGGCCAAGAATGGAAACCGAGCTGAAGCTGAAGCAGGAGCCGGAGCTGGAGCTGAAGCAGAACATGGCCAATGGAGTTGAATTGTTGAGCATCGTCCACAAAAGGCCACGACGCTAAGGATATTATAATGTACGGTTGGCTGAGCGAATTGTATCTTTAAGGCCAATGCCGGTCGTCCTTCCGGTGCTTCCTTTCATGTAAATCACAGTTTGTTAAATTCCATAATTTGTTCGCAATTTGCAGGGGAGAGCAGTGTGCGTGTGCGTCAGGATGTGTCAACCCCTCGCAATGACATTAAATCTCGGAACGAAGCCCACCGGCGCGTCCTGCTGTGACTCGTGCTCCGGCTCCTGCTCCCGCTCCTGCTCCCGCTCCTTCTCCTGCACCTGGAACTCAATTTACGGCCCATCCCCTGAGAGGTTGAGTATCCGACCCGTTGCCAAACGACACTTAAATGAAGTACTCTTGCCGAAGGGAAGAAGGTATCATCGCCCTTTATCCTCGGGAGCAGGGAGCATCGAGTGTGGAGTGTGGAGTATGGCGGAGTGTGTGTGGGCCCAAAATCAATATCGCGTCAATTGCCTGCTTTTTTAAGGCTTCCACGCCCCTTCTCCCGGCCAACCTGTCATTTTTATACCCTTGCAGAGGGTATTATAATTTTGACCAGAAGTTTGCAACGCAGTGAAGGAGACATTTCCGACCCTATAAAGTATATATATTCTTGATCAGCATCACCAGCCGAGTCGATCTAGCCATGTCCGTCTGTCTGTCCGTCTGTCCGTCTGTCCGTCTGTCCGTCTGTCTGTCTGTCGGTTGCTATGTAAACTAGTCCCTCAGTTTTAAAGCTATCAGGCTGAAACTTGGCACTGACCCTTCAATCTGTTGCAGTTAGTATATAAGTCGGAACGGCCGGAATCGGAACACTACATCACATAGCTGCCATAGGAACGATTGGGAAAAAGTGCCAAAATTTCCCCATTTTTTAAGATAATTTATTTATTTCTTGGAAAACTCTATTTAATAGCAATTTTAACATATCCTAAAAGTTTCATTAAAATCGGACTACTATATCCTATAGCTGCCATAGGAACTATGGGAAAAAATGGGTCATTAAGCATAACTCTGGTGTTTTTCAAGACAATTAATTCATTCTTGATAAAAACAGTTTTCATAGACAGTAAAGCCTTTTTATAAATTTAAAAACCCAAAAATCGGATTACTATATCCTATAGCTGCCATACAAACGATTGAACGGTTTAAAAGCAACTAGCCTGCAAGGGTATTCTAAGCTTCGGGTACCGAAGCTAGCCTTCCTTTCTTGTTTCAATTAAATTATAAAAATTACCAGACCATCAGGAATGCCAAGTCGGCTCCTTACACAGAGTATTTTTTAAGTGATTTTTAAACAGATAAAAAATACTTAGTTATTTATTTTTATAGGATATGATAACAGCAAGAAAGTATCAATATTATATATATATATATTATTTATCAAAAATATCTGCTCTAGTTTCGAACTCCATCTAGCTATTTTTCGCTTGGCTATTTCTTATTTTATTTTGTATTTTTTTTTTGCCAACACTGGCAGAAAACTCGCAGACCGTGTAAAAGAGGGGGAAACAACTTGAGCACGTGCTGTCAGCGGAAAGACAACGGAGGGACAAAACCAGAACCAGACATGGGGACGCAGTTCCTCTTGACTCTGACCCCCTTCCCCTCCCCCTTGGTCTGGTGGTTACCTTCACCTTGTCTGCAATTAATTCTGGTAACATAATCTTCACTTACAACTTTATATGACACTAAATCAGTGCGAAACGAGGGGAGTTGGATATGTGGCTGGGGAAAATGGCATTAGAGTGCGGAAAATCGGTTCATATATATACACGATATATGTGTTATTGTGGGCGTTGTCAGGTCGATTTACAAGCTCCAATTATGGGCTCACACATGAAATGTAACGCTTTCCGAGCCCGAAATTTAATTAGTTCCATTTAAAGAGGGAGATATATATATATGTACCATATATAGTGTGCATTAAAAAAAGATGCTCGAGAAACAACGAAAAACGATGAGAATGCGCAGCGAGCATTATTTCCGCATATTTGCACGCCAGCCGATAATTATCTGAAAGCTGGAAATTCGGTCAGAGGTTGACCAACTGCTCCACGGCATGGTCATCTGCATTTCGAGGGTCTTACCCGAAAATATAACAGATGCACTGAGCGAAAAAGTATGGAAATATATGCATTATAGAATAAAAATTATATTTAATTCTATAAACCAAATAAGTAAAGATGAATTATTCACACTTTAAAGATATAAATTCTGGGAACTAAATTTAGGTTTTCCGAATTTGATTGCTAATTTATTGTCAGTGTATGCACTTGCGGAGTGCCGAAAGAGAAGGGAAGATGAGAGGTAAGAGCCGAAACACACGCACACTGAACATTTCATTTTCACTTTGCCCAGCGGGGAGGCTGAAAAAAAAATATACACAGATTCCAGATCCGAGATTATCGTATAAAGTATATAGTATATAGTATAAAAGATGCTCGCAGTGAATTGTTCCATGTGACTGGCCGACGATTACGTGATTTCTTGAATGCCTTTTGTTGGGCACAATGAATGTTTATATGCTTTACCTTTGTCATTCAACAGGCGGAAGAAAAAAAGAAGTCTTTATTTAAGGTAATATCATAAAGCTTAAGCCAATTATATGTATGAGATTAACCAATTAAATTATATATATCACCCATAAAATATGAAGTTATTGCATTGCAATTTGAACAGATATATTTTAAGTACAGAACAATTTTTAGACCCACCTTTAGTGTTAAAAAAATATATATATATTAATTGAACAATTTGCTATTACATTTTATTGTGTTATTTTTTTATGATCGAATGGTTATTATGTTATTATGGTTTTCTTCACAACCAATTTAAAAAGGAAAACTCACAGAGCTCGAGCCATTTCCTATGCTATTTTCTTTTGTTTCCGATGGCCCTTTGTCTGGTTTTTACAATTTAATAATTTCCCAGCTGGGGAGCGTGAAATTTGGGGATGTGTTCGTTTAATAAATTCCTCAAAATAGTCATATACACACAGTTCTGGCGATTTCCTCAAGCCATTAGCAATTGGAAACGGCTGGGGAAGCTCCACACCCAGCTCCGCAGCTCCATGGCTCAGAAATCCCAACTGCGAGACGAGTGCAAGTGAAATCCGATGAAATGCATCCATCGAGGAGGTGGTTCAGGTTGGGAATGGGTATAGGGATGGGGATGAGGACGAAGAGGAGGAGGAGGAGGAGGAGGAGGCAACGCCTCATGCCGAGCGCTTAACTTTTCGACATGTTTCACATGTGATGAAGATTAAGTAGAAAATAATTACAAGCTGGGCGGCGGCGAAGCTAAAGCCAAAGCCAAAGCTAAAGCTAAAGCTGTGTGTGCGATCGCGATTGGATCGGAATCGGCTGGGATTGGGATTGGGGACTGAGGATTGAGGATTTGGGAGGTGGGCTTACTCCGGGATCGGAGCGCGGCTTGGGGTAATTACATAAACGGCGATGTCAGTGCGGTGACAGGACGGCGTCATCGGAGGCTCAACTGGGATGTGGAATCTGGAACTCCAGTAAACGGAGTAGAAATCCCCGCCAGTCGATCATCAATCGTGCGAACTTTCCAGAGGGACCGCCCCCTCGGTACGCGGATATCATTGTAAGCCAGGCAATACACTGGGAAAAAAAACTTTTACAAATTCTAAAAAAAATTGCAGAGAATACAAGAAATGATTTCCTAAATTTTAAAACACATATTTGTTATACTAGCTAAATTTTTATTTGATTTCTGGAGTTTTCTTTTAACTGTTTTACTTGTAATGCTATTTTGTACTACCAAAAGTTGATTGATTTTATATCTTGAATGGATAATAATTTTTTTCTGAGTGCTGGTAACCACCTCTACCTGTTCCCAGAGCCGAAAGCTCTCTCGATTGCAAAAGAAACCGAACCAAAAAGCGAAATAAAAAGGGCCACCAAATCAGCGTGTAAGATGCCGAAGACGGCCGCTTCTTCTTGGGCCATAAATTTTAAAGTAATTTACTCTTAGCCCCGAATAATTTATGGGAAAATATTAAGCTGCCCCAAATAGCCAACCAACCCGAAGATCCTAACCCACTCGAAAACTACTTAAGTCTCCCCCCCAAAAAAAAACTAAGCCAAATAGAGTAATTAATCCAGCTACCAGTTCATCATTTAGGAGGATCTACTTGGGATAAGCCGGAAAGTCAGTCAGGGAGAAGGGGGAGATCCTTCAGAGCGAAGGAGATTTTCGCACAGTAATTTGGATTTTGGTTTTGGTACTTTTCGAACTGGTTGAATTATGGGCTCCCACTTTCGAGGGATCAGGTCACGATTATCTGCATACGCAGCCGGCAATAATAATTTCAAAATTGGCGCACTTAACCGGTGCGGATGCCAGGGGACGGTGGTGGATACCAGGACGGGATGGGGCGTAATTTGAAAGTTATTTTGCGTTGCCGTTGCGGTAAAATTATTGAGCAATATGCTGATCTGTAAAATCATAAATAAAAATATTTGTACTTGACCGCTCCGGCTCAGGCTCAGGGATCTGGGATCCTCCTTCATCTTCATCTTCATCTTCAGCCCCGGCTTCAACTTCAACTTCAACTTTTATGTTATTAGGTGAGAGAGTCGCTGCCTTTCGGGGCCAAAGCAAATCGGAACGGTGGTGCCCTGTGTTCCCTGATCCCTGTTCCCTGTTCCCTGTTTCTGAACCCGGTTCCGGATCCCGCGACTCTCCGCCTGGGGCTTAACGATTGATAAAGTCTTTTTATTTACAAGCTGATAATGATGGTGTAGGTGCAGCTTTTGGCATTGCGACGGTTTTTCATATAATTTATGGGCAATTTGCAGACGATTTTCGAATACCCACAGCACACGGAATGTTCGGGAGGAGGAGGAGGAGGGGGCATCACCCGGAGATCCCAAGGGAAGAGAGAGAGAGTGGGTGAGTGAGGAACGTGAAAGATCTACAAATGGAATTTATGGGAATTAAACAACCCATCAAGTGCTAAAAACTTTTCTTCCAGGAAGGGTTTCAAATGTGGCACAAAAATCAGGATTGCTTGTGCTGATATTTTATTGATTTTTAGACATTTTTTCTTGCTACTAAAATAGATATTTATTAAGAAATAAAAATGGAAATTAATGTAAAATTTAAAAGGTGTAAGTAACCGAATTTCTTGAATAAAAATTTACAGCATTTTAAGTACTTCTGGCCAAAAGATGATCTTGGATTTCAGAATCTCCGCAAAAATCAGGATTCCTTGTGATAATATTTTATTGATTTCTTAAATATTATTCTTCCCAATATAATTCAAATATATTTAGGATAAAAATGGGAAAGAATTAATAATTCAAAAAGTGTGAATAACCGAAATTTACAGCATTTTAACTACCTCTCCCCCAAAGATGATCTTGGGTTTCAGAATCTGTTTACCATTCC
The DNA here is from genome assembly GCA_021224005.1 of Drosophila setifemur. Taxonomy (NCBI): domain Eukaryota; kingdom Metazoa; phylum Arthropoda; class Insecta; order Diptera; family Drosophilidae; genus Drosophila; species Drosophila setifemur. The sequence continues at coordinate 16,081,511 of JAJJHY010008789.1, forward strand.
AATCCCATCCAGCACGCTTCAACCGACCGAAAACTATTTTGTAATATTGATAACCATCTCTGGCGAGGAATGGGCAGCCCATTAAAGTGTCACAACAAAACGCTGGACTCATTTTTTGATACGGCACTGGGCCAAAGCAGCGATAAAACCAGCTAGTTGATGGGGAGTTTATAGAAACTAAAAAAAAACCTTTAAAAATATACAGAAGACCTTAGACACGAACTAATAACACGAATGCCTAAATGGAGGCAATAGCCCAAAGTGTCAACTCCAGGAAAGGGGAAGGCATTCGAAGATCCGACGATCCGACGATCCGAAGAAGATCGGCAGAACTATGTGTAAGCCGATTATGGGACACGACTTTCGGGAACGGAACGCACATAAAAATGTCTCAGGAATCGTGTTAAGCGTGCTATAAGTTCCAGGGGTTGGGGTATATACTACTATATATATATATATTTTTTTTTTCTGACTGGATCCCCGGTATCGATGACTGCCCATCTCTGTCTCTGTATTTTGCTTGTGTCGCTGCTGATGATTGTCATTAACATCAAATTACCACAAGTCAAAGTCATGTTGACCGAAAATAAAACCCAAGAACTAAGAAGGGTTCCTCCATCCTCCTACCTCCATCGGCTCAGACAGACAGACAGTCGGCACTTAGGTGGAAAGTTATGGAGCAGTTATGAAATGGGAGAACCACAACAACAAAGGCGCAGGCGCAACCACAAAAATGTCATGGGTATGGAAAAGGGTCCATGGAATGCCAATGCTGGAGATGCTGGCCCTCGGTTCCACCTTGTTGCCCATCGGGACAAATGTGTTATGACGCCTGTCTATGGGTTTTTATGATGGTCGGAAAAATAATTTATAAGGAATTTGCAATGGATAAGCAAATGGACATATGGTATATTAAAATATTATACATTAAATACAGAAGGTGCCCTAAATTAATTATAACTCATTAATGGTAAAAATAGTTTTAATTTCATCAAGGTTACATCTATCTTGTAAACGTATTAAATTGTTTTAAAGAGTGGTAAACTATTTAAGTATAATACAACTACTGCAAATGTTCGCAACACATTTATAAACAATTTTCAATGGATAAGCTAAATATCGTATATTAAAACATTATATATTATATTGTACTCGTCAGAAATTTATTATAAATCATGAATGGTAAAAATAGGTTTAAGTTCCTTAGAATTATGTGCATATATATTTATCGTGTACCTGTATATAATTGGTTCAAAGAGAGGTGAACTACTTAAGCCTTTCAAAAAAAAAGACTACTGCAAATTTTACCAAGAACAAGATATATAAATAAAAATCATTCTCAATAATCAGAAAACCTTTTCATGCTCGTTTTTTTTTTTGATTATCTGCCAACTCCAATGTTTATTCTTCGGATTTGTATCCCCCCACCGTAGTGAGATAATATCTGGGGGCCGACCTGCTGCGATGATCTGCATAATTATGCTAAACACATTAAATTCATTCATAAATCTTTTTGGCAAACATCATTCACCAAAGGAAGGAATGGACCCCTGTGAGAATTTTGATAATGAGATATGAGCCATTATTCATGCCCCGCCGAGATCTCGCTCTCATTTGTATTTGTCCACTCCCCGGGCCTGTTGGGTCTTTTGTGGGTGATAAAGCCCAGTTGGGTTATTTATGATGCGGTGACACTCGAGTTGGAACCATGTGAGTTCCACCACACTAAGAATATTATTGGTTAATTTCAATTAAATATGTTCTTTGGATTTTAACCCATTATACATCCCTCACTTTTAAATAATTTTCCCAATTCAGTTTAGATTACTTTAATACCTCCGAATAATACTACCAAAAAAATACCCTAATAAATATTTTTTTCTTTTAGTGTCTGCCAGCAAAAGGGTGCGATCTTGGCCAAACAAAATAAAATCAATAAACCAGTCGGTGGAGCAGCAACAAAATCGAAACCGAATCGGAATCGGAAATTATTCCCAAGATGCAAATGAGACGAATAAAATCGAACTGAGACCAAATGGAAATGGAATTCACCTGCCCGGCGAAATCATATTTCTTTCTTGCCCAATCTCCGAGCGCCAGGTGAGGGGGCGGTGTGGGGGGGCGTGGTCAAAACTTACCGCCTGCGGTGGAGTCCCCCGATCGCTGGAGACGCTTCCAAAACAGCATTTTTGATAAGATCTGGGATCACCGATGGTGATGCTGATTGGTTTCGTTATGTGATCACGTTTGAGGTTATGCGGGTGTTAGATGTTGTCTATTCGGCTTTCTGCTTATTGCGAAATGTTGTTACCACTTGACACACGACGCATTAATTATATTCGCCCGGTGATTAGCATAAATTTCGAATCACTCACTGCTGCCGCCCATCTCGATGTTCGATGTTCGATGTTCCTTCGGGTTTTTGCACACGCGCCAAAACAACAAAAAATGTGTAAATAAAGGAAGACCGGGAACGTATCTCAAAGATACCAAAACGAAACGAAACGAAACGAAACGGAGCGTGGCTCAAACGCAACTGCAGCGACAAATTAAGACGGCCCTCACTGGAGGCCACCCGTCTCTCACTCACTCTCGCACATGACCGGCGTTTCAAGAAAGTAATGCCACAGGTGCACTGAAAGAAATTTTCACAACTTTTAGGGGGTATTAGTTAATATAGAAGTTTGTGTATTTAGCTTTGTTTTTTGTGAAGTAATACTCTTCTTAAGCTGTTTGTTTTAGCTTTAATTTATTTGCGTTGATACATAACTTTAATAGTTTGTGGTATTTTTAAAGGGTTCAATTAATGTTTCCCAAACTATTTTTTTTTAATTTCCTGTAATTTTAGGGGTTCCATTTATGTTTCCCATTTTTCCCTCAGTGCATTTACAAATGTAGAGCGTTTAGCTCAGCTGTTTTTGCCTGCGTCGCTTTCGATTTGTTTTTGTCAGCCACGGCTACAGCTGGAGTGTCAGGTGTCATCCGAGGTGTGTGCTCAATTAGCTACCAACTTTTCTGCACTTCCGTTAAGCGGTTTTCACGCCCAGAGCCCTGAGACACCAGTGCCAGAGACCAGAGACCAATCCCGTACCCGTTCCGTACCCGTTCCGTACCCGTTCCGTACCCGTACCCGAAGACGAATCCAAATCCGAACTTCTGGCCCGCTCGACGGTTAATTAACGAATAAAAAGTCGCTTTTTTCGTTACGGAAAAAATCTCCGAGCTGGGCTTAAGCGTCGCTGCTGCCTCGTCTTCTTTTTTTTTGTATTTATTTCTGTGCTGCCAACGCTTCGCGCTTTGCTCCACAATAAAAAACAACAACAACAATAAAAAACGAAAAAGAAAATATGTTACACCAAACAGTTGCGTCGCTGTCGCAGTTGGCGTCGCAGTCGCTGCCCTCGTCGACGGCGACGTCAGCGCACATTGGGGCCAGGTGGGGGCATTAAACATAAAACATAAAACAGGTGTAAAAATAAAACCCTACGATTTGAATGAGCGACATATGAAAAAGCATGCGACAGATCGAGATAAACAACTTGGTCGGGGCTCTGAATTTGATGGCTTTTGCATGGTGTGCACTCAAATTAGATGTTCGTAAAAGTAGAAGGTTTTATTTCCCAGGCTAAAGATATTTATTTGAGTGTCAAGAAGGTTTTTGGCCAAGGCCTAAACTCCATCAAAGAAGTCTGCAATTATGTTGCTCTAAATTATTAATTATGGGTGTAGGCACTTGTGTTGTTTAATTCGTAACTTTTAAGCTTTTCTTGGGTCTTTATTTTAGTCCACAGGTTTATTTAATATTTTATTTTACTGGTTAGTAAAGAATTTATAATTTTCTTATTTACATATATTAATAAAGAGATCTTATTTCCTTATATTTCATTAATTCTTACTATTATTATAATAGTAAGTTCTGATTATTTCCTGACCCATATTCCATTCATATATTTAAAAGACACATTTTATGAGCTCTAAATATCTTCAATAAAATCAGTTTTTAACTGGTGAACTTATGTAGTTTTTAGAATATTATTAAAGATATATATTTTTTTGGCGCCCCGAAGACGGACAGGTTAATTCTGTTAACGACTGCGCAGTCGCAGCCGGCGCTGGCGTCGCAGCTGGCGTTGCGTTGGAGGCGGTTCAGTGGGTTTCGTTGTTGCTGAAGTTTTACATTTTTGAGCTGCAACAGGCAGCAGATACAGATACAGATACAATAACTACAACAATGGAGGGGAAAGAGTGATCGTTGGCTCGTGCAGAGTTCATAATGCACGCAAACTGAGTATTTCAATTGTGTTTTATATACGAGTATGTTGCCTGCACATTTGCCCGTACTTCGACTATATTGCTTAACGCTTTGATGCGTTGACGGCGTTTTTGCTTTTGATTATTTGGCTTTTTCTGTTGCTGGTTGCTGCTTTGCTGCCTTGCTGACCAGCATGCGATGGTTGGTCTTATAATTCTGCCGCTTGTTCTTGTTTTAAAGCCATTTGGTTATTTGGTCGAGTGCCCCTCCATTTGACATATTGCACTTGGCTAGCTGGCTTCTGGAGGGGTTCCTCCTCCCCCTCCTCCTCCTTCTTTACTCCTCCGCTACCTTCCTTTTCTAGCTGTTCATTAAGCGAATCAACGTAGCGAAGCATAAAGCCAAATTAACATAAACAACTTCTTTTCGACTTCTACAATATATACATATATATCGGACTATATGTGGGCTCAACGCGTGCAATCAGTGGAGTGCCTCCCTAAAGTATGGCTCATCCATGGGTTATTGTCACACCGAGAGAAAATTGTGGGAAATCAATTATGCATTTTCCAGAAGATAAAAGATTCAGATTCTATATATATTTTAAATAAGTGTGCTAGAAGTTTAAAAATATCAAATTCTGAATTAGCGAAATTACTTTTACCTTTTCAGAAAAAAAAAGTTTATTTCTTTTCAACTTAATAAATAAAATATCGTATATACAAATTATTTTAAAATTATTTGAATACTGCATGGATGTAAAAATTATTTTCGGTATATAGTATATATGGCCCAGTGCCTCTGCTTTCGGCTCATCTTCGGCCCATTGTCAGAGATTGTGGCGGAATTAAAGACCATTTTCCTCATTCTCTAATTTCCTTAACACGGCGGATCAGAGGCGGATCCAGATCATATTAATGGGGACTTGTATCTGTATTCCGTATCTTATAAAATACCTTTAACTACTATATGTATATTTGGATATCTAGAGAGTAGTTGGAACCCCTTTAAAAGAAACCCCTTGTAAGCTCCGCCCCTGACTGCCATGGCACCGGCAAATTGCTTTTGGTACGCGTCTAATTGGAATACGAATTTCATTTGCTGCCGCTTGTTGCCGGTTGTCGGTAGTTGATTGTTATTGTTGCCTCTTGTTTTTCCTCTTGTTTTCCCTCTCTCCGGTTCGGGGCTTTTCTTGTGACAGGTCATACAGCACCAACTGCCCGGTTTCTTTATCTTTTTGTTGAGGCTTTCCGCGGAAATTCACCATTCACAATGAATGGTGGTGGCTTTGAAGAGTAAAATACTTCAACAGATTAAGTATTTAGCATTAATTTTTCACTGCTCTAATTAACAAATTAGATGCTACCAATTCTAAAAATAATCCGAGAGCAATTTGTCACAATGTTAATAAATTCTTTATTCTTCTTTATTTTAATTCTATATGTCACTAAAATGGAAAGGTAGTTGTATCATGTGAAACAACGAAATATGAATTTATGTTCAATTAAATTAAACAATTTTTAGTTTACCAGAAAATATATTAGACATTTCTAAAAAATTATCAAAAATATGAAGTACATCAATTTATTTAATTTATATTTATTTAATATATTTTAAGGCTACTATTAAATTGAGTTCCATTCCTAAACTCCAGCTATCCGACAACAATTTTCCTTTAACACATATGCAAAATATTTCTTTAATTAAAAATAAAAAAAGATAGTTAATCTTGCTGTATGTATCTTTCGAATGGTTTTAACTCGCTTTTATTGAAATTAAGTTTCCGGCAGAGCGAATACGAATACTCGTATGCTACCTTCATTCCATTTTTACATCTCTGCATTATTATGCACACATCTGTTGCGTGATTTAAAATATGGGCCATAAATATTTATAGATGCAAAAGGAGAGCAAGTTGCATGTGTACAAGTAATGCTGTTAATGGGATTCCATCTTTTGGCCTGTTATTACAACACCCACCCAATGTAACTGGCTGGCGGTAGTTATAGCACCCGATGCCTGTTAGGTTGCCATGTCATCACCAGCAAATAAAAACAAAGGAGGGAAAATCCGGCACGCGCCTTTTCCGAATCAAAGATACTCGTACTAGTGGAAAATGGCCAGACCGATGAACAAGGATTACCGCTCGGCGGATTTTGAGCAGCTCAGCCGGATGATCCGGGAGCATCCGCTGATGAAGTCCCCTGGAGCGGAGCAGCTCCAGCTGCAGAAGCTAAGAACTCCGGAATATCGCACAAAGTGCGTGATGAGGGCTTCTTTGGATGACATAGCCCTGGGGGTTAGTCATACCTCCGAAATCTTCTAAGAAAATATATAGTAATTGAAAGTAATCCTATCCCCTCCAGATCAATCTCTACAAGCTGCAGCTGGACAAGCCACAGTCCCCCATTCCGGAGCTATCTGAGGAGCCAAAGGATCCTCTTCCCTCCGCCAAGGCCCCGACCACGCCCTTCATCAAGGTCCTGCTTCGGAAGACGCCCATTGTGACCCTGTTCGAGAGACGCAGCATGACCGCTCTGGCGGACAGCGATGAGGGTCGTGAAGTAATAGAGGACAACCGGAAGTACGAGGAGCTCCTGGCGGGTACGGACAAATCCCGACGCACCGTGGATGCCGATACCCAAACGATGACGGCCCTGATGAAGTCCCGTCTGGTGAACACCGAACGACTGACCACCGCCCAAAAGGGTTCCTATGTGTCCAACTTCGAGATGTACGATACGTACACCGATCTGGAGAAGTCCACCCAGAGTGTCCAGTTGCAGGGAGCGCAGGAGATCCAGATAACCACCTATCACGTGGGCGGTGTGGATCAGTTTGTGAAGATCAACAGTTTGCCGGGATTTCGATTGGCCCTCATGCTGACCATGCGGATCCTGGCCAGCAATGTGTTCGAGCCTCAGCAGCGACGCTACAGAAATATGGCCCTGCCCGATCCCTTGGCGGAGGATGTGAAGTTCAAGTACCGATTGGGTTTGCTCTGGAGATTGAGTCCTCCCTCGTCGGATCCAAGGATTCCCCAGGCGGTGAGCGATGTGAGCTTCTGTCCCAGCAACGGGGACATCATGGCTGTGGCCTATGGTGTCTATAGTCATGCTGGGGTGGGCAAGTTGCCCAGATCGGGTTGGGTGTATGTGTGGAACATCAAGAACCCAGTTAATCCGGAGCGTTGCTATAACTATACCGTGCCGGTGGTCACCGTGGAGTTCTCACCCACCCAACCGCAGCTGCTGGCCATCGGCCTGCACAATGGTGGTATTGAGGTGAGGGACATTTCTGGCCAGGATCTACCACCTCTCTCCTCATCGCAGCGAAAGAGTTCACCCTACTTTGAGCCGGTGACCGCCATCAAGTGGATCCACTTCGAGGGGGATGTGGGTTGTTCGGATCCGCATATCTCACCCTTTTTGGCCACCTCGCAGGCGGGGTCGGTGACCAAGTACCGCCTGATCAACAGTCCCCATCTCCTGGGATTCGAGCAGCAGCGTTTGCAGCGGGCGGAGGGCGAGCTGGAGGGGATTCCCATCGAGCGTACCCCGCCAGCAGCGTCTCTACTATCCAACCGGCATCCGCAGTGTTTGGAGTTGGTCCTCGATCCGGTGCAGAGGGATATCTACCATGTCCTAACAGAGGAGGGCACCCTCTACAAGTGCTCAACCAATTATCCACTGCAGCATTTGGAGCTGAGGCAGGTCCATGATGGCCCCGCCGCCTGCATGGAGTTCTCGCCTTGGTCCCCCAAGATGTACCTCACCTGCGGCAGTGACTGGTGAGGATTGGATGTAGCTTAAAGAATCTTTGAATTCATTTTTCACTCTCCCGAACAGGTGCATCCGGATCTGGTTGGCGGGCATTCTCCTGCCCATTGTAACCTTGACCCACCACCTCTCCCCTGTGCACTGCGCCAGATGGAGTCGCACCCACTCCACCATCCTGGTCTCGCTCAGTCGCACCACCGTGGACATCTGGGACTTGAGGAACAGCACCATGAAGCCCGTCTCGTCCACCACCATTGATGCGGACATCTTCTACACCACTTTCAAGTGAGTTTTGATCTTGGTTAATTTCAAGATTCTGATTTGAAATCCCTTAAAGATTCACCCACTGCGGTCGCTCCCTGGCCGTGGGCAATGAGGCAGGCAATCTGTTGATGCTCTCCTTGGAGGACATGCCCTTCCCCCCGCACTTCCAGTACAAACAACTGAAGAGGGCCATCTTCAAGGCCCTGGCCATGCAGCCAGATCTCCGGCAGCAGGTGAAGAGTGTCGGGTTCTTTGGCTATCCGGGTGGCAAGAAACACACCAGGGCCTAGGCATCCTATACATGATTTTATATATTTATACATAATATATTATTAAAATACAACATAAATAAATAATACAAATTTGTTTTTCTT